>JAJEJO010049932.1:952839-1138455 GCA_020662805.1 Glaucomys volans | reverse complement strand
AAAGAAAGAAAGAAAGAAAGAAAGAAAGAAAGAAAGAAAGAAAGAAAAGGAAGAGAGAGAGAGAGGAAGGTAAAGGAAAAATAACTGAAATGAACATTAAGCAAATCCTAAGTGTAAAATAGAATTCACCAATAAAGGCAGTGCAGCTTGGGGACATCCCTGTACCAACATACTCCTCGAATGTGTCCCAAGAGAAGGTCTACAGCTCTACCAGAAGTCCCTTAGTGACACTGATTAAAGGTTATTACCAGTTGCCTAGGAAAGAAGACTTGAAGGCTGATGTCAGAAGCTACACAGCTTTCATTATTGAACTGCAGGTAACTGAACATAGTAACTATTTGGTTATTGACTTTATTTAAATGTAAAAATAGAAATGATTTTAAAGAATCATGATAAATATAAAAGGAGAGGGCATATTTTTGTGATGTACAGTTGATATATTTTGATTGACATATATCGGATATGTGGGAGGGAGCGTAAAGGCATTTCTGGAAAGATTCATCTGGAATTTACTTGTGTGAAAAATGGATGGCTAAACAGCCTGGGCTTTCTCCTGTAGACTATGAAGTGTTGTGAATGCTCTATCAGTATGGAAGCTCCATGATTACATGATTACATGATTAGGATTACAGAGCTAAGAGTAATAAAATAAAAAATTTTAACCTCAAATAAAATAATATTTTATCTTTATGGACAGAAACTTTCAGCAAATAATTTTTATTTTCAAAACACATACAATTAGAAATCCTAATAGAATAAATTCCGTGTAACCCTTTTCATAGTCTGCTGGGGCACAGAGTGAGTGGCTTTCTCAGCACAGGCTTATTTCTCATTGCTCTGGAGGCGGGGAGGTCCAGGACCAAGATGCCGGCTGATTCAGTTTCTCATGAGGACTCTTCCTTGCTTTCAGAAAGCCAGCTTCTTACTGTGCACTCACTTCACCTTTGCTAATTACATGGACAGAGAGAGAGAAAGGGACTCATCTCTCATTTCTTCCTCCTCTTTCTCTTCTCATGAAGTCACTGATAAGTGCCAGAAAGGAACCCTACCTTTAAAATCTCATTTGATCTCCTAAAAGCCCGTTATCTGAATATGATCACTTGGGGCTTAGGACTTAAAAATATAAATTTGAGGAAAAAGAGACAGCGGAATTCACAGCATCTATCAAGTTTAATAAATACCAAGGTTTGGCTACTCCTGTATCGTGTATTCTATTTCTTCATTTGTTATAAAGTACTTTAAAACGAGTCTTAAATCATACGTTTTCTGGGGAGAGAGAGGGAGGAGAATTTTGAAATAAATGGGCTTTTATTTATACAAACACTTGACCATTTTTACATCTAAAAAACTCATGATATTTCCTTGATATAATCTAACAACCAGAGCATTTTCGATTTTCTCTTATCATTTATAAAATGTCATTTTTTTGCTCCTTTGTTTGAATCAGGACATGAACAACTGTCTGCATATTGTCATTGATTAGTATATATCTTAAGTTTGTTTTGAGAGAACCCCCTTCTTCTACCCACCTTTCTTATCATTAGCTTAACTAAGAAACTGAGATTTTTTTTTTGTGGAATGACCTGTATTTTAAATGAATATGTTTAATATCAGTGTCCTTTAATTTGTTTCAGTCACCTGTATTTCTCATAAACTACTAATTAAATCTGAATACTTGAACATATCTAGGTACTTTTTATGTTTTTCAAGAATATTTCATAAGGGACTGTATATTTCTCTTTGCAATGTTTCCGGATTGAGTTACCTGCTTTAAGTGATTCTAAGGTTGAACAGTGGGTCAGAATAGTGACCCTGAATTTCCCATTAACATTTCATACAAAGGTTTCATTCATTGCTGATTGGTGACTTCATTGGGTATGGCAAAAATGCTAATTTTTCTTAGTTATATCATCTTCCACAATTTAAATACAGGATTATTTTATAAAGAATTTCTTTTCTCATCAGCTGTAGACATTTAATTTTTTCTTCAAATTGGCAATTTTATGGGAAGGAGTCAGTGTCCTAATTACCACTAACTGGTTGTTATTTGTTGTTCTGGGCCCCTCTTAGTTTTTTCTCTGTTCGTATCATGAATTTTTTGCTTTATACCTATTTGAAGAGCTTGTATCAACCAGAGTCAATATCCTTTTTAGGAAACATAAAGCTTAGGCCAATGTAACTGTTTTCGTGTAAATTTCGGGTTTTTTTTTTATTATTACTATAGTTTTTTTCATGTAGGTATCTGTGTTTCTCTCTGCTTTTCATTTTTATCTGTTAGTCTTTGACACCTTCTTTACTTTCTGACCCAACAAATGTCCCTGACTCATTTTGTGCATTTCTTGACTCAGATCTGCAATAGTCATTTTTTTCAAGAACATTTTTCCTATCAATGGTAAATCATAATTAGGGACTGCAATTTCTATGTTCATTTTTTCTGCTATGTCATGATTTCTAGGCCTTTTTTCAGAATATTTTACACACATGCACACACACACACACACACACACTCATACCTCCAAACACATACTCAATTTATGATGTTTCTAATTTTGCCGTTGTCTTCATTAAAAAGGTCTATATTTTGAAACTTGAATATTCTTTTTTTTACACCAAATATTTTGGTTTAATTAACATTAGTTAATGAATCCATAACTTTTTTGTCTCTGTAGTTAAAATATTGGAGCAAATTATATTTTATGATTACATAAATGTAATCATAAATAATGTATAAATATAAAAATAATGTATAAAATATAAAAATATAAATTGTAATTTATAATGTCCAAATGTTTATATATTAAAATTATATTTTATATACTATATATTAATGTATAAACTTTATATAAAATATAAAAATGAATCCCAATATCATTTATAACTATTATATGTAATAAAATATAAATTTTTAAAAGATATGTATCTCATCTGAAAAAAACATGAACTCATTTATTTTTATAGTTCAAATTTAACTTTAAAAATGAATGCTTCTTTGATTTTTAGAATTTTATCACTTTTTTATTAGAATAGAATTCTTATATTCAAGAACTGGAAAATAAGTGCCTATTAGTTTTATCTCAATAGATTATATCATAGCTATCTATGTGAATGTGATTGTACAAAAACGTTAC
Organism: Glaucomys volans; assembly: GCA_020662805.1. Lineage (NCBI taxonomy): Eukaryota > Metazoa > Chordata > Mammalia > Rodentia > Sciuridae > Glaucomys > Glaucomys volans. Next base: position 1,135,327 of record JAJEJO010049932.1, on the reverse strand, counting down.
AGCATCAATGCAAGTAATACAACAAGATTACTGAATGAAATTTAGAATTTCTTTGTAGCTCTATTTGTGAAGATACTTTTGAGTAAAAGAACTCTAATTAAAAAGTCAAGATATCATGTATAACCCAAATGTCTTTGTCATTAACATAACATTTTTACTAGTAGATAGAATCAATCTTACAATTGAATCAATATGTATCATCATCAGTTATGGAGGCAGCATTTTAATTAAAGAATACATCAATAAAAATCTGGTGGGAAAGCTGTTGAAGCACTTAAATTTGCTAAACACCTAACACATTTTCTGGGCTTAGGCAGTTATGCTTTCAATAACTGTTCTAAAGAAGTGAGCCTGAGGAAGGCAAAATACAGCCAAGTTACAAAACTCCTTCCATCTTGGTTTTGATCTCTCCTCATTAGTTAATAGTTAGTCTTATTCTTCCATTTGCCACTCAGGCTGGGGCAGTATCTCTATACTTGAAAGAATGAACCCCAACCATGCTCCTCAGTTTTGTCTTAACCACACTACTTGCCTTGAACATCTGCACACTTCTGTTTCTCCTTCAAAGGCAGTCCTAATTTCAGTGCTCTTTCCCATTCTACTATCAAGATCCACAAAGCTTTCCTTAAAAATTGATCCCAAAGTACTTTTGACATGTGAAATGTCAAGTCAAAAGTGAAATTATTTTAAATTTTATCTCTTGCCTTTAAACAGTGGCAAACAGTGATGTCTCAGTAGGGTTTTGCACAAAAGAGTTCATGTTTTAGCACTATATCTTTCTTCAAATTAGTGAATAAGAAAGATCATATTATTACCTAATACAATAATGATTTTTATCAAAAAGCAATTCAGATATTACAAGGGTTGATGAAGCAAAATCACCCAACTCCTGCAATAATACAAAAAAAATTTTTATTTTTAAAAGGTTTTTATTTTAAGGTTTTTTAAAGCAAATTTTCAATGAATGTCCTTTCTATTTTACATAATAATCATCTGAAGCAAGCAATCACTCCCTTGACTTGATAGTTATATCTTTTGAAACAGATTTTAAGCCCTACCTTTCATCTGTAGGTGGCATTTCATAGCAAAACCTGTGAAAAGTGACACTGAAATTAATGCATAAATTAAATAAAGTATAATGAATGGAGCGTTGGCATAATGAAGTGGTAAGAAAATACTGACTTTCTCTTCGTGGTCACGTATGATAAAAAAGCGAAGAATGAAGAGAAAGGAAAATATTAGTATAGGATGCAGGGGTCTAAGAACATTCAGTAGGATCTTTGGTTAAGACTTGGATGATATATTTGAATATTTGTTTTCCTGCATGAGTTGGATTTGTGACTGAACTACCATTCATTTTTTTCACAAATGTATTCATTCATTGAACAAATATTGGGTGCTCACTATGTGCTAAGAATTATTCCAAGCCCAGGAGATACAGGCATAGATGAATAGCCAAAAATCCCCATGCTAATAGAAACATTAATGGGGAAACTAATAAATAATAAACCAAATAAATAAGTAAACTCTGGGGTATTTTAGATGGTGATGAGTCCTCTGAGGGAAAATATGGTGGAGAAAAGAGGATAGAAAGTTCTTGAGAAAATGGACATTGCAAATTCATACAGCCTGATTAGAGAAGGCTTTACCAAAAGAAAGGCATTTAAGGGGACACAGAAGAAATTGAAAGACCACATCACACAGATACTGGAAGAAGAGTGTTGTTAGCTGAAAGAACTTGCCTTTTTTTTGAGGAAGAATGAGGAACTGAGAGTGGATGAAGCACTGTGAAATAACAGAGGAAACAGATGACTCAGGAGTAACAGGGGCTGGACTTAGTGAGTCCTTCTAGGTCACAGTGTAGACTTTGGTTCTTGCTCTAAGTAGAAAAGGAGCAAGTAGAAGGTTTTGTGACAAGAGATAATGTGATCTATGTTTGAACATAACCATGATGCATTTATCTGACTGTTGAATTGAGAATAGCTCTAGAGATGCAAGTAAAGGGGGAGAACAGTTCCTTTTTTCCAGATAAAGTGGATCCTGTTTTGCTACTGAATGGATATTAGGAAGAGATTAGATCTCAGATATATTGCTTTTTATTGTTAAAAAATTTTGCTAATTAATTAAATTGATCTCAAATAGTACATAAAACATAAAAATATACATATTAGTGGGATAATTTGATATTTTGATAATGTATACATGTGCTATGTTTAAATTTAGATAAATGTATCTTCTACAAACATTTATTATTTCTTTTTGGTAAGAACTTTTCAAATCTTTTCATTTGAAGATAAAATAATTTCAACATAATTAATCAACATAAATAATAAATCAACATAATTTATTATCAATCAAAATAATAATCAACATAATTTCTAGATAAATTTGATTCAAGGTATGAAAGAAAGATGAGAATCAAGGAGAATCTCAAGGTGTTTGACCTGAACCCTCTTAACTGAGAGAGGAAAGATCATGAAGGAAGAGCACCTTGCACATGTTGAGCTCGAGATGACTATTTGATATCCGAGTAGCAATGGAGAATAGGCAGCAAAATATCAATTGAAGGAGTCCTGAAGAGTGAAGATAGATTTAGTGATCATACATTCATAGACCATAAGTAAAGGTAGGAGTCTGGATGAAATAAATAAGGGAGTGAGCATAGCTTTAAAAGAGAAGAAATTTAAAGACTAAGACCAGTAGCCTGTTTGCATGATGATGTTAACAATCCAGCAGAGAGTGAAAGTAGATGGTACAGAAAGGAGACATGGGTGTAATAATCTGGAATAATTTCCGTGAGTTTGCAAAAAGGGATGGTGTGTGCTACACAAGTCAAGTGTTTTCTCTTCTGGGATGGAGATAGGTAGCAGCTAAAGAGAGGACAGTGGAAATTCTCTTCTAACTGCTTCGATGTTTTCAGTGAAATCTGAAGCAAATTAATCTGATGAATCAGATTTGAATTTAAAGTTGAAGATTTGGTTAGGTTGGATTGCATTGGATTAGATTAAATTTAGATTAGATTAGATTAGATTAACTAGGGGAGGAGAAGGAGAATGAATAGGGGAACTCTAACAGAACCATTGGGCAATCTGAGAGTCACTTGAAGTTGATAGTATAGAGTGGTGGCAGTTCAGTGTGACTTGGTTCTCCTCCCATACTTAACATTATAAGTAGAGAGCAGAGAATCAATGTCTAGGAAGAGAAAGGAGCCAAAAAATTGTGTGACCACAAGTAAGAGATAAAGAAGATTTATGTTAAGCTGTCTAAACAGAGAAAAGGAATATAATGGTATGAGAAATAAGGAAATGTTGGTTGGATCAAAAATCATAATCCTGGAAACAAATTACATTGATGAATGAAATTTTGAATATGAAAATATAGCATACACATGGTCCATAAAGCCTTTACCAGAACTGTCTGGAAAAGAGATCACAATTCTATCACTCCCTAGAACTCTCTTCTCCCACTATACTAAGCCACTAATGTTAAAGATGGCATTTTTAACAATCATTGGTCTTAAAGTAGAACAAGATTCAAATTATGGATCCATGATTTATTGGCTGCATTAATTTGTTGAAGCTATTAATCCCTTAATCCTTAGCTTTCTATCTATAAAACAGGAAAAGTAAACTTAACTTGAAGGGCAGGTGTAGGAATTGTATCCAATTATATGTATATATCATATATATGATAATATATGTAAAGCTATTAGCTTAGTTCCTATGATACTGCTTTGTAGCTATTATTATATTCTATTCCCCAAATCCTCTTAAACTCACACATCTATGACTTTGCTTCTATAGTATGTCTTAAGGATATGCTCATCCTTTCTTGTGTACAACACAATTGTTAATTTGCTTTTCTAGGCTGTTGAGACCTTGGCTGGAAATCTTCCTCTTATTCATTGTTCTGTCTTAAGGTAACTTAAGACGTACCTGAGTGAATTAGAGATATGGATGCAACCTACCTGCATTTGGGGAAAAATGATACCTATACTCATGCTTTTGCTTTTTCAAAAACATATCAAATAAAGGTGTATTGAAGTAAAATTACTTTCTTATAGTCTAGAAAATTAATATCTGTGTTAGAGACTAAATCAACAAATTATGACCATCATCTCTTTATGTATATTGAATAATTGAAAGAGACACCTGCTTTTATGATTTTCTGTGGCAAGAAACAAGTAGAAATGAAGAATATTTAGGCTATTAGAATTGGACCATTAAACTGGATCATTTCAAAAAGCAATTGCCTGCCCTTGCACAAATATTACTATAAGTAGTCTTATTATAGATATTTGCCTACTCTGGTGATACTAGAATCATATTTTTTTAACATGAAGCCATACTTCCATAGTTCGTGAGCAGAATCTACCATTTCAAGGAACATATTTGTCACAGGGTTGAACACCTGGCCTTCCAATTGTTTTTTGAAACAAGTTCTTTTGTAACTGTTATGATTAATGTGATTGTGTCCCCAACTGCCACAGTTAGCACTTCTAAAGCACTATTCTTTCTGCCAGCATTTGAGTGCTGCTGAAATGTTCTAAGGATCCCAGGGTCAAGAACATTACAAAGAACTTTTTTGGCTTTGGATTTTCTTCCACACATCATAACTCTGTTGGAGTTAAAACCTCGATGTAAACTGCAGGAAGACTAGCATTTGCATAAAAGGATTATGCACCATCTAAAAAATTAACTACAGGGAAGTTGATTTATCTGCCTTCCTATCAAAAGAAACCTCTGCTAACCACTGCTTCTGCAGTGAACAACAATAATTAGTGTGCATAATGATTCCTTTGAGGCACAGAATTGCATTCTGAATTCTCAACAGATATAAAAATATTTTAGTACATATCCACTACTCCTTGTACCAAATCGCGTTCTACGTCTTAGAAAATTGGCAAATCCCATTCAATCTGTAAGCTAACGTTTTGTTAAGTATTCTTAAGTACAAAACATAATATGCTGACTATGCCAAGAAAATGAGTTTTCTATCTTAATTCAGTAATCTTCAATTTTGGGAGACAATGAAATCTAGTGACATACTCAGACCAAAAATATAAACAAATATAGGTAGCACAAGATTGTGGCTTAAAGTACAAGAAAAACCTTAATAAATTATCATTAATGTAGAGCAAATTTAAGTCATATTGCCTGAACAACATGAAATAGGTTTCAGCAAAAAGCCTAAAAAATGAGCAGGGCTCATTTCAAGGGGAAGATGGAGAAAATAGGTCTGCCAGTATGAAAAAGATAAGGGGCTGAGGAAGATTACTTTGGTACAGGGAAAATCAAGGCAGAACAGTCTTTGATTTCTTGAAGAAGCTGTCATGAGATGTCAGAATCAACTCAGTCTAGGTCTCCAGATTTCCAGATGGACAAATTTCCAGGACAGAGGCAAAACAGGTAGGAGACTGGAGGAACACTTCATTACAGTTTTACTTTAAGTTGGGAAATATTTATCTTCACTGGAGAATGAATAAATGAAAAGGTACACAGAATGTTCCAGGAACATTTCTGCCACTCAGGGAATTTAATTCAGTTTGTGAAGGTTTTATTGAGACATGACCAACTGGTTACAAAGGGAGTTATTCTCAGATAACTGGCTAATGGAGGAACAATTCATTCTGTTACTAGTTAGTGTGTAATGGTCATCACTGAAGAATGACAATACTCTTTAGTAGGTTTCAATAATCTTTAGTTGGAAGAGAAATGTATAATGTGCATGTTAATATCATTCAATTTCCTGGGAGGGGTGGATAAAAACACAAGTTAAGTGAATAATAATCTCTGGCATTGTCTCAAATTGGAAGGCTGAACTTTCATTTTGGAGGAGGATCTTTCCAGTTAATTGGATCAATAGTTAAGTTTTGATAAATTGACATTTGTTTATTTGCATTGCTTAAAATTTTCAGCAAAAGTGCCAATTATCATGTCATGTAACCAAATATAAAATGTATAACATTAAAATTAGAAGAGAAACTTTGAGATAATTCAACTAGGACAATCTTATTCTACAAATGAGGAAATTGAAGCCCTAAAAGGAAAAAAAAAAAAGAAAAAAAGCAAATAACAAAAACTACTCACTGGGGGCCAATAGGGCTCTCAATGTCTGCACAATAATTCTTTGACTGAATTATTTGATAATAAATAAACATGATGCTGTAAATCTAGCAGGTTATAAATTATCTTCTTATTTTCCACCAACCTTATGCTAAGTTTTCTTTCTAAATTGTAGCAATATAGTTCTTCTGTTTAAAAAAAAGAGTCCATTAGAGAAACATTTTTGAGGACAGGTTATATGTTTAATCCAAATATAGCATTCTACACCTTATCTTTTTATTTTCACTTTTTAGTCTTTGAATATCTAGTGTAAATTAGGTTTAAAATAAAACAGAGACCACTTAAAGTTTTTCTTTTTCTGCTATAGTGTTTTCTGTTTCCTAGAGAAAGAAATCAAACAGAAGAATGTTGACAAATAACGACAAGGAGAAAAAAGTAAAAAAAAAGAAAGCATGCCCAAGAATTTGTCCAGGAAAAGATGATCACAGATGCAGATCCAGTTAGGTATCCAAATGGGTTATGCAGCTGTAGGGTTTAATCCATGAACCACAACCTTCAAGTGTCCCCAAGTGATACACAGATATTTGCCTATATATGATGGCATCAAGCACAAAGTAGATGCCACATATATACAAATAGACATAAGCATGCATTTAAACAAATCTGCTTCTTTGCATTCACAATGAACTCAATCATGCCATATGCATATCACGACTTCACATCCTTTGCAATCACAAGACTACTAAACAAACCTGGATTCTTTACACCGAGGGGTAGGGCCAAGAGGTAGACACCTTATTAGCTTAATCTGTCTCTCATTGCTACACTCAAAACTTTTCCAAATAAATAAGTGATCTTACTCAAATCATAGTCCTGATCTATAAATGTACTCAGACAAAATCTTCCACATTGACAGACAAGTAAACATCTACACAGCTGAAGAGTCTAGATGAAGAGTAAAAAAGCACAAAGTTATGGTTGAAGTTTTCACAAGTTAATGGGCCATCCTACAGAAAAAGTTGATTTTTCTTTTTACTATTACATCTGAATGTTGTGATAATGTGTACTTAGTCAGTCACCATGAAGCCAATCCCTCACATTCACCCTTTCCTCTAGATATGGGGAGGTAAACAGTGTTTATACAGAGATGAAAGTCAAGCCAGCTTCTTGTCACATGTATTGGACAACCCTGGGGGAATCCCTCTCCCCTGCTGCATTTCCTCCAGAAGTTCATCATTACAAGTCCAAGATCATCCTGCAACACTGGTAGATGCCATTTCTCCACTCTACCTTCCTCTCTGCCTGTGGACTCAGGTGTAATGTTTTGCCAGTAGAAATACGGCAGCTGGCAGCCAGGTGAATCTAAACCATGGTCTGTTTTCTTTCCTCTGCATTTGAAATTTTGTGTTACCTGCATCCCTCCAGATGGAATGTTTCTTGACTCTTAAAATAAAACTATGCAGTCTTTTCCAGATCAATACTCTATCAAACACACGACATGCTTTTTAAACTCTCAAATATTATGTTTTTAGGAGAAAGGTTTATTTTATAGCCATCATATCATACTCCAATATTTGTACATATCCTAAGATTAGGCCCCAAACAAATCAGATCAGGAATTGCTTTGGAACAAAGATTGTACTGTTTGTTTTGGGGTACCCTGTCTTAGTCAGCAGGTAACATGTACATATGTGATAATGGGTGAATGAGTGCAGAAAGGATTTGGAAAAGATTGTGAGAAAATTTGCCCTTGAGAGTAGAGCAGGACCCTCACTTGCTATTCATTAGTGAAAGGACAGGTCATCCTAAGAATCATTCATTTATCCAGAAATTTACCAAATAGTTACTGAAGGCCTAACTATGTACGTATGTACTAGTGATGATGTATTGAAAACAACAACAAAAAGAAACATTATCCCTGTTTCATGGGGACTCTGGTAAAAAGACATATCTTGAGAACATAATTGCATAAATAACTAAAATGCTATATCTGAGACTATAAAGAGAATGTCAGAATGTTCTACAAGAGCATATGATGAATGAAACTTAAATGAGAGTGGATGGTCAGAACAGTTTTCTAAAAGGTGTTAAGATTACAACGTGAAGCATGATTGAGAAATAGCTAGTATAGAAGAAACAGCATGTAGAAGTCATGATATGAAATGGAGATGGGGGCAAAGATTATTTGGATGAAGCCCCATAAGTGGAGGACAACGTATTAGGAGATGAGTCAGAATTGCTAGGAGGTAAAGGCCAACCCTAAAAGTCCATGTAGATTCTAATTGAGGATTTTATATTTATTTTGAGGATAGTAAGAGAAAAGAAAATGTTTTACTGAGGATCCTTATGACATGAGATCAATTTTTAATAGATGATTATAATCCTTCCATTCCTTCTGTTGTCTAGGAATCAGGAAAACAGGAGGAGGGAGAAAATATTCGTGATCTTCTTCATAATCCACTCTCTAGTGCAATGCCTTCCTAGGGAAGGCAGATAGTGAATACCAAGCTGGAACTGAGTGAGTGTTCCTGCTTGCAACCCACACATACACTCTTGCAAGTGGCTGTAATATTGTAAGCCTTGGTTTCCCCCATTAGGAAGTGAATATGTCTGATTTATTCTCACTTGGAGATATTTTCTGAAGTAATAATCTGTGACATAAATTAGCTTTTTTCAAAGGCAAATAAAGACTACAAATCCATTCTGTTTGGAACTAGGTAACGAGGGGTCACCAAGAGTCACATCACATTATGTCCAAACATCTAGTCTAACGCTTGGAGATTCCCCTAAATACCAGCAATGTAATCTATGGCAAGTCACATCATCTCATCTATAAAACAAGAGGTGTAGATTGGTGCTATTGAAATTCTTCTCAGTCCTCAAATAGTACATTTTATTTGCCTCCCTATTTTTATCATTGAGACAACTCATAGAATTTTAAGTTTAAGCTTAAGTCTATTTAAAATAAATAAATGCAAAAATAAGTAACCAACTCTTTCCTGTAACAGTTTTAGGCATATTTATGCAGAAAATAAGGTAAGTTAATTAATCAAACTAGAAGATTGCTAAATGTTAATCCAAGTAGCATGAATTATGTGGACTCTCCTTTTATAAAATGATGTCTGGGAACATATTTGGGTACACACTTGGAGAAAAGGAAAATAACATTCATTCACTGGACAGGGAACACTGTCATCTGCACCTCATTTCCCTTTTTTACTTCACTCCAGCTGTAATAAGGACATTAGTCACAAGTACGGCATCTTTGAGCACAGGAAATATGGTTGAGAGCTGACTTATCAAATCACTAAGTCCCATCGACATTTCACTGCAGCTGATGAGAATGACTGCCATTGTGCTTGTTTGCCACGGTCTGCCCCATACATAGGGCTCATATGCCCTGGTTAGAAATGAGCCATAAGCATGTGCATCGCTGATCCTACTGTAACTCCTAGTTTCAATTTAGCATGAGCAAAGACAGGTGGCCTGTTAACAATGCTGGGAACATCTGGAGTTGGCGATGTGGACAAAGAGTGATTGATGTGAGTCTGCTGAAGGATAGAGAGATTTTTAATTGGTACATTAGTAGTGGATGGAGATATATCAGACCTATCCCAGCACAGCAATGAAGAAGCCAAAAGATGAATCACAGTCTCTGCAGTATAACTGCCAACCTGTGGCTTCTACAATACACCAGATGCTTAGAGAAAGGTAGAGGAAAGCCAAGGATGGGATGCACACACACAAAATTCAATGATGTACACAATTTAGGGTGGGTTTTACTTCTGAGGAAAAACACTTAGAAGAGACTTAGGGTTCATACAATCATACTTTTATGATGATGATGATAGTGACAATTACGATGATGTTCATGATAACGGCTATTCATTCTCCTCTTTGCTTAGTCATTTCCTACATAATTTCTCCGACCACAGCTTAGTTGTCATCCTCTCAGAGAAGTCTCTTCAAGCTCTTGTGACAGAGCTGAAAGCTTGCTAATATTTGCTCTCATGTGTCCCTCCTGTCTACAGCACCTGTTCCAGTGAGAGTGTGTCCTGGTTTGTGTGACTGTTCCTTTACTGTCGGCCTCCCCATCGGGTCCACCTCTGGTGAGCAGGGAGGGATCTGCTTTTGCTTATCACTATCCTCTTGAATGTAAGCAGAGTGTCTGGGGTTCAATAAATGTGTATTTAAAGGATGGAGCAGAAAAGGAAGGGAGGAAAAGAATAATTTTGTGCACACTGGCTGTATAGCAGCCATTGTCCTGATGGGTTACATATTTCTCATGATAACCCTTCAGGGTGAGTCCTGTAGTTTCCATTTTGTTGAATTTCTGAGAATGCAGCTAATGGTCTTAGGTTCCCTAACTAACATGGATGGAGCACAAGTATAAACCTTGATCAATTTGGCCACAAATCCATGCATTTTCTACCATCCCTTACTATATCATACTGCCTCTCTATATAACAAGCATGTCTGAATTCCTAATTAGTTTTTAAATTAAAAAAATGATGATGTGCAGTATTCAGACATTTGACAGTTGACAACTCCCTCATCTGACATGTTTTACTATATGAAACATTAAACTTACGATAAATGAAATCTGGGTGTCTATCTGTGAACACAGATTCCGTAGGCAGTTAAAGCACCTGTATAGCTGGAGCTAACCCTGTGGGAGAGGCAGAGAGCTCTGGGTCCCAGAGTCACCATCAGTTTGTCAGTTCTTGAACCGTTCTTTCCCTGTCCTATTCAATTGCCCAATGAGAGGCCAACAGATTGCTGCTTCTGTTATTTTATCCTTGTTTATCCCAGCAAAGAGAAAACATTTTTCCCTTAGACACATAAAACAAAATGTTGGCAATACCTATTAAAAAGAAATGAAGGGTAAATTTTAAAAAAAGATAAAGATTCTGCTTTTCTTTTCAAAATCTATATGAAGAAGGCAAAAATGTGAATAAATGGTAAGGATACATTTGCTAGTACAAAGCACTGATGCAGAAGAAATATGAATAATAAGTAACAGCTGTTAGAAGAAGGAAATTTAATATGATGGAATAAATGGTGTATCTGTCCCCTGAGCTGGTGAGTACTTAGTCACTAGGAAATCCTTCTCACAGAGAACATAATTCAGATGACACTCCAGGACAAGCTGTGCCAGATTCTATGGCTGACACCATTCATTAGATATTCACATGATTTTAAATATTAAACCATCATCAATTATTAATGATAAAAATAAGTTAATTTTAGGATGCATAGCTCAACTGTTGTCATCTGTTACTACATGTGAGTATATTATGTCTTTAAGAGCCAGTGGCAGAAGATGTCCATCTGAACGAATAGCTTAACAGCCAATCTACAAGTTGTGGTGGTCAGAGCACATTGAGAGAACCAATCGCCTGTACTATCGTGCTGTTGCAAAGCAGCTGTTAAGGCATGGATCTAGCCAGCCATTTTTTATATCAAAATTTAGTGTAGGAAAACGTGTTCAAATACAAATAAATAAAAATAATTTTATAGGCATCAAATAAACACTTCCCCCAAGACTAGAGAAATAATTTATTCAAATTATATGAAACAAATTTATTTTCTGCTTTTCTTATGTTAGGGATGACCAGATTCCTAAAAACACAAATAAAATGAGAAAACCAAGAGCCAATTTCATGGTAAAAGTACCAAACATTTGCTGTCTTGCCAAAGAGCCTAGCACAAATCAAAAGTGAAGGAGAAATGTATTTCTGAACTCCGAGGGTGAATTTGTTTTAACAATATGTCGTATAAACATGAACTCTTCATTTTCTTATATGGCAAATCATCTGTTATAAAGGAAAATACTCATGATATATCTAATTGAGTCCTTAAAGAAATATTTTAATCTTTTTTTACAATTTCTGACATCTGTAAAATGGGAATATTCTAGCTACCTAAAAAAAAAATCATTGTTAAGATCAAGTAAAACATGCATATAAAACGTGTAGCATGTAGTAGGAGCAACAAAAACATTTTTTTCACTTTTATTCCATTAATGAAAGCAAGCATTTTGGAAAGAAGGTGCTAATTGTATTTAATCAATTGATCTAAAATGATAAACTATCATCAACCATGATATTAAAACGGAATCTGTTCTTCTAATCATACTCCTTGCTCTTCTTCTCTAGCATACTTGATGACTGCATGAGCCTAGTTTGAAAATAAAACTGCCAGTAGTCTTATGAATGAAAAATAGATATGCTATATATTCCTAGGAAGATGTAATATAGTTATCTTTAGAGAGGAGGAAGTAGAATGGGCTACCAGAAAAGGGAGAGTAGAATGAAAAAAATCGTATTTCATACAAGAAAGAGAACATCTAAGAATGAATTGCCATTCCTCATACCTGGTTGATCTAAAAATTGAAGTGAGACCATTCTGCTTGCTCACCAGAGAGCCTAAAGGGAGGGGGATTCCAGCTTTCATCCAGAAAGTGTGAGTTTCAGGGTGCAAGTTTCCTTAGCTTTCTCAGTCTTTACAGCGTGGCCTTTCTTTACTGCATCAAGACTATGTTTCCATGAGTCAGAGAACTCATGTAAAGGGCCACAGTAAATAGGATGCTAATGAGTCTACTTATGTCACTTCAAAGAACATTAGTCCCTTAGAACATCAGTGTGTCCCTTTTCTTGGGCACACAGTAGGTAAGAAATATTTGCTGGTCATAGCATCTTCTCTCTAAAGGCACTGAACTAGAACTTATTTATATATTAACTCAAAAAATTGCTATTGATTGCATGCCATGTGTCAGATACTATGCGAAGCAAACTTCTCTGTTTAGTCATTCTCATAGATAATTGCATACCTATATGCTGAATTTTTGTAAATCAAAGAGCTAGCTTGTTTTTGCATGCTAAGAACACATTATGTGTTTCATAAGGTCAAAAGTGGTTTTTCTGTAAGTCTTGAAATGATCACAGAAGGTGATCTGATTTCTTCTTGACTTTGATCTCATCTACTTTCACTTGGTTTTTTTGTTTATACTTATCCCTTGCTTTTTCTATCTTAAATACAGCTTTTCCAGTTTGGGGGATTAATTTAATTCTTTAATTTCCTCTTTCAATTCTATAATCTGTCATTATCCAAGGTTCTGTCTTACCTATGAACTGTGGTGTGAGCAAAATCAAGCCCATTTTCATTTCAGTTGTCATTGCTTGTCACTGTAGCTTCTATTTTCCATATTCTCCATTTTCTTAACCTGATTTTTTCTTTTACTTCTATCCTTGAATTTTTTATTTCTTTTTGTTTATAATTCATTTTATGTTCTTTTCTTCCCCACACACTATTTCTTTGGAAAAGGGGATTGAAAGAAAGTTGAAGAAAGCTTTGTCTAGGATATAGGTTTCATGTTGGCACATCCTGATTTTATCACTCTCTATCACGATATCCTCTAAGGTGTCATGTGCAATAGAGGATCGTGCATCAGTCTGTGAAATATTCTGCACTCTAACCATCCAGAATGAAAAACATCCTGCTCAGAATTTGGGAATTTCCACAAGCATTCTCTAGTTAAGCAAAGGTGAAGTGAATCCACTACCTTTGTTTTGTTAATAAACAGTTTATTTACTGAGGCTGATTGATCAGAAATCCAAGCCCCTAGGAAGAGCATCAGTTTTTTAAAAATAAGGCATAAAAATATTTTGACCAGGTATTCATGTTTTGCCATTTTCCAAGCACAGTCATTTTTTCCCCCTCTGCCTTTGCCATGATGTGACATTTAATTATGGATTCCCCAGAAACCTTTCCCTGAGGTCTTTTACATCAGAAGTACGTTTTTCCAGGAGGACTCCAATGCGTTTTTCATCATGACAGCCGCTCCCTGTGGCTTAGCTTGCTATTAAATCCTGAATTAATATGAACAACCCCCTTCCATTGACAAGATAAACAATGCTTCCTTTTGTTTTCCAGAAAAGTATCTACCAGGCTGATTGTCACAATCTGGACCTTTAAGAGGCCTTTTTGGGGAGCGGGGTGGTTAAATCTGTACAGATACACATGATTTCCATTTAATAGATTTTACAACCTGGATTGCAACACTTGTTCAATGAAAACATTGGGGAGCTTCTGCACTGCCTATCCAAGTAAAGGCTAAGCTGTTCACGCTGGTCTTCCTGGCCCCTCCAACATTGTTTCCCTTGTTGAACTTCCAGCTGAATATATGATCGAATTCCCTTCAAACATCCTCTCTTCAGCCAAATGGAACTACTTGATGCTCTATAAATATGACCTACACTTTCATGCTTTGGATGCTTTTGTTCATAAACTTGTTCCCATCTTGAATGTTTCCACCAACGTCCCTCTTTTCCAACACAGGCCTGATAAAATACTATGTAACCTCAAAGTCTGCATGCATTTCTTGAACAGTTTCCTCCATGAATAGTTTTTGTTTGTTTTTCCCATTTCAATTAGCAAAATTTCCTTTTCCTATGAACCCGCAAGGGGTTCCATTATACATCCTATATCACATATCTTAAGCTCTCATAGACTTTTCAATGTCTTCACAGTGAGTGGTTCGGCCCCTTCCAATAGAATCTGAGTCCTTTCAAGGCAGAATTTTGTTGTTATCTTCCTTGACTCCTATATGTGAACTATAAAATGATATTTCTTGACAAATGTGTTATTTGGTGGATAGACAGATATAGAGAAATCTATACCTATGTCATATCTTTATCTCTATATAATTTACCTTCAGTGGAAGCAGAGACATCTTTCTGGAACATGTGGTTTCAGATTTTAAAATACTTTATTGTAGCTACAATCTGGTGTGTATGATTCGCATGATTTTCGTATTTTATGTTTCTTTTCAATTTGGCCACTAAAATACAAGGGTACAAAGAACATTAAATATTTCACATTTGCATCTCTTCATTTTTGTTATTGATAATAAATACTGTGGATTAAAATAAGGCAAGGATAGATGCATAGTCTCTTTTTTAAGTAATCTGTATTTCAGCCTGTTTTTTAACAAATGTTCTGCATTATACAGTTAGGATGCTCCCAAGCAAAATACTAGGAACCTTCATCAAGCAACATAAAAATAACTTTTCCCTATGACCAAGATTTTTTCCATGAATGCAAGGCTACTTTTACATCCAATTAATGTAATATACCATATCAATAGCATATAGGAAAATACACACAATTACTTCAAAAATCACAGACAAAGACAAAAACCTCTTTCTTCATGGTTAAAAACACTCACACTCAACACACTAACAAAGAGGGAACTTCTTCAACCCAATAAAGATCATCTTTGGAAATACCACATCTAACATCATAATTTTAATAATACAATATCAAATGCTTTCCCCTAAAGATCAGGAACAAGTAAGGATATCTATTCTTGATACATGTATTCAGAATTAGATTGGAGGATTTTGCCATGCAACGTAGGAAATATAATGAAATAAATGGTTCTCACATTAGAAAGAAAGAAGTAAAATTCTACTTGCAGATGATATATCTTCAGGACATTTTAAGGCATTTATACAAAAAAAACTTAGAACTAATGAATGAGTTCAGCAATTTTTACAAAGTATAAGATCAATTAAAAAAAAAAACATAACCAGAAGACAGAAAGACCTCCCATGTTCATGGATAGGTAGGATTAATATTGATAAATGACCAAGGGCAATCTATAGATTCTGTGCAATCCCTATCAATACCAATAACATTCTTTACAGAATTTAAAAAATCATTCCTAAAATTTATATGAAAGAACAAAAAACCCAGAGCAACCACAGAAATCTAAGGGAAAAAAAAGCAGAACTAGAAGCATCACAAAAGCAAACTATTTCTATACACTTGCAATGAACAATCAGAAAGTGAATTTAAGGAAATGAGTCTCTTTATGATAGCATAAAAATAATAATAAAATATTTAGGGATAAATTCAACAAAAGAGAAAACCTTATACTCTGAAAATCATAAAATATCATTCAAAGAAATTAAAGAAGACTAAAATAAAAGGAAAACCATCTCATGTTACCCATTCATAGTTCAGAATACTTTACAATGGTAAGGTAGCAGTACTTTCCAAATGGACATACAGATTCAAAATGCTCCTTATCAAAATTCTAGCTGCCCTCTTTATACAAATTAGCAAACCGATCATAAAGTCCATATGAAAATTCAAGAGACCTAAAATAGCTAAAACAATTTTGAAAACAATGTTGGAGGCCCAAATTATATTAGTGTTTGCCTAGTCCTTGGGGCAAAGTTGGAAAGAAAAGGGTAATGACTGCTAATAGATACAGGGTTTCTTTTTAAGACAAGAAAAGTATTCTTAAGTTGATCGTGTGTTGGTCATACAACTCTAAATACACCAAAAACCCCTTGAATAATACACTTTTTTGTGTGTATGGTGCTAGGGACTAAACCAGGCCCTCTTGCATGCAAGGCAACCACTCTAACATTAAGCTACATCCCCACCCTCTCATTCATGCACATTAAATCGATGAAATTTATGCTAAGTGAACTGTATCTCAATAAAGCCATTATATTTTAAGTGAGGATGCTGTATATTAGCATCATACAATAACATTGGAAATTGTCCCACTGTCTTGTGTGGAAATTCAGCTGACACAGGTCACCATTTCTTTAGATAATGAAACCTAAATTCCAATCCAACTATCAGTACATTTTGGTTTTTTCATCCATCACCTGATCTACTAATTCAAATAGGTTCTGTTTAGTCATATGGCTATAACTACAAAGATTCTTTGTAAAAAGTAACAGTCATTTTAGAGTAGGCAAAATGAAATCTCTGATTTACTGTTAGCCATGAAATTTTCAGATAAACTTTAAAATTTACTATTTGTACCATTTATTGCTCATTATTAAAAAGGAGAATTATGCAAACATTTATAGCTTTCATTTATCAATTAGAAGAATTCTAGGTCAATACTGGGAGATATGTACATGGAATCTATCTATCTATCTATCTATCTATCTATCTATCATCTATCTATCTATCATCTATCATCTTTTATCTATTCTTAGTTTGTTCTCATAATCCCACTGCAAATAAATTACACTGAGCTTTAAAAGTCATTACGTAGTTTAATGGTTTACTACCATCTTTAAATATTTTGTAGGTTCTTGAATTTCCAAGTGAAAATTCAATTTTGCAACTGCAATGGCTCTTGTCTCATATTGCAATCCTCCTAAGCACCCAAACCTTCCCCTAAGAAAGGGAAATATTTAAGGATTGGTGACAAAGGAATCATTTTTATTCAGAAGTAAAAACAAAAGGTAAAAGGGTTAGTCCGATCTTATCACTGTATTTACATCCATTTCTGTGTCTGCCCTTCCTCTTCATCCCTTAGACACTGGTTCTGCCCACCTGGCTGTAAATCATGTCCCCTGGACATTACACATACACTGTACATGAAGAATCTGTATGCTGTTCCCAAGCTGAGTGATCATGTTTGTAGGACTGGTGAAAGGAGGTAAGGAGTAGGAAAAACTTCTTCCTCCTTCAAGCACAAAAATCAATGAGCAATTTCAAGTCATGGGAGAGATAGAGAAAGAAGGAAAGGCAAAAAGAATTGGAGGTTGATAGAAACCATTCTCGGTTTCATATGTTTCATTAAGTAACCCATATGAAGCTGAAAATGAATCAAACTAAATTCACCTTTACTCTATTCACAATAACAATTCTGTTATCTCTAACTTAGGATATCTACTTCCTTCATTCTATGCCTGTCTTCCAAATTTCAAGTCTTCCAACTTTTCTGTGCTTCCATCTGCTTGGTGATTGCATGAGAAAGAAGTTTCTAAGAGCTACTCCAAAAACCAAAATCATCCTAAAGGAGAGCTTGTGGATACAAAGATAAAATATATATTTTTGTAACATATTTGAATGACTCATAACACAGGAAAGAATTTCAAAATGCCACCTGTAATTGGAAAAATAATATTTATATGCTGAAGGTATTTTTAAAAAATCATGTGGACGTCATCGTTCCCCTGTGCAATATGAGTCAACTTTGGCCTTGAGAATGACAAGCCTAACTGAATTGCCAATCTTTAATGTTATTTCAAGACCCTAAGGCAGAAAATTATTATACATACTCCTGTGAAAAAAGAATAACAGAAATAGCAAAAGCAAATTTCATCCCCAAAGGGACACTGCTCCTCTCAAAACTGTATGCAGATTTGAGACAGAAGCATTGGTCTGGTGTGCAAGGAACCAGCCAGCTGACAGCAAGCTTTCTATGCTGCAGAAGATCGAAAATTACATGTATTTCATGAACTGGTAAGAAATTTTAGTCTTTCTTATAAACTAGCAAAAGGCAACTTTTTCCTAATCCTTTGAGTTTGATTTGCAGCACTCTGGAATGTGAGATGGAACTGCTTCATTAGTATTTTACATTCTTCTTTAGTTCTGCAATAAATTCAAGCATCCAAAGATGTACTGAAAAAGGAGAAACTTGTTTCACCAGTTCTGATGTGCAAGGCCCAGAGGGAGAAAGAAAATAAGCTTCCATGTATAAAAACAATAAAATATTTACTCATTGTACCCAAGACTGCTAGAACTTTTGGATTTTATTTGTTATTTTTTTGAATAGCAGTTGAGTTTAAACAAATCATTTTCACTTATATCTTATTCTACACAATCACAAGAACACAGGAACTAGAATATGAATATGATATGCAAACCAATGGAGCTCACCAGGCAATTGAACTTCATGACCTTTAGAGCCCTAGCAGACCCTTACTTGCATAGCCTAATTGATAACTGACACTGAATTGGTAAGAGTTAAAGGGAAAAGGAAAATCATTGTAGAAGGGCTGGGAATGTAACTCAGTGGTAGAGTGCTTGCCTAGCTTTCATGTGGCCCTAGATTTGATCTTCAGTATTACCAAAAAAAAAAAAAAAAAAAAGAAGACAGGCATGGTGGTGTGCACCTGTAATTCCAGTACCTCAAGAGGCTGAGGCAGGAGGACCACAAGTTCAAAGTCAGCCTCAGTAAATTAGCAAGGTCCTAAGCAAATTAGTGAGATCCTGTCTCAAAATTTAAAAAATTAAAAATTCTGGGGATGTGGCTTAGTGGTTAATCATCCCTGAGTTCAATCCTTAGTACCAAAAAACAAAAATAAAAAAATAAAAAAATAAAAAAATTTATAAACTCACAACTTTGTAGAGAAGGATGTGGTGCCATGTTAATCACACAATGAAGACTTGTGCATAAACCTAGAAAAGGTCTATTATTTTACTCCCTTTACTCTGCCATTACTGATACTAATTGGCCTGATCACTTTGAATCAGAGTTCACAAAGAAACCATTACAATAATTGGTTGAAGACATTAACATCAGCAGGGAAAATTCCTATTGAGGAAAAAATAGGAGAAAAGGTACTATTTTTTAGGGGAAAAAGGTGATTTACTCTGATTACTTTTTATATAAAGCAAACTAACTATCCATATAATTTACTTATCTAATATAATTCATAATGGTCTGAGAATACAGTGCATCTATTACTTTAGGAATATAAAGTAGTTATCATTCAAACTAAAATGTCACAAATCTGACTATCCAAATAGGACCAGATTCTAGGACCCTAACATTGCAATAATCCTAAAGCTATCAATATTACAAAGTTAAGTTTTATTTAATAAAACAATCAATAAAGGAATTCTCTAAAGCGAAGAAATATTGTTATAAGCTGCTTTCTGATTATTTCTGCAGGAATAGTAGATCTACACAGTAGACATACAGTATATTTCTTAGATTGAATGTTTAGTAATTATTATAGTGGTTGTCTGACATGTTCATGGAAAGAAATAACACTAGATATCCAGAAGTAATGTGTTTTTTGTTATTTAGGTTTCATGCTCATATACTGAAGTTAGTACATATGAATGGAAAATGCACCATCTACCAAAAAGCAAATGTTTATTTTGTAGTTGTTTTGTTTTCGTTTTGAATTTGGTGCAATGGGCAACTCTTTTTCTGTAGTATTCATAACATAAGTGTCATCCCTCCTACTGTGACAAATGCCAAAGGTCTTAACTTTGTTACCTTTGGGACGACATCTATTTTGAGGACTTAAGAAAGTGAAGTCACTGTAAGGAGATCAGCATGCTAACAACCATAGGCAAAGAAACCCAGGCATAGATGTGAAAAGTGGAGCCATAAACATACACCAGGATTTCAAGGTAAAGCTGAAGAAGCTCCTTGAATCTTGCCCAGGTAAGAAAATGCTGCATGTGCAGACAACAGGCCTGAAACTCCTCCTGGATACCTGACTGCAGAAAGGATGTACTCCCACTCCCATCATCCAGGTGCTCTGCTTTGGAGAAAAGATTTTATCCTTCTTCCCCCAGGGCACAGTTGCCAAAAGCTACTCTAGAATAGGGAATGATGATTAGAGAGAAGGGGAAGAGTGGAAAGAGAGAAAAGAGTTCAGTTATGAATTTCAGTGATAATTCAGAAGCCCTAAATAATATTTTCCTTTCTAGAATGTAATGACCTGTGTGGGATAAAAGCAAATAACAGCCATTCTGAAGATTTGGCAAGATTAAAAAAAGAAAAAAAAAAAATCTCTGTTCTAAATGCACTTAAAACTTAAGCACCACCTGCTGGTTCAAACTGGATCTTCCCACTCCCCAATTCCAATTCTATTTGCATTCAAATCAGCCTAGAGGACAATTCATTTTTGCTTGGGTTAGCAAGAGTACTACTGATTTTTAAAACCAGATACCTTCAAGCCTTGCTAAAATTTATAACTAGCTTTGTATTTCCATCTCATATTTAAACAGAAGTCCACTGCTGGTGACAATTAACAATGGACTATTACAGAAATTGAAGGCTAACTTGTTAATGAGAGAAATATAATAACCCATAAACATAATGTTCAAATTTGTATGTCTTTCTGTGGTTCGGCATCAAAACTCTCATAATCGCTGTTACAAACACGTCTGCTAATTTTTGAACTAAAATGATATTTCTACAATAATATATAAAATTTTCAAAATCTTAATAAAAGTAAACTGTGATGTGTTTTTAACAGAGATCAAGTAAAAATCTATCAATAAAAGATACTATCAGATGAAGCAGCTTATAAAAAATGACTCACTGTGATTTAGCAAGTTACCATTTCCAGTACTTCAACAACAAATATTATATTCTTTGAGAATATGTCTTAGAATTAGGTCACTGAATCAATTTTGCATTTGTTTTTTTTTTAAAAAAAAACAAAAAAAAAACAAACGTCATTGCCTCTCCCAAAGAAAACTAGCCTCAACTAAAATAAAAATAACTATTTTTAATATAACTACTCCAATATACAGCTGGTTATTTCATTAATCAAAATGCACCTCCCCAAGTGTCTCTGTTAAATTTCCCCAATTTATTAAAAGCCACTGTGTGCAGCAGTTATAGACATGGCCTCAAAGCTTAACTGGTAGCAGCATCTCAGGGCTACATTAATGGTGTATCCTAGGCAACCAAGTCATGGCTAAAGCACCACAGTGTTTGTTTAAAACGTGATGTGGAAAGCAATCAGAGGAGCTTCAATTCCAGGGAAATTCCTTTTCAATGTAAGCCTGAAATTAGAGTGGTGCTATTTGCGCCATTATAATTAAGAATGTGTCACCATATTCATTATTTTCAAGGGTTTGTAACTGAGCTGTAAAAATTAGTCATAGTAATTAAAAGATGGAAAACATCTAGTTATGCTAAGATGTCCTACTGGGGCACTTAGGGTCCTAGTAAAGGGGTTTAAGTAATTTAAGTGACAGATAATATTTTATCTTAACTAACTTAGAATACTATCCTAACCTAACTGATAAATTGCAGGTGTGTATAATAATAAATTTAAACAAACATTTATTCTATCCTTTTCACAATATCATATATATCAGCTATTCTAAAATCATACTTATCATTTTTTATGACTCTTCTTTAGTTAATTCTTCAGTGACTTTAATATTTTCATTAATCTCTTGGCAAGGAGCAGTACAGTACGTTCATTTCAAAGACTTCATTTTTGATTTTTTTTGACTACTTCAAGTAGGCAGTCGTGATGTAGGAAGCTAAATTCTCTTTATTTTGCACATCTCACCTCTACATGTCCAGTAAATTACAGCCCCAGGGTTTGTTTTTAAATGTATGATTTTTTTTTAAAGTTTTTTATCCAAGTTTCGTTAAATTAGAAGAAAACGTGTTTTCCTGCTGTTTTTCAAATTGAATAAAGTATTTGATTTTTTTTTTACAGAAAAATAGGTGATAATTTGGGTAGGGGAGAAAGAGTAACTAACTTCTACAAATAACCTGTTGGAACATCCACACAAGGTTCTATACCACATGTATAATTCTCAACAGTTCCGCAGTGTAGGTAGTACTGTTCCCATTTCCTAATGACTAAACTCATTGTCCTCATGGGACCCAGATTCTAAAGTCTATGCATTGTTCATCTCTGAAAGAAAATTTTTAAACTGAACATAGTTTATATCATGTTTAGTTTTTTTTTAAATATTAGACACAAAATTATAAAGTAAGTCCATCTTTCTTTTCATTCTCCAGGTTCCATTGTCTTATTTAATTAATGAATGTTTAACACTCATCAGAACCCAGGAATAAAATCAAAGTAAGAATGGAAAAAACCCATTTCCTTTAAAAATCTAGTAATAACATTATCTAAATTATACATAAAATAATATTGAATTTTTTCAGAGGAAATAAATGGTCATCTGAGTCTCCTTGTGGATGATATTGAAATGAAAACTGCCACAGGTTTTACGGAAAAATTACTCTGCTGAGTGATTCCAAGAGGAAGAATAACTCTTCAGTGATGGCTATGGAATCTCTCAAGGCACATATGATGGCTTCCTTGAAGTCTTTCCCAAATTTATACATTTGCCTTTTCTTTGCATTTTCAAACTTAGAAAATATTATTTGCTCAATTATCTTCAGAGACTGTATCGGAGATTTTATTATTCCATTCTGATATCAAATTTGATGTTCTTAAAAGATCTGCGTGTTATTTTATATTTTAAAAATGTTCTTCTAATAAATAACTATGCTTTGTTTTTATATACTTGGGTTGAGTAGACCTGTTCTCTTTTTTATCCCATTTTTTCCCTTTGCAGAGTGTTGATGAGGAAGATAGGAAGTAAAAATATTTCCATCTCAAATGGAGAAGGTAAGGAAAAATATCAATACAGTAACCACTAGCCACAGATGGCTGCTCAACACCTGAAATGAATGTAAAATACTCAAAGCATTTCAAAGCTTGCTGTGAAAAAAATGCAAATGCCATTCATAATTTTAAATTTTTTGTTGTTGTTGAATTGATATTTAGGAAACATTGGTTAAAATAAAATACATATTGACTATTTACCTATTTCTCTTTACTCTTTTTTTAGTGTGGCTACTAGAAATTTAAAATTACATGTGTGGCTCAAATTTATAGTTTATATTCTATTATTTGACCATCACTGTGCTAAACCATCAAACCATGAGGCATGGCAATTTAGATATGGAATCAATAATCTTATCTAAAAGGTATTTTCTATACCAATTTTGTCTTACTATTTCACTTATACCAGAGTATTTCTCACATAACTGCCAATAGTTATCTCTTATATTTACATGTACTTAAGCATACACTCAGTTTTTATCCTTTCCTGCTCAATGTTGTTTTCAATTTCTAGAACAGTGGTCATTAGGAACTCAATAAGTAATTGTTGACTCTAGTTCAAATTAATGCATTTTCCATCACTATACACAATGCAGAGAGGGAGAGTAAAGAAGAGACTCTATTTTGATGCCCTATTCAATAATTCTAAATCTCATGGGTGAAATATTTTGGGAAAAAAGGACATACAAATGAAAGATGAAATTTTTGAGGCATTTAAAATAATATTGAAATTAGCAGTAAATAACACTTTTCTATGATCGGAATATAGAATCATTCATTTATGGGTTTAATAGCATATACGTTTATATTGTGGGTTATCTAGAAATGTAATACGTATTTACCTTTAGTATAAACAACTGGCTACGAAAGACATTTTTAATGTTCCTATTCAATGTTGGCAATATTTCTTTATAAAAAAGTGTTCACTTACCAATCTTTCATGAACAGCAGAAACTCCAAGGTACAGATTTGAGTTCCATCACAGACATTTTGATAAATGAAGAATATTAATGAGAAAAGCTTAAATGTTTTACATATTGCTTCACAATCACTTCAA
This sequence comes from Glaucomys volans, assembly GCA_020662805.1. NCBI lineage: Eukaryota > Metazoa > Chordata > Mammalia > Rodentia > Sciuridae > Glaucomys > Glaucomys volans. The sequence goes on along the minus strand of JAJEJO010049932.1, from coordinate 1,111,031 downwards.
ATTTATTGGGAGTGGCTCTATTTAGACCACCCACACAACTTATGTCTTTGGGTAAAATCATTTAGAGATTATAAAAAAATCTTTAGATACCAAAGCCTGGAGAATTAGAAAGGTAAATACAAAATGAAGCTTCTGTAACCCCTTAAAACTCAGAGGCCCACTGGAGATCCAAGAAGTCATATACATAGGAACAAGATGTTAGGAGTCCTTGATCCTTTGCCAAATATGAAAGCAACAAAAAGTGTTTTTTATTTTCAGAGAATTTTTTAAAGCTTAAGAAACCTCTTTTAGGAGGCTCTTAGAAGCTGAAGGAGTGACCAAAATGTACCATGCTTAATAATTCTTAAGTCCAATTGCTATTTTAAGAATCCTGGTTCTACCAATTATTAGCATTATGACCTCAAACAAAAATCTTGACCTCCTCAGCTTTCTTATTTAGCAAATATATAACAAAAGTCTCTACAACATAGCTTTCCATAAGCTCATTTGAATTAAACACTCAGGATAGTGTCTAGTAATACTGACAATTTGTATTTCTTCCTGCAGTAATATGTTACCACCAACTTGATGGCTTAAAACTAGACATCTGTTCTCTCACTGCTCTGGTGGCTTGACATCTGAAACTTATCTTACCTAGTTACATCTTCAAGGATTCGATTTCTAAAAAAGTTCATGTTTTGAGGTTCTGAATTGCTGTGAATGTGAAAAGGCGCACTATTCAACCTACAACAGATACTTGATTAATTTTTGAAGCTCACATGCCTTTAAGCAAAATAAGAGAAAGTTCAAAAAATAATGGAGCTTAAGAGAGTCACCTCTGCTACAAATTGTTTTCACACACACACACACACACACACACACACACACTTACATGCATGCATACAAAGTCTATCTAGACCTGCAGTGTGAATATATTGATTTTCCATTCTCCAACATTTCCCTTTCAGAGAGCTTTTACTGAAGTCTGTTTTTTCCTTAGAATTTACATAGTTTTGCTCTATTTTTTCTGTTTGCAACTACATCTTGTCACTAAGTCTAATTATTTTTCCTTAATATACATCTCTCATCCATGTCTCCATTTCACTTTTTTTTAATTCTACTCAACCTTAGAGGTTCACACTAACGGAACATAATCACCTTCAAAACAACACCTGCCTTAACATTTTTAACTCTAAAGTCATCTCTTTTTTTTTTTTCATAAAATCACATATTTTTTAACCATCAGTGATTCTCCATTTCTTTAAACTCAAAATTCCTCAAACAGCTGGAGAGACTTTTGTGATCTGGTGCCATTCACCTACCCAATTATATTTCCTTCTACAACTCAGTGGGAAACCTCATCTCCAGTAAATCTGGGTTCATTGTGTCCATCACCCCTCTTCACTTCTTTTTGTTTACAAGAAGAAGAAATTAAAGAGATTCTTTCTCAGAAACATCAAAAAATGAGCAGAATAATTCTGGCTTCATTTCACAATGTACTTTAAAGTTGTTAGGTATAAAAGATTTGTAAATGGACTGGAACGTCTCTCTTGAATGAAGGACAAAGGGCGCAGATACCCACTTGTAGACTAGAGCCTACAGACCATGCAAGGTGTTGATGCACTTGTGGAAATAAAGAAGAGGAAATGTGTTGAACAAGACCCAGCATGAAAGGTTAGGAATCAACTTTTTCCAAAGTGAATTTCAATAGAAAGAAAAATATTCATTTGGAAATACCTAGTAGATATTGAAAGGCAAGCCCAGGCTGTGTGTGTCAAGAGCATTTCTAGGAGATCAATTAAGGCACTGGAAGGACATAAAACTCTAAAGCTAGATAGGTCAGTCACAGGCAAAAATGGAAGGTATTGGCAAACCTCTATTATTTTTAGAGTAGTATTGGAAGATGTATATGATAAATGTTTTTCCACTTTTTTAATAACTACAAACTAGATTTTGGTCTTCAATGAAAAATATGTTTCTCCCCTGGGGAAGCCAGCTCTGTATACTACAAAACATTTTTGGAGATGGTCAATTAAGTTTACCATTTCCCAATTGGATGTCCCATGAAATACGTGGGGTGCCCAGATTTGCTATCTCCTAATCAATCTATTTTCCCCTGATGATTCACTATTGCTCTCTCTTTCCAAAAATGGCTGTGGGGGCTTTTGGTGGTGAAGGAAACATCCAAGTCAAGCAAATCCCCAATTCTGTTCTCAGCTGAGGGATGCTGCCTTCAGTTAAAAGTTTTTATATTTTTCTTCCTGTCTCCCCCATGCCCCATTTTTTGGGTAAAGAAAACTCCCCTGGTAGAATGACTAGAAAGTTTTTAGATTTTTTCTCTCTCTTTTTTTGAGTAAGGAAATGGAAAGAGTTGCCTCTGAAGCAAGGAACATAACTTTTATTTTCCCTATTCCCTCTTACTGACTGTTATTAATTTTAAACTTGTGTTGCATTTTTCAGGTAATAAAAAAAGCAATAAAGTAGTCCTTTAGTACAAACTGTGCAACACTTGTGATTTGTTTTAAAAATCAAACATACTTCATAAAGGAAGTTAAAACTATCTATGGCTCCCAAGATGAACAAAACTAGTTATAAACCAAATGGAGACAAATATGCTTTATTCATTCAATGAGTATTTGGGAGCTTGCTGGTGACAAGGTGAAGGACACAAGCCATTTATAACACTGTTGCATTGTTCCAGACAGCCAATGCAGACTCTGGTCAGAGAACCAGAGTATAATCATCATAACAGATATTTACATCTTATAGTTTTATGCATTTTGTAGCACTTAATTCAATTTTTTTTCTTTCTTTTCTTTTCTTTATCTTTTTTGGGGGGGTACCTGGGATTGAACCCAGGGGTACTTAATCATTGAGAGATATCCTCAGCCCTTTTAAAAAATTTTATTTAGAGACAGTCTCGCTGAGTTGCTTAGAGCCTCACTAAGTTGAGGCTGGCTTTGAACTCATGCTCCACCTGCCTCAGCCCGCTGGGATTATAGGCATGTACCACTGCACCTGATTCAATTTTCAATAGGTGATTTGATATCATATTCATGAAAGCCCCCTGAAAAAAGGTGCTGGAAAGATGTGTAATCACCATTTTGAAAATGAGAAAACTGAGGTTCTGATTACCTTGTCATGTTCCCGTAATGAAACTGAAAGCATTAAAAATGGCGCTCTTACCCTCAGCCTGCACTCTCTTGTTTGACTGGGAAGAAGTAGAACAAAGAATTCACCCTTTTCCACAAATCCTAGGCTGTGGAAGAATACAAGGATAAGAACAAAAACAGGAAGATAGACTGAAAGTTACTCCCAATAAATCAGACCTTTTTGTAATATAATCCTTTTCCCTTGAATATGGACATAACAAATGTGTTGCTTCTAGCCAATGGAGTCTGACAAAAATGATCTTACTCCCTTGATATAGTTATAAGAAATGGCAAAGGTGGGGGTTGCCATCCCGTGATTATGTCATATTATATGACTCCATCTGAGCGAACTGGAGCTTGAGAGTGCCTTCTGCTGCCTTTGAAGAGGTGCCCATGCTACAAGCTATCTATGAAGAGGTCTGTGTCTAGTGCCCCCAGCCAACAGCCAGATAGCAAGTGGGATTTCAGCCCTACAACTATATGAAGATGGAATGCTGCCAACACCCTGAGGGCTTTAAAGTAGACCTTTCTCCACTCAGGACTCTGATAAGATGACAGCCCCAGCCAACACCTTGATTGTAGCCTGGTGGGATCTTTGAAGATCTGACTCAGATAAACCGTGTCAGAATCTCTGACCCAGAGAAGCTGCCATAATAAATGTGTTTTAAGTAACTGAGTTTATGGTGTGATGAAGTATAAAATACAGAAAATTAATTTAACACCAATTTCTTTTTTCTGAAAATTGCAATCCAGGCTTTCTAACTGCAAGACTGATAAAAACCAAATCAAGGAGTATTTGAAGAGAGGGAACTTTTCAATAACAAAAACGAAATTTTTTGAGCCCTTTGTATGTGCGAGGCATTGTTGAAGGTCTTTGCACATACAACATTGAGCAATGTAGTCCTTGGACTCAGTTCTTCTCTGGTCTCATTCCATTCTAGCTTAGTGTTTTTCAATCTGAGGAATATGTAGTCACTGGTTTTTGAACAAGTTCTTCACCTTTGAAGAAAGATGAGACAAGAAAAACAATGTACCACACATAAAAGATGAAATTACAGGAGCCAATACATTTTTTCCAGTGTGTGTTTTTGTGCTGGGTAGTGATATGGTGAAATAAAATATAACTTTAGGTGCAATTAGTGGTCCAAAATAGTGAAAATCACAGGTGATGCCATCCTGTGTCATAGTATTAAATATCAATACTATGATACAGTCGTTTTAATCAACTTTATATCTTAGGCTGTATCTCTTCTGTGAACCTCAGACTCACTTTCTAACCACCTAACACACTTCTCCATTTTATTGTGTAATAGGTAATTCAAAGGTGTCATGGACAAAAGCAGAGTCCTGACCTCAGTGAATCCCAATCTATTCCTCCATGGTCTTCCTCTCCTCAAGTCACAAACCTTAAGTCATTCTATCTTGAATACTCCACATTAAATATCAGAACTAATTAAAAAAAGAAACACTATCAATTCTATCTTCAAAAGTGATTAGAATCTGAACATGTCATACTACCATTAAGCTACCATTTCTAAACCAAAATACAACCATATTTCTAAATTGTCATTAAGATGAATACGGCCAGCTCTCTGCTTCTACCTTTGTTCATTTCTTTTCATGGTAACAAGAGAGATTCTTTAAATAAATCATCACGCTTTTTCCAAAGACCCTCTTCTGACTCTATTTCATCCATACTCCATATATAACATATATATATAATATATATGTTCAAATATACATATATAAATTGCCGTCTGTCCAATAGTGAATATAAGATACTTTTTTAAAAAAACCTCACAAATATATTATTTCACATATACTTGTGAAATATATGTGCTATTTCACATATATATGTGAAATAACAAAAGTATCTTATATTCACTGTTGGACAGATGGCAACTGTCAGTTAGTGGTCATTGTATGTGACAAACTTGACCATAGCTGGTTATGGTGTCATCAGTACAGCTGAAGGACCAGCACTTATGGGACTACACATTTTTTGTTTTAGTACTATGGGGACTGAACTCAGGGTCTCATATATGCTATGCTAATGTTCTATCATTGAGCTACACCCCAACCCTTTTTAAAATTTTATTTTGAAATGGAGTCTCCCAAAGTTGCCCAGGTTGGCCTTGAACTTTCGATCCTCCTGCCTCAGACTTCCAAGTAATTGGGATTACAGGTGTGCCCCACCATGGCCATCTGGGATGATAGATCTTGTATTTAAGGTCTTCAAGTTTACACTATGATGCATCATTGAGGTGAGAAGTTGATGTGTATGTAAAAAGAAACAGATTCAGGCTCACATGGCATGTTAAAGAACTTTTGTCTAAGTAAGAGTAAATGAGTTACTTAAGTAAATAAAATTCTATGTGGTTAAAATGTACTTTGCTGGACTGGAGATGTAACTCAGTGGTAGAGCCCTTATCTGGCATGCACAAAGCCCTGGGTTCTATTCCCAGTCTTATAAAAAAAAATTTTGGCATTGTGCCATCATTTACATGACAACTTTTTCTCAGTTATACATGGAACAATAATGAACTAACAACTAGAAGTGTCTTCCATTTGACAGTACACAGTGAAAGCCAGCCCTGACAATGTTCTGCAAGGTCTGTATATGCTCTTACTCTTCTGATTTATTTTTGAATTTATCTCTAAACATTCTCCTGTTACTCCCACAGCTCTAGACACAAGACCTTCCTTGCAGTTCTTTAAAAACATCATGAACAGGTTTTTGACTCTGCTGTTCCGTCTACCTGATATGCTCCCACTTACCTCCCATTCTAACTTCATGACCTCTTCCCCTCACTCATATCTCTATTTAAATAGTGTATTATCAGGGAGGTCATCCCTGCACATGCTATCTAAAATATGCTTTCCCCTCTCAAATGAATTTTTCTGTGCGCTTTAATTTTTTCCTGTTCTATTTATTGTCTTTCTTCCATTGAAATTATAGGTGGCTGGCACTGGTCTGTATTCCCAGCTATGCAGGAGGCTAAGGCAGAAGGACCATGAATTCTAGGCCAGCCTGGGCAATTTAGCAAGACCATATCTCAAAACTAAAATACACAATAATTTTTTTAATAAATGGAGATGTAGCTCAGTGGTAGCATGCTCTAGTCTTGGATTCAAATTCCAGTGTGCATAAAAAGGAAGAGAAAGAAAGAAAGAAAGAAAGAAAGAAAGAAAGAAAGAAAGAAAGAAGAATGGATGAATAAATAAATGTATCTTCAAAACAATATTATGATAGCTATTAATTAATATTATCATTGATAATGATATTATTTTCATTGCACCAATGAAAAAAGAAAGTACAGAGCAAGTAAGTGATTTGGTCAGGGTCACCAGATCATATATGTTACAGGCCTTGAATTTGTGACTGCAGTACCTGCACAATGAACCTTTCTTTGTTATAGTCTCCTAGGTATGAGTGCAGAATTGAGGTCACTTGGGAAAATAAAGAAAGAAAAGCTGTACAAGTTAATGGTCTTCACAAAGCTATTGCAGAACTTATTTCTAAGACAGAAAAGGCTATCAACCTATTGCACAGATACCAACTTTGGAGCTATCTTTTTATAATCAATTCTCTTATTTAACTAATTCCTCAGAGGTGTCATGGTTGAGGGTATTTCTCAATTCTAGGGCATTTATAAATTGGTAGTAGACTCCTGAAATAGACAAAGATGCTAAAGTCCTAGTAATTAAATATGCACCTTGTCTCCTTTGGGGTCCCTCTTTTAACAAACAGAATGTCCATCATATCACACCAGGTTCCTATTCAGCACTAAAGGATGCCTGCTTGGTATTTTATCCTGACCAAATGGTGGTCACTTTCCAAATTCATTAAAATGATTAAATGACTATGAATGGTAACAAGACATCATTTTAGTTGATGTACTATGTTGCAGAGATGATAGAAAACTCTTATGCATTTCTTGATTTTAATAAACATATTTTCCTGCTTTAAAATTCTCTGAGATGTCCCAGCTTTCTGTAATAATCTCTACAAATAATTACCTAAAATTTCTATAGTGTATTTTGCCTTTGAAAAAGTCATTGGTTATACAATGCAATAAGACAATTCATAAATATACTAAGAGCAGTTCATGGTACAAAGGAAGCACTCTGAATACATTATTATTATCATTACTAATGTTATGATTGTTTTAAATTATTACATGTTTAACCGTAGAGATTGGTGACCCAAACAGAAATTTGAAAGAAAAAATGTAAAAAAGGAATTATATGCAATTAAAACAACAAAATGTACTTTTAGAATGTCATTATTTTTTAATGGCACAATTTTAATTTTAATGAATGCTTTCATTGTTATAAAATTTCAAACAGTTTAACAATGTGTTTAAAAGAGCCTTTTTCAAGGCATCAGAAAAACATGGCCTGGTTATCCTTTTGGATACCAGAAATCAATAAGTGATGCTAAATTTGTGTTGTACTTGTTGATTTGACACAAGGTCACTTGGGTGAATGCAGTGAAAACTAAGCTCATTTTTTACCTGGTGACTTGCAACCATGATGCAAAATGTTCGTATTTGAAGGTTTTTTTTCCCTAAATAACTTTTTACAATGTTAATCATTTCATTGTTGAATCTTGTAGCTTCTTTCAAAAGGAAAATAATTCTTTGTTTTGTACCAGACATGGAATCCAAGGCACTTAACTACTGAGCCATATCCATAGCCCGTTTTATGTATTTATATTTATTTAGTTATCTATCTTATTTTGAAACAAAGTCTCACTAAGTTGCTTAGGAAGTTGCTGAGGTTGGTTTTGAACTTGTGATCCTCCTGCCTCAGCCTCTGGAGTCAATGGGATTTCAGTATGCACCACCATACCCAGCTCACAAATAAAATAAGTCTTTTTTTAAAAAATTTTTTTAATTTTATTTTTTTAGATTAATTTTTTAAATTTTTACAGACTTTATTTTGATTCACTGTACCCAAAGAATTCTTAAAGAAGGCTACAGTCATGCTGTACATGAATGCTCAAAAAGCAGTGTGTTAAGAATGAAATAAAACACTTAGCATTATTATGTTTTTCCTTAGTGGAATTACCTTTCCTAATAGTGTGTGGTGTGATGAAAGATTTCTTTTTAGAACTGAACTAAGAATGAAGGGATGGAGTCTTCTCTCATGCTGCTGCCTCTGCCAGGAATGCTCTACCAATCCTTTGCCTGGTAGGCTCCCTGCCATTCATTCTTCAAGACTATGAATAAATCATTGCTCCAGGCACCCCAAGACTAGAGTGGGATCCCTGGTCCATCTCTACATACCTTTCACTCCTCATCAAAACTCTGTTTACATAGTATTTAGAATTAACTTAAGAAGATATACCCTCAGAATTGTCAAAAGCTCCCAGAGAATAGTTATCAAGTCTTTTCAGTGTCTTCAGATTTACCACTATGCCTGCTATGGGCATTCAATAGTATTGGTTTATTTATTGGTACATTCAATACTCAATTACCCTTGCTAGCAGAGATATTCGAATGGAAAGTATAAAGGTCTAAAATATATTTGCCTAGAAATACAAATAAAACACTTAGCTTTATTATGTTTTTCCTTAGTGGAATTACCTTTTCTAATAATGTGCGGTATGATGAAAGACATCTTTTTAGAACTGAAGTAAAATTAAAACATCATCCACTCCTACCCTCTTATTTAATTTATTTTGTCTTTTCTAAGCTATTAATCTGATATTTACTAGAAGCCTGCTCTGTTTGGTTTGTGGGCAAACTTTTGAAAAGCCTTGATAAGCACTCTAGAATTCCCTCTAAGTTTGTTTTACGAAATGTTGTTCCAACATCCATTTTTAATACAGGAAGAAAAACAAGTAACCTTTGGGTGACCTTGACAAAGAGAAAATGAAACTTATTTGTAAACAAGTTATTATAAACACTTTTAAACATGAAAATTTATTTAAAAACTAGGTTTTCAATTTTCACATTTTGAGTATCATTTGAGAGAGTTCATATAAAAATAAAGGGTTCTGGTTACCACATTTAGGGATTCTGAGTTAGTAGGTTTGGATTATGATTCAGAAATTGGCACTTGTTAACAGCATCACAAAATCTACAACCGTAGATGAAGAGACCCTCTCCTCGATCACAGAAAGGAAAAATATACATACACACAAACATTGCAAAACTTTCAGGATTCCTCATTAATTTATGTCCCTAGCATAGTTTCAGTATTTTCTAAAGGAAGTTCAAACACTAATCATAAGAGGTTACTTGTGGGAAACTTATGAGATGTGAACTATTAGCTCTCCCATATCTTTTAAACAGTGCCAGTAAACTCACCATCCAATATAATGATCTATCAGAAGGCTCTGGTTAAGATGTAAATTGCCCCAGAAGCAGTTACAGTATAAGTCATTAATGTGATTTATTCATTCCTTAACATGAATTAGTTTGTGTAGTGAAATGATGTCTCAGGAACTGATGAGGCAGGTCAGTTTTGTGAGGTCAATGTGAAGAGGAAGGTCAGGAGTTCAGTACAGGAAATGAAAGTTTGTTTTCATGTCACATGGTACCAATGCCCACTTCTAATGCAGGAAGAAAAATAAATGACCTTGGGATCACCTTAATAAAGGTGAAAATGAAACTTCTTATTTTCAAACAAGTCATCACAGACACTTTCAACATAAAAAAATATTTAAAACTTGAAAATTGGATCTTCAACTTTAGCATGCATCGATATCATTCAGGAGAGTTTATTTAAAAATAAAGATTTATGTTTACTACACTGAAGAAAGCCAGTGGCAAGCAAGAAACCAGACTATGTACATATGTCAACTAAGGCAATTAAGTCTAGTAAAAACTAAAAGAAAGAAAAACCAGAGATAAAAGAAAATTTTGTTATTTCTCAGCTACTTAGTGCAAATCTTACTAAAACTAACTTGTTCATCCTTCCATTCATTTATATTCATAGAATCAACAAAATACTAATGAGTGCCAAGAAACTGCCTTGGAATAATGCCTTGCTTTGAGGGGAAAAAAAAATAGCCAATAGGGCTTAAAGACATGAATAGTCTCTGTCCTCATGAAGTCTCCATGCCAGCCTCTTCTATCTTGGAGACCACAAAAATAACAGTATGAAAAACAGACCTCATTGTATAAGTTACCTTCAACTCTGGTTCAACAGTATAAGAAACTGCATTTAATGACTCAAGAAATTTTTCATTTTCAGTTCAGCAATCATCAGACCAACATATTATTGTATAACAGCACTAAAGTTTCAGGCATTTTTGTTTGGTGATTATTTTAAACTATGTCTTAAATTCTTTCATTATGACTTATTTTGGGAAAATTTGCATCACAGAGTCTTACATTCATTGGGATCCTACAGGTAAGGAATGCATCCTTCATTCGATCAAGGTGCCCTTTTTTGGTTCTGTCCTATGACACTTGAGGAACATAAACCATTGCATTTTCTATTCAAATATTTTCATGATTGAAATAAATTTTAGAAGTTTATTCTGTTTCTATGTCCCTTCTAAGCTACATATACAATTGTGGTTGAAGCATTATTTTACAAACTGAGACCAATTCATAGGTTATGAAGCCAGTTTACTAATTGGTGACCAGCATTTCTTTTTAATGAAATAGTATAGAATAGAAATTAAAATTTTATTGCCTATACTAAAGTCATTATTTTGTAAAACTTTTGTTCACTTTTGATCCATTAAACACAGGTCAAATATTTTACTATGTGATGTCAAAACCAGTGTTCTACCTTTCATGCACTCCTAATATTTACTGGCTTAATATATATGCTTCTTTTGTAGAAATGGAAACAAATAACCACCAAATCAATGTGCTTCTGTTAAGGAGATCTGAAGCGCTTAAAAAATTAAAATTGTTTAACTATACTTTTTCTTAAAAATTCAATCATGTTAAGGTCTGGCAGAAGATGAACATAATCATCAAATTCAATTAAAGACCAAAGTCCACTGACTCTAAGGATTGCCATGAGATCTTCATACACCATTGTCTGGTTGAAGTTTTCTTTGCTAAATGTTTTCTTAATCAACTTATGACAATGCAGTGCAAGGAAGGTCTTAGAGGAAGTTAAAAGCCATATATATGCTAAGGCTAGAGTCACTTTTAAAAAGTAACTTGTCATGGTTGTTGGAAAGGAAATCAAATACTAGGAATGAATTCAGGTGCTGGAATCAAAGCTGCAGTTTCATCGATTAATGTGTCAGGATAAGTGGTCCGAGGCAGCCCCTGCCTCCCCCTCCTCTCCCCCCGCCCAAACCCCCAGGGTCTTCAATGTATTCTGGTTGCTATGTCATCTTCATAAAGATACATGGCAATTATTCACCTTGGAACAGTAGGTAATAAATAAGTACAGAAAGGGGAAAATCCTAATTAAAAGGGCAACGAATCAAATAATAATCTAAGCCACATTATACTTCAACCTGATTGCAGTGGTCTCTCTTGGACTTAAGGATACATTTGGCTCCCAGCAACACTAAAGCTCATTATAATCATCATTAAAATAACACTTTTCTCAAGCCAGCAGGAGTTGGGTGTCTTGCTGAAGCTGTGCGTTCAGTCCCAGGAAGAAGGAGTATCAGGCAGTGCATCAACTGACCCCTCAGGATAAACCTGAATGGGCTCTGATGAGCTCCAATGGGGTGCAATTGACGGTCTTCTTGAGGCGAAGACCCTGCTGCCTCTCACTTCCTGTATATTAGCAGCACTTAAGCTGCTGTAAAAGACAGACAGGAGTTTAAATGAGTCACATTCTTAGAGATCATATGTACATGATGTTCATATGTAAGCATCATATGAATGATCATATATATGTGGTATTTCAAATTGAGGTGTGCATATGATGTCTATTTTATACATAGGTACACGATATTAACAAGCATTCATATATTCAAGTAAAATGACTATATACACAAAATCTGTGACTCATCTTTCCAGAAAAATAAGAGTTTAGTTAAATGCAGAGATTAGAAATGGTTATAGTGATTAATTTTTTAAATACATTCTCTAAAAGTGCAAATTCCCTGTCTCTATTTGCTCTTACATACAATTATGACAGGAAATCACTAAAGTGGTAGACTTAGATCAATTTTGGTTTGTGAAATTACTCCAAGTTTTTTATATTAATGGTAGAATTTTTTAATGTATATTTCTGGCTATAGTAAACATGTTTATTTATTATGCATTTTAAAATATTCTGAATAATTTATAATACAACCCTCTAGTATTTAAATGTTTTGTTTTGCAAGAGCTGAATTACATTAATCAAAATCTAAATAAAGAAATAGTATTTTTTAAAGGCTGAAATTCTGTTCTCCTAGGGTCATGACATAAAAAAAATAGTCAACAGGGCAAGGAATTTATTTTTTTAATTTAAATTATCAACCAAATCAGTGTGTAGAATAGTTTTAGATTCCTGACTTAAAAAAAAAAAACTTTCTATCCAAAGTCAAAGGATATTATTTATTTAAGTATTTAATTTTTCTCAGCAAAGTAATATCAGGAAACATTCTAAGGGTTTCTATATGCTGTTCAATGGGCAGAAAATGAGGAGAAAATTAGAGTCAAGTTTGCTTGTAATAAAAGGAACACCAAACCTTCCCTGTGATGTACAGAAATAGCTCATGTAGTCCCCTTTTGCAACCTTTATTCTGTAATAGCAGAAAACAAGACCCCCAAACATTAAAACTTCTCATTAGGTGAGATGAATCACAGAAACAAAAAATAAAAAAATAAAAAAAGTTCATTACTTTTGGAGCACAGAAAGCAGATGTAGTGTATGTATTTTGCTTACTATTCTCTTGGTATTGAAGCTACAGACCTCACAACAAATTTCAAGTGGAAATATGCCACATGATAATTGTGGAATTGAGCATGAAAGCTGTTTATATATAGGCCATTGAATTGAGAATTATAAGTCGTTATTGGACCCAAACAAATCTCTAGGTCCAGATTTGGATGCAGGAAGTCAAGTGAAAATGTGTGAAGTAATATCTAAATGAAGGCCTCAGCCTGGACCCTAGTTTAAAGAAGCGAGAACCCATCAGGTCTTCTTTATTCTACCTGTTTTAGTCAGGTTTTTTGCCACTGTGATCAAAGGACCCAATCAGAACAATTGTAGAGAAGGAAAGGTTTATTTCGGGGCTAAGGATTTCAGATATCTCAATGCATAGATAACAAGCTCCATTCCTCAGGTCTCAAGGTGAGGCAGGACATCGTGGCCTATGAGTATGGTTCACATGAATATCAGGAAGCAGAGAGAAAGAGCTTCACTCTCTAGATACAAAACATACCCCATAGCCACACTCCAAGGCCCCACCTCCTTCAGCCACACACCACGTGCCTCCAGTTACTACTCAGTTAATCCAATCAGGGACTAATTCTTAGCCTGATCTCATCATGTGACTATACTGCGAACCCTGTGGCAGCCTAAGCTCTAACACAAAGAGAAAAGCCCTCCAATCCTCTCTTGCTCACTTATTACTACATGGTCTACCAATTGCCCCACTCTCCTCAGCATAGTACCAGCAATTCTGAACCAATACTATTAGTGTTGGAAATTCAATTTGAGTATCAAGTCGTCTGGGGCTAGAGTCTATCCTCTTAACCACCATTTAATAAAAAAAAAAAAAAGGATTTAACAAACACTTTGTAAATGAGTGAGTGAAAGTTTGTATCTCTAGAGCTGTTAACACTTGCATTTCCACTTCCAGGATTTCCATTGAGCTAGCAATGCAACATGAAAAATGAGTATTTTAGAAGATATTGTTAAAACCAATCATTACAACCAATTTAATGTTATAATTTGAACCTAAGAAAGTTAAAGTCCTCAAAAGACATGATTTTCTGATAATGTAGCCTCTAGTTACCAATGTATTTTCATTAATTTTTGCATCCAAACATACATTCTCCCCTTTCCTTAGTCTGGTTTTTCCTTCATCTTTCTCTTTCATGTCTGTATCCTTGAGCTATCTCTAACTTTTTGGGAAGAAACAAGTCATGCAAAGGATAATTATTTAGGAATAAAGTTATATATGAAATCAAGTATCATGTAAGCATTTTATAATATCTGATATGTGCATATGTAGTGTGCTATACAGAAAGTAAAATAAAGAATGTGATCACATAATAGCTACTGCTAGCAGTTAATATTTGTTGAGTACAGATCTGTGCGTATGAGCCTCCATTCTAAACACCTGGCATATGTTAACCTACTAATTCCCACAATGACCCAGCATTGTCATTAATCCTACCTTAAAGATGAAAAATGCGTTAGGTCAAATAATTGTCTAAAGTCAGTCATATAATACAAATTGCAGAATTATTGTAATTTAAGAAATGGGAATTGCTTATAATTCATTACAAATGGAAAATATTGCCAGGTGCATGGCACACATTTTATAATCCCAGAGACTTGGGAGGCTGAGGCAGGAGGATCTTGAGTTCAAAGCCAGCCTCAGCAACTTAGCTAGGCCCTAAGCAACTTAGTGAAACCCTGTCTCTAAATAAAAACTAAAAAGAGGCTGGCTGGCTGTGGGGATGTGCCTCTGTGATTAAGCACCCCTGGGTTCAATCCCTGGTATCAGAAAAAAAAAAAAAAAAAAGGAAAGTATGTGTGATGTGTGGTCTAAGCACCAACTCCCAACTTTTAAAACATAAAGCTAACATTTAGTACTATTCTTCTCCTTCCCTTAATGCTTCTCTTTGGCACTTTGCTACCCAAAGCACTAATTATGGACTAGGTATTATTTGAGCACTTCAAATGTACTAATTTTAATGGCAAATGAAATCTAAGTTATCAATAAATTAATTTATCAAGCCACATCTTTGTAATTCATAGTCAAATAATACAAATATTTCAAAGAATTAAAAAAATCTGACAAATTATTTTTGCTTATTTTGGATCTAACTATTCTTTTTTCTCATATCGTACAATCTCAGAGTACCCAATGATACTGTGAAAATTATTTCTTTGAAAATATAAGTTTGGTTTCTATCTGAGTAAACACAAATAAGGATGTTTTGATGTCTGCCTAAATTTACAATGTAACTTTGTTTAAGGGATAGCTCATTTAAAAGGACAGCTACTTTAATTCCTAGATGAGCATGCTCTTTTGGAATGTCTATTTGCCTCTTTGTGTGTAGGTATATCATTCTGTGACCTAGCTGCCTTCATGTCTATCTGTCTCTCTCTTTAATTTATCCTGCTCTTTTACACTAATTTCCATCCTTATCAACGTGCTTTAAAACTTAAAAAATAAATTTGCATTTATTGTATATTCCTTATCTTAACTTTGAAAATGAAAAGTTTAATACATCAAGCTGCATGGAAAAACAATTAGTTCCTTTATTTATTTATAAGGCTATCATTTAGACCTTCCTTATAGGATGTGGTATCCAAAAACTACCAATGTGTCCTATTTTTTTTTTGGTACTGGGGATTGAACCCAGTGACTCTACCACTGAGCTATATGTCCAGTCCTTTTTACATAGTTTACTTGAAACAGAGTCTACACAGAGTCTTACCCGCTAAGCTGCAGGTAAGGAAGGCCTCACTAAGTTGCTGAGGCTGGCCTCGAACTTGCAATCCTTCTACCTCAGCCTCTCAAACCTACCATTTATGAAGCACTGACTTTTTAGCAGGCATTATTTTGTCTGAGCACTTTTCATGTATTAATTCATTTGAAATTAATGAGACACCCCTCAAAATTAACGTCTGTTATCCTCATTTTTCAGTAAGAAATCTAAGGTTCAGAAAGGTAAAATAACTTGTCAAACTTGCCAGGTCAAATCGTCTGTAAGTGGTAGAGTCAGAATCTGAGTCCAAGCAGCCTTGACTAGATCTCCAATCTCAAGTGTCCACGTAAGTTAGAGGTCAAGAATCTTAAGCATAACCGTACTAATCAGAGCCAAGGAGGAGCAGCTGGTTCAGGTTTTAAAATGAAACAGAAACAGCTTTGAAACCCCCTTGTACTATTTTCTATCTATGTGCTCTTTCTGCATCTTTTCTTCTCTAAGTTCCAGTTTCCCCATCTGGAAATCAAAATAGAACAGTTACTTCATGATGTTAATGCAAGAATTAGGAAGTAATCAAAAACATAACAATAACAAAAATCTAAAATAAAAACGCTCCGCAGAGTGGTTAACACACATGACATACACCATAAATTATTATTAAGCGGTCACAGAGGTATATTCCTGTATTCCCTGCTCTGTCTTCAGTTCACTTTTTAAAGCTTCCTGAAAGCAGGAACAAAATAACACACCACGGCTCTTAACAAATGTCAGATTGAAAAGTAAAATGACCTGTGCTGCTCTGTGCCCTCAGTTTTCTTTTGCTCACTCTGACCCACGCAGCAATTAGCTCTGGTCTCTGTGCCATTTGAGACTTTGAACAAGTAGTGCCCCCGTTTCAGGGCAGTGTAAAGGGCTGTTGCTCAGTTTGTTGAGAGGCATCCAGACAGCCTTGCTGCCAGTCAGGTGCTGGTCTCTAACCCTACCTCCTATGGTAGCTGACTGTTAGTTCATGGTGATTCATCATCAGCTTGGTAGGCCAATTCCAGTAACAAACAGAAGCAGTCAGTATACTTAGTCTGTATCCCTAAGGTAAAAGATAAGAATGATGGAGAGACCCACCTGGCAAACACAGAAGTGCCTTACGCTTACTTACTCCCTTTAACTTCTTGGGTGACCTCAAACCAGAAATATGAAAATAATGAGCCTTGCTTCTTCCATGCATTAGCAAAGGAAACAGAGATGCAGCAAGTGGTGGCTTTCACACTTAAATCTTTCGTGTTTCACTGTGGACTTCTTTTCTTTATACACTATGTTTCCACTTGGAAGATTGCTTTACTCCTCTCTGAGCTGGAAGGCAAGTCACATACTGATTTTTCTCCCACTGTTACCAGACTCGAACAAGCTTACTCTTGGTTCTTAAGTCATAAAGTGTCTAAATTGGAATGTCTGTAAAATATCCTCACTCATTTAAATTCAAAAAGATGGCTTGAATGAGTTTAACAAAACTATGGACCCATCATAAAATCATAGTTATTCTTCCTGAGAATTTTTGGATCTTGATTTTATGACTTCCATTTTACAACATGTAGAATGCAGAAATTTTGAAACTTCATGCCCAGGTAGATAAATATTGAATGATAAATGAATAAACATAATAAAAAATAAACAAGGATCTGAGTTCTGGAATAACAAACTGACAGATATATAGATCTTATCTATCAGTGTCTTTAATTTGACTGGTACAGTAATTTCAAATAGATCTAAATAGAATGTCTTTAAGGTAAGCATGTATTCCCATGTCACCCTGGGAACTGAAAGTCCCTATTTTCTTATAGACCACCTGATTTACTTTCATTGAACTTGTGTGGTTCTCAATATGCTTGGAGTAGGCTATATCTGACTTAGAGACCTCAAAAAGTATGTGTTGGGGGCTGGGGATATAGTTCAGTTGGTGGAGTGTCTGCCTTGCAAGCACAAGGCCCTGGGTTCA
Organism: Glaucomys volans; assembly: GCA_020662805.1. Lineage (NCBI taxonomy): Eukaryota > Metazoa > Chordata > Mammalia > Rodentia > Sciuridae > Glaucomys > Glaucomys volans. The sequence continues at coordinate 1,093,377 of JAJEJO010049932.1, read as the reverse complement.
ATCCCCAACACCGCAAAAAAAAAAAAAAAAAAGAAAAAAAAGTATGTGTTGAAGGCAAAATGAACCAAGTAAAGAGTGATTTCATTCTTAAAAAAATCCACAGTTAATGAAAAATTTACAGATGCAATTAAAAATTTAATTATTAAGGTTTTATTAATTTAACAAAACTCCTGCTATCAGAGACATTACACTTATGAGCTATGGGACATTCAATGGATGAATCAAATATTCATATACCAAATCTCAGAAAATTAAATTACTTTTCAGCAATATGACTTGATTTTAGTAGGTAACAATTGAAAAATAATTTCAAAGCATTGCATTTAAGACATAATTATTGAAAAATTAAAGTTGGGATAGATTGTCAAGAAATGCACAAATCCTGGGAAATCTATGTTGAAATGTTTTCATTAATGTGAGTTTGAGTACAGCTAACAGGAGAGAATTAGGTGAAATGCTTTATACAGCAGCAGTAGTAAGGTTTGAAGTAAAGAAGAACAAATTGGGTAATTTGTTAGTACCTTTCTATTCTACATTGTCTAATATTTTCTACTGTATCTTTTAGGATGTTCATTTTAATTTTCTTACAGTTTCAGATTTTATATGTTTATTTATTCATTAACTATTTGAAAACTCCTTAAGTAGTTTTCCTATTGGATCTCAAACTTAACTAAAAGTATTTCCAACATCAGTTTGGCACAGCATTTAAATAAAGTCAATATTAGATGAACAATTTACTTAAATCATCAACACATATGTATGCATTGGGTATTTATACATTTAATGATATCTTACAACCTTAGTTTAAAAAATAGTGCACAAATACTGAAAAATACAAAATTCAAAAAATATGTACACACATTTTTACAATGCATAGTGTATTAGTTATTGGTTCTGTTCACTAAGTATTCTAGTTCTGTCTCCCTCTGGAACACAAGGATCATCGATCGTGTTTTAATTTTGTTAAGGAGTTACAGATACAAAAAATAAGAAGAAATAAGTGTCATTTCTGGGCTGAGAATACAATTAGTAATGCAAAGTTTATCACAGTTCTCCTTTTGTTACTACAACTTGAAAGACCAAGAGTGACTGATTGCTGCATCAGCCTAGATCTCAGAGTTGGAATGGCCAGAACAAAGTCTTGCACTGATTCCTGATAGACAAGGTACAAACAAGAAATAAAACTCTGTTGTTTAAATTACTAAATTTGTGTGACTGCTACAGTAGCAAAACCTAGACTCTCCTGACCAGTGCATGCACCATATTCATGACTGTAGCTATGTTTATGTCTAAATTATTGGCCATGCTTTATGTCTTTATGTACAAAACCCACATTTCTCAATAATTCAAAGCCCAACAGTATGTTAAAAAAGGAAGCAATTGCAAAACACCAGAAATCTTATTACTGAAAGCCTTATTTTTAAAACAAAACTAAATTGATTAAATATAAAGTTTTACTTTTCCCTGAAGAATATATGTTTAAAATCAAGATATTAGACTAATTAGCATCATTTAAATATTTGTGACATTAATGATTGACATCTCTGAAATATATTCAAGTGCTTAATGTATGCTACTTAACCACCTCTACACCTAGGCAAGATAGACCCTGGGCACTATACTTTAGAAGTTTTCACTATTGCTCTCTGCCATCCTGATTCTCCTCATGGGACAGAGTCCGCAGGACCAAATGTCCACCAGAAGTTTATAATACCATTCTAGTCTATTCTCCAGGTAACCAAAAGTCTGACATTTCTTGTGCTAATGGTCCTGAGCTCAACTCAGGACTCAAGCCTCATTCCTAGTCTTGCTAAAGGTACTACTAGTGTTTGCATACCTAGACCAGAAGGCCAAAACACAGCCTTTTAAGACCGGGAAGTGGTATTGACTAGGCTTGAAAGTATAGTCACCAAAGGTGGAGCAAAAGTTCCGTGGTGCCACAGTGCTCATCTGCGGGTGGAAGGAAAATTGATTAGGCATCAGGCGAGGGTCTGCTCTTCAGCCAAGGTCTGATGTTGTAATGTAAAGGTCAGAGAATTCTAAATTCAAACCTGGGCTACCAGATTGTTTTGGAAGCATATTTATCAAGGCAGGGGGGCATAATATTTAATAGTTTGTTAGCATATTTTATAATTTTTAAATAATTGCCCATGCCCTACAAAAATTATTAAAGGCGGGACTACATATGATTAGTACTCTTGGCCTCAATGTGAAACTGTGATGATCAAAATATAATTTCTTATATAATTGCTAATATAAATTCACTCTGACTGTAAGAAGTTTTACCTGTCACTGTTAATTAAAACTGTGCTTTGTCACCTGTGATGATCCATTTACTACAGTAAAGTAGTTCATTTCTGAACCAATAACAAATTACAAAATGTAATTGCCAAGGCTATTTTATTTCTAAGGATAGGTGGTGAAATCACCTTAATATTCCACAATGGTGAGGTAATTTTTGAGCATTACCATTCCCCTATCTCACAGTCCATTGAGTTTAGTATTGGCAGAAGGCAAGCTGTAATTTTTCAGTTTCTTAATTAGATTTAGCCATTAATTTAACTATTCTATCACATAGAAAAGAGAGTATAACCCTATTTGTGAGTGAATTTTTCTTTCTGCTTTTACTAAACAATCTCTGAAGGACGCATATGGTCACAACATTTACATCTGGAATCTCGTTATCCATCCAGTTACTTAAGATTCATGTCATTGGATACACTTGGAGGGAGGAAGATTCAGTCTTCTTATTTCTTTCCACCAACATAAAAATTTAGAAATCATAACTGTAATAATAATTTAATTTATATTTGTAGAAAATTTGACAAAGCACATGTCAAGCATTATTTGTTAATTCTTCATTGTTACTTTCTGAAGTATGTTATTTCCTTCATTTCACAGATGAATTAAACTGAGGTTCATAGAAGATGAGGAATATCCTCAAAGTCACAAACTAATTTAGTGGCAAATGCCTTGACTCCAAGACCTGCATCTTTTCTAGAACATTATATTTATCAAAAATTACTCCTTTTGTAGCAAACAACAATGGAAATTCACATGTACACAACACTGATTTAGGACCTTCCCATATCAATAAATATTGCAAAATTACAAGATATCCTTAGATAAAAGATAGGTAAGACATTGTTATTGCAAGCAAAGGACTTCCCTATGAATAAGAGAGATGAGATAGGCCTAAGATAAATCAAAGAAGATAATAGGATGTATCATGGAGAGGATACACCTTAGAATGTCTAAGGAAGGAGATAAGATTTCCTACAGGAGCAATTATAAACAGATTTGGCTCAAGAGGGAGAGTGGAATCTGAGCTCAACTTGTTAGGATGAATCAAGGTGAATGTGGAGAAATCTAAGTTTTTAATGGATGAAACAATATAAGCAAAGGCTTATTAATGGGAAAAGGACAAAAATGTGTGTGCCTTTGTCTCCATCTATGTCTACATATGTGTTTATAACTATGTCAATAACCATAAGTCTATATCTACATCTATGCTACTTCTATCTAAATTTATAGATTGATATCTAGAGGTAGATATTCATACCTATTTGCTTGGCAAATATAATGGCCACAAGGATGACCAACCTAATAATAAAAAGGCAGCAGATTTAAAAACCATAGATCACAGAGTAAAATTTAAAATATATGGTTAAGAGTAATGTTACTGTGGGGCATGGAAAGCATAATTTCACACATTTGTTGGTATAAATGTAAGGTAATGTTGTCTACCTAAATACCTTTGACCCAGCATATCTACTCCCAAGAACCTAAACCAGTGAAAACATTGAATGACTATGTAAAGACACATGAAGAAGATTTGTTACCGGAGTGTTTATAATGGAGTAACACAAAAACAGTTCAAATCTTAATCATATGTAGTTGTTTAAATAAATTACAGTACATCTATTTTTTAAAAGTGGTAGATCTACATATATGTATTGTCAAGACCTTTTTATAAGATAACATAAATACAGAAAATGATAGAACAGTAAATGCAATATGTACTTAGGTAAATATACCTATATGTAAAAAATATGCAAAAGAATACACCAAATCATGAGCCATTTTATCTCTGAAAATAGGACTATGAGAAACTTTCATGTTTCACTTAACATTTACCTTATTGCAAGAAGCATGCAAATTATTTCTATCTTAATATTGGTTATTTGAAGTTTAATTATTATAAGTTGTCAACTCATAACAAAGTTTTCTCAAACCCTGTTGAGTTTAAGATGTAAATTAAATATTCCCAAATTATTTTTCCCCTTGGCTATATTTGATCTTCTGAAGACTACAGAAACAGCATTACTACAATAGACTTTCATAAGTCCTAGACACACCTTGAATACAAAAGAGGTAGTTTTGTGGTGTGTGTGTGTAGGGGGACACTCAAATGCCCAAACCATCATGAACAGGTTTGAAAGAGCATGCTATGAAAGGAAACTATTGTCACATATTAAGGAAAAAAATTAGGATCAGTAGGCCAGGCTTTCTCCATGATGAAAGAATGAGTGTCCCATTCAGTTTCATGACCAGAAAGAGTCAAATTATTTAAAATAAAACTTTCTACCTGCTAATATTATTCCTGGGTATTCTATTTTCTTCATCTCTTTTCCATTAAAGAGAATAGTCCTCAATTAATCTTTGAACCATGTTTTAATTAGCCAAATTCTTACATAACTATAAATTCCTCCTAGGATTTCAAAATCTCAGGTGTGTTGCAAATCAGTAATAAGCATTTTTTCCCATTTGTAAATCATTGCCCAAAATGGAATCTGCCAGATAATTGCAAGGGTATTTTTTCCCTGTACTTCCTTATGTAGGGGAAGAATTTAGATAAAAAAGAAAAATAAATCCAGAAAATAAACATCTTAGTACCACAGCTTCCTATGAAAACACTTTAACAATGACCTATTTTTTTATTTCAAAAATGATATATCCCCACCAGTATTTCACTCTGGATCCTGCAACAGCATATGACATTTTTTAAGTTTAGTTTCAAGTTTGCCACTAGATGTAGGTCACAAATTTATCCAGTTTCTATTATTTCAGTTAAACAAATGCTTCCCAAAGATATTAGTTGGAAAAAACACCGATTTGTATGTGTATAGGTCTAAGGTTGTCAGAACCTTTTTAGGGTGGATAATGCCTGACACTGTAGATCTGAATGAAGATGGTGTGACAATTAGAATCGCAAAACGCCTATGCAAGTCATTTTCCACTAAAGAAAATTGCCAAGATTGAAAGTACTCTGCTACTGATTTCATAGCAGCAGTTGCCTCCTGGTGACTCGTACACATGATGATGCAGAAAAGATAAAGCACGGTTAAGTTCAAGTCATATGCAACAATAGATACCCAGAGTTGTCTGTAATTTGATGAGAGAAAGCTGGAAATGTGACTACCAATCCATTGCAATATTCAGTTACTCCAAGGTAACCTGATGTTCAGAGGGCTCTTCTAATACAGAAATAACAATAATTCTCATCATCTTTAAATTACTAACAGAAATTTTATTGAGCCATTCTGTGTCATGGAGAAGGTAAGCAGAAAAGTGGCCAAAATAATTCAGCCAATATTTCCAGTATAACATGGAAATATTGTTATTATTATATTATTAAAACTTTCAGCATGTACAACACTACTATCAGATCTCACCAGTTGATTCTCAGACCTATTGTATAAACTGAAATCTTTCAGAATTGTTGAATTTTGCAACTGTTATGAGTACTTTTGAAAGAGTTCTCCTCATTTGCCTCATTGGGAAACAAGTAATTCCCAAATGACTATGAGAGGCAAATAAATTATTCTGGTTGAACAAATCGATACACATTAAAAGATTATAGTTTGACCATCAACTCTGACCATCGTTTTAAACAAAGAAAGCAATCTGTCACTTTAGAGAACGGTTACAGATTTTTTAATTCTATATTTGAGAACATAATTATTTGGGGACAATGTCAGACATCAGAACACACTACCATGTGCCATTCTTATATAATAACACGTTCATCTCCTAGCTTATGCCTCCCAAATCAAGTGTTTGCCTTGGCTAACAATTACCCTGTGTACTTGCAAGTAACTGAAGCATCTGCATCTGCTACTGCAGGTAAAAAATAAAAAGCAGGCAATAACACAATATGTGTGTGATTTAAGGAACAGTTCCGCCACCGCCTCTAATTGCTCTCAGGATCTGAATTGGCAAAACCATAAGACATTCAACAAAAGGCTCTATGCAGGTAGGCCTATAAAACCTAATTATTTCTCACAAAGCAGACCATTCCATTTAAAATAAAAGAAAGCTATGAGCAATAAAGACCATGCCATTAACAATTAGTCTTCTGCACACATGATTAGACTCAGAGAGATAAAGAAGCCTCTAAATTTAATGACGAATCCCATATTTCTGGCAGGGTTCAATATTCCATGCTAATTATACTGAAAGACCTTGTGCTACTTAAAAGTACTTAGACTGCAAAGTATAACACTATCTCCATGGATTCACTGTTAACACTTAACTTTGAAATTAAACTACACTCGAATGTATGAGTTCAGGAATAATTTTTAAATTTTTGAAAAATTTTTTCTGCCTTCCTAAAACTATTTTTAGAAGTGGGTTTAAGCTTTTGTCACTTGTAATATTTACCAATACATATGTATTTCAGCATTCACAGAACTTTAAAAAAAAAACACCCTGGTAAGTCAGATAATCTTATTTTAAGGAGGAATTTAAATGAATCAAGAATTCCAAACAGTAAATAAACCCAGCATTGAAAGAAAACATTCAGACAAGGGAAAGTGTCAGTTGATTTACCAATTTTAAAAAAATACAAATTTAAAATTAATGATGCTGAAGAGGGCAGAATGGACCCATCAGAATCCAGGAGACAAACATTAATGTAGAATTTCTTTATCAAATTGAATTGCCATGCCCCTTCTAAATAGAAAAGATTTGTTCCCTCACATGGCCTTCTACTAATTTGGTTCTATAAAGGGTACTTTCCTACTTGCATGCAAATGTAACTTCAGTTAATATAAAATGGAAGTTATCTGCACACCACAGCTGTGCAAAAGACCAAAGTTGATGTTATTGGTAGTGTTTAATATGTAAGTTATTTTAAAAAAATCTCAAGTAACATAATACCAAAAATTTCTAGATTTATAAACCACACAGAGGAAACACTATCTTTACCATTAAAAAGGGGTGGCTAGGGAAGATTTCATTTTTTATTGGACTGTATTTAATTTGTCAATGTATATAGTCTTTGTGAAATAAAGGAGAATTCTATTGGCATTCAAGACATGGTGCTCCAAAAGAAAACCATTTTAATTTTATTTCTGAATATGTGCAATAGAAAGACAAGTAAAAACAGTTTTAAAGCCACAGGGAAGCTGAGGAATCTTTTTTTCTCTCTCTCTCTCTCTTCTAACTGCACAATAGTTAGTGTCTCCATAGAAACTGATGGCATTGCAGTGAAGTGTTATCAACAAACCTGGGCTTTTAAAATATACACAAGTATGTTTCCAAGACATGGAAAAACACATTTAGACATCCACCCCCAATTAAAAGGTGATCATTACATCTTTGCAAAATAAGAAAAATAGCTCAAAGTCATATCATGATCTCTTCAAAATTAAACTGTTTAGATCATCAGTTTATTCAAAGACCATAGAGACAGAGAGTAAAGTTCCTTATATATTGATTGAAGCACTCCTCTGCAGAATTTTGCCTATGCAAGTCTTTCATTAATTATAATTATATTTATTCATGTTTATCTTTCCAACAGTTACCAAGAGGGCAGGGGCCATCCCCAATGGGTTCTCTACTGATTGTCTAGTCTTGCTGAAATTTTGCAGGACATAAATTCTTGTTCTGAAGTGGTCCTTCCCCAGGCTTGTCCCTTTTTCCTCTCACACATTTTGACCCCTACCCCTTATATCAACATTTGAAGACACTTCTACAGCACTGATTTTCTGCATGCAAGTGTTTTTACACCATGAATCTGAGGCAGTCTGGTGAAAATTAAATATCAGTCATCTGAGGGCCCCCACTTTAGGCTCATCTCTTTCACTATCTAGCTGTACTAACATGAGCAAGTCATTTATTGCCTCTGGTTCTACTTACTGATGTGCAATGGACTTGTATCACCAAGATGTATTCTCACTCCATATTAAAAAAGGACTAAGATATTCGCGGATCACCACATTGGAATTGTTTTAGACTTCGGAGTCCTGTTGTCTAAAACAAAAGTGAGATCAACAGCTGCGTATTTGTTTCAAATTAAAAATTAACATAAGTTAGTGACTTAAAACAACAGAAATGTATTATCTCACAGTTCATAAGACTAGAAATCCAAAATCTGTTTCATGAGGTTAAAAAATGTTTGCAGGGTTGCATTCTTTTGAGAGCTTCTAGGGGAATCAGTCCCTTACCCTTTTCAGCTTCTTTAGGCTGCTTGCACTCCTTGGATTGTGGTCTCATTTCTCTAACTTCTGCTTCATCATTACTCTTCCTTCTCTGACTCTGACCCTCTTTTTCCCTCTTTTACAAGAAGCCTTGTGATTGCATTGGGACCACACAGATAATCCAAGATGATCTTTATATCTCATGACAATCACATCTACAAAGTTTCTTTTACTATGTAGGCTTACGGATTCCATGAACTAGAACATTTAGAACTTTTTTTTTTTTTTTTTTGCTTTTGTTTTTTTGGTGGAGTCATTAATCTACCTATAGGCTTCAGAGAAACTTAAAAGTTTAATGGGATTTTTCTGATATTTTTGAAAGGTCTATAGTTTAAGATTGATTAAGCACTCACAAATATGCACATCAGCATTCTATTCTGGCTTCTACATAATTGGCTTATGCTGCCATGTATCAGTTATACCTTTTGGAGAAAAAAAATATTTCACATGCAAAGAATACATGTGACAGAAATTAGTTTCAAATAGTAGATACCAAAAACACACAGGCTGGTTTTTACCTAAAGATGATACATTGGAGAAGAGAAAATCGGCATTTAATTATGCGAAAACTCCACGAAGATGTAACAGAAGTTCTATATCCAATACAAAAATTATTAAGAAAACATAAAGCAATATCATTCAGCTTTCTTCATAATCTTAATGATGATAGAATTTATTTTTACCTATTAAGTACAAGGTACTTTATAGTAATACAGAGATCTGGATATCTTTCTCACCTTGAGAAAGTCAAGAACCAAAGTCACACAGATGACAAGGCTATTTTCTTTAAGATTTAATTAAAGTAATTAATCTGACACTTTTGATTGCTTTCAAAACTATCCCCTATTTTTCCAAGAAATGGAATGTTATAAAAAGTAAGAAAATATAGCATATCTACAGTAATGATTAACACAAATGCATTTACAAGAATTTTTGTAGATATACAATTAACAATGATACTTTAGTGTATTTCCCAGGAGGATACAGTTTTGGCATTTGGGGAATAGGTTTCACTTTGCTGATTTACTCCATTGCCCATATCTTACCCAGTTATTTCCCAAAAGATGAATAACTAACTATGCAGGGCCTCATCCCTCTGATGGGAAGAATGTAAATTTGCTCAGTTTGGTAGGTAAATTAGCTCTTTTTAGCCACAAACATCCACTTAATAAATTATGCTCCAGTGCGCTATGCAAAATTATGCTATTTTCTTTTTCTTTTTCCCATCTTCCCCTAACCTCCCAGTGGGGATCAATTTTTTCCCCACTGGTGGGAAAGGAAAGCTGATTTCCTTGTGAGGTACTCTATAGCATTCCTATTAATCAATCTTCAAAAAGAAAAAAATTACCTGTTGCTACTCCTCTGCCTTTCCACATTCTTCTCTCCAAACTTTAGAACACAAATTATTCTTTGTCATGTTTCAATATTCATATTTTCAGGAGTAGGAATCAAGAAGTTCAGGCCAGGAAGCCTGAATAGTAACTCAGTGCTGGAGAGAGGGACTTTAAAAATTTCCAATTTATTCCTTCACTCACTGAGACAGGAAGCTTATATTTGTATTCACTGCAAGGGCAACATATTTCAAATAATCCATAAGAAAGCAGAACAGTTTTTACTGCTGCCCTAAAAAAATGAGGCCATCTGGCTGCCCTCATGACACATTTGGAAAAGAATATCAGGTTGGAAATTTAGGTCAAAACAAACCAAGAGAGAAGAGTTTGACAAGAGTAAGGCTAACATATTTAATGTCAAGTTGATTTTGGATTTGTCCTAAAATTTATGGATGCATGCTTTTAACCTATATCAGTGACATTTAATTTGGATTCTTTTATTGTATATTCATGCTTGGGAAATCATCATGAAATCTGGGCTTTGAAATAGAAATTATAAAAGGTAGATGGAATATAGGACAGAATTAAGATGGAGATGATACCTACTCTTAAAATTATCTTTTTTTCTTGGAAGAGCAAAGAAAAATGCTCAATTCAGAAAACTGAACAACAAGTGAAAATGTTACAAAACATAATAATAGTTACTGAAAATATATATCTGAATGGTTATTCATGAACAAATTGCCACAAATTTTTAAATGAGTTATTCTATAATATGCCCATCTGAAGGTAATTTTATGTTTTAATATATGAAATATTCCATACTTTCAAGGCCATATCCTATTTTTAGAAGGCAAATGTAGCATTTTTCTATCATCATTTTTATTACAACTATAAATGAGAATTGATTTGACAAGTACATATAAAAACAAAAATAAAAAAAGGATGTATTACAATTCACAGTAGTGATGCCATTTGTGAGTTTTACAAATTATGTAATGGTAATCCAAATGAAAGAAAGTTTAAATTTAGTTTAATCTCCTTCAACTAATTAATAAGAAATACTGTGACAAAATATTTCATACTATCATCAAATTAAGCATAGATAGGATAACCGAGGTAATTCTACAATTCTAGTGAAAATATATTTGTTAGCCTCCTAAAATTAGTTCAGGTATGACTGTTGGTTAAGACTTGCCTTAGTTTTCTCACTTTTACCCAATAAAACAATGAATAGATGTTCCCAATTTTGGCTTAGGTTATGTATACAGTCAGGTTGATTAACCTTATGAGAACTTGTTTTGCCATGATTAAAGGTGCGGAGGGACCTAACTTTCTGGTCTTTGGTAATCAAAACAAATCTTGTACTCTACTTGCACAAGTTGCAGTGTTTCTCCTCATTCCATCATTGATATTCTCCCAACTCCAAGGAAACAAATAATACCAAAAGAGAACAAAATTAAGGAATTTTAAAACCAATTATTCATTAATTTTGGAAAGCTTGTTTTGTATATGTGTAGAAAACAGATTCAGAATTTCAGATTTTTTTCTATAGAATATGAAAAAAAACTGGAAAGTTTTGCTCTGGTGTGAAATTTTTTTCTCATATGTTCCATGGGGCACAATCTAGAGCAAGACATACTGAGAACGGAACAAATGTGGTAACCAATAGATTTCATCATTTTAAAGCACTTTTCAAACAGTGGATGAACCTTTATGGATCAAAAAGGGGTATGATTGCTCTCCTATTAGAAGTTTCATAAACCCATCAGCTAAGCACATCTACATGATGGAATGGTTTGACAGTTCTACTATCTCCAGTAATGTAAGAATAGGCATTTGAAAGAACACCTGAAAATGCAATGATTTTTCTTATGGTTGGAAAGGAAAAAAATCGTCCATTTGATAATTCAGTATAGTAATATGATGCCTTTCTTTCCTGGATTTCCATCTTTGGGAGAAAAAAAAAAGCAACAACCTTTTCATAAAGTAGCATTTGTTGAGTGTCTAATATTTGCAGAATAGACTACAAAGCTCCACAAATCAGCCATCTTCTGCAACAAAGCAGTGATTCTTCAAAGGATTTGTAGGTCTAGTAAACAAAAACATGGGAAAACAGACCATTTTTAAGCTATCTTGGAAATGAAGCACAAAGAAGGATTTTTTTCACTTGTTAAGCCTTGGTTAGGTCACTGGTTACAATTCAACACATGGGAGTGTACATCTGAAAAAAAATTGATATATTATTAAAAGGTGAGTAATCTGTCCTCTTATCATAGAAAGGGTCTTATCTATATAGAAGAAGAATAGGAATGAAATTACTACCGGATTCAAAATCTGACTTTGCTTTTCTCTCTCTGCTTTTCTCTGAAAATAATGTAGACATTAGTATGTGGCTTTCTTATTCTTATTAAAACATTCCATAAAATTAGAGAACAAAAGATGATTGGCTACCAATTCATTTATCATTGCCTCTATCATCATTTACTTCTATTGAATCATGATACCAAAACCTTTGCATGCATTATGTATCTAAGCTTTACAAAAGATCTTGCAAGGTATTATCATTATCTCCATTTACTTTTTTAACAGATATAGAGATGGGGACTTAGAAAGATAAAATAACTTGCTTAAGAATACATAGGAAATATGTACAGAACAAACAAAACCAAATTTGAAAAAAAAGGAAAGAAAAGAAGACCGAGTCCTATTCTGAGGCCTGCTTCCAAACCTGTGCTTCTAACACAGAGCCATGTTAACATTCATCAAGTTTTTCTTAGGGCATTTATGCCTTTTTCCTGCAATTAAAATATCTACATATGTGTTATTGAATAGCACAACATAAATACATGAGAGAAGTGTTTAACATTCCCCAGGTTGAAAACTAATATGGCAATATTCCTCTGCTCATGTTTTTTAAATGACATGAGGAGAGTAGTAACATTGGTATTAATAGCCAATAACAATTATTACTTTGCAGCTTCTCTAGAGAAACATAATCTTTCCTCATAAAAATTTTAATATAATCTGGCAATATACCTCTGTGAAGCATACTACCCTGTCAGATGTTCATTCCAGAATGTCTGCAGAACATCTTATAGGAAAATATAAAACAGTGATGTAATCATGGATGTGTGGCTAGTTTACAGAAATTTATAGTTTCTTTTACCCGTAGGACAACATTTCTATGTGTTGAAACTCACAAGAAACAAGGAATCAGGCCTAACATGTGTTCTTTCAATTACCAATGAACCAGATTCTTCATAGGTAAATGAAAAGAAGGTGAAGGAAGGTGAAGGTAAGGGAGGGGAAAAAAAGAAAAAGAAAAAAAAGAAAAATGTGTAATAATAAACAGGGTTGTTTTCCCAGCACTGTCTTCCATTTTCCAGAAATTTCAATCCACTCTCTCTTCAGAGATAGTTACCATATGAATCTTCATCTTAGTTCAGAATGTCTCCATTCTTAGGCCACAGATAATTTGCTTGGCAGTGGATGGGTCACCTGAATCAACAGAAGCACTGGAAGTCCTTTACCAAGGTTTGAAGAATTGGAGCTGAGAAAGTCTCTTGGGAGCCATACGCTAAAATGTGAAATTTGAGAGCCTGAAATAGCCATTTCCTACTGTGCCACTGGGAGAAGGCAAAGTGATCAGGTAGGCACCCAAGTCAAGACAAGCCAAAACGTAAGATTTAGAGAGAATAGTGTCAACATTTTAACTAGTAGTAGTTATTTCTGAGAGTCAGTTGCTCCTGTCTCATATCACTGTTATATTGTGCAATCTTTTTTTTCTGAATTGTATAATCTAAGCTATTTCCAGTTTTTAGTTAACTTATTTGGGACTTTGTTTCCTTAGGGGCACCATAATGAATCACAAATAAATGACTACCACATATTGGGCATCTCGCCATGCTGGACACTGTGCCGGGCCTGTAAAAACTTTCTCCCTGGTATTCACAGATATCTTATGGCACAGGTATTACTCTCTGTGTTTCACAGGTAGAAAAACTGAGTGAAAGAAAGATTCAATTGCCTGAGGTTTTATTGCAAAAATCGATGAAGACAAGGTTGAGTTGTCCTTGCATATGGGCTTCTTATGATATTAATGTGGACAAAATCTATGGACCACAAAAAGTATAACATTAAAAGTCAAAACAAAACAGAAACAAGAACTTTCAGAGTTAGCATGCTAGTATGAAGGACATTGGAAAACAATAAGTTCAATAGATAGAAATACGAGGCCCAGTGTTACAACTAAAACTCTTCTAATGACCCAGAATAATAAATGGGTGGTAAACAAGTCTAAGTCTGAATATATCCCTGTGGGTGTACTGTTCTGTAGGAGGATTCGATGGATCAAGCTGGGTGCCTAAACACCATCTCCTACATAAAAACATATATATTTATTTTTTTTCCATACTATTGACTAAAAAGTGTAAATTAGGACACAACTCCTCTTAAACTTGGGGACATACTGATATGATGCCGTCTGATAGACTATTTGAGATTACAGCATATTTTCAAAGTACCTCTAGGTACCAAAGGCATATATTCTTCTCTTTTCCCCGAGAAAGCAATTCATCTTGCAATTAAATATTTATTGGTGACTTTATTCAGGCCTAATGTGAGTTTTGAAAAAATTGACTAATTAAAATATTCAACTAGAAATTCTTGACTATAAGTCCCAAGATATCTACCTGAGTCTCTGGAAAAGCTCAAATACCAAAGTTAAAATTTCAATACCATTACTCAAAAACTGAGGACAAATTGAGATAAATCTTTGAATTTTTTTAGTGGAATGTGACAAATATGGAGATTGTCAACATCTCAACTCTCAACTCTTCAATGAAGAGCTGGCAGTGCACTATTCTATCCTCACCCTTTTAAATTTCTTTTTCTGCTAATATTGTTTGCAGGAATTGGTTGTATACATGCTGAGTGTATGTTCTTGTGTCATAGTAAAGAAAAAGCAAGGTGAAATTTCACATTTGAAAAATCTTCCAATTAGGAGCATTATATAGTTATGCTGTGAATCCTAGGTTGAGGATCTTACTTTTACATTTACAATCAAAACTAGAGTCCAGACGTCAAGTAATATTTTCAATGCTGCCTATGCAAAAATAACAAGTTTTCACTCTGGATAGTAGAGGCTCTGAACAAAAGTGTATCTTATTCACCTAATCATACATCTGATAGACAAATCTAGCCTTGTTCACTGTTGCTATTTATTTTTTTCTGTATCACAAGGCAATATGACGAGAAAATAAGTCCTATTGATTCAATTCATAGCTCAATTTATTTGAAGCCCATAATGATATACACATAGTGATATCTTAGTAAATGGATCAGGGAGACATTAAATGAGACCTCGTCATTGTTCACAAGATTTCAGCACCCCATTTGGCCCCTATATGTCTGAAATGTTTTCATTAGTTTAGTTTAGTAGCCCCACATTATTTAATGTCTTATTTGGTGCCTCATCGTGTCTTATCTTGGTCTAAGCTCTCCACAGTGGATCACTGACATAAAAATAGAAAAGAAGAAATATAAATGACAATTGATTTTATTTAATTCAGAGCACAGAGAGAAAAAACCCTGAGATTCATAACAAGTCCAACCAGCAATTAGAAATAATATGTCACACAAAGTCACTAATAGTCAGCTTAACAGCTCTCTATCAAAACTCTGGAGTTTTTGTGCAAAGTATTATTTTCTTCCTATTATTTTCTCATATCTCCCTTTTATTTCAATCTACCATTATCAGTATATTGTCCTTAAAGAATGATCTTTTATACTTTCTCTACAAATTTCATTCTATGATATAAATTAAACTAATATCTCAACTTTAAGCATTTCTAAAAATCAACCTAATCTTGTTTTCCAAACCACTAACTCCAATGTTTCCTAAAAATATTTGATCTGGATACCCCGCAGACCCAAAACAAACACTAGAAAAACTAACATTCTTTCCACATTTAATAAATTTACCTTTATTTCCTAACATGTTTTCCCTTTGTTCATTATTTTCTGGATTATCTTCACCACAAATATTATTTATTTATGATTCTGTCCCACGGATAATATTACGGAGAAAATCTTTTAATTCATACTATTAAATTGGGAATAAAGGCTAATATAAATTGAAGTTCTAATCCAACATGCATACAGCTACATTGTGATGTGATGCACAATAAGGAAATTCTTTCCAATGAATAGATAACTTTAATTTACAAATATCATAAATATTTTAAGTAACTTCTTATGTTAGGTATTATGGTTTGGCACCTTTATTAGTAAAGGAATATTCAAAAGTGAAATGATTGGATTATGAGTGATGTAACCTAATGGGTCCAACCTAGTTTAAATGGTCTGAGTGATAACTGTTGGCAGGTGGGGGCATGACCAGAAGACACAGGTCACTAGGGGCACGCCCTAGTTCATTTTCCCTGCTGTCCCTTCTTCTCTCTCTCTTTCTCTGCTTCCAGCCTGCCATGAAGTGAGCTGTGCTCCTCCGTCATGCCCTTCCACCATGATGTTCTTCCCTTCCACCATGATGTTCTGTATCAACTTGGGATCAGAGCAATGGACTCTGCCAAGCATGGATTAAACCTCTGAAATCATGAACCAAAATAAACTTTTCCTCCTCTGATTTTTTTTTTTAAATCAGCTCTTTTGGTCACGGCAATAAAAATCTGACTAACGAGGTTTGAAGGTATTCATGAAGTTTGAGTTTCTTTCCACAGGTTCCATTAGCCTCCATGATTTTCTACTCTTATAAGTTATACATTTATACTACTTGCTTACCCATAAGGAACTTGTCATACAAGCATTTGTTTTCCATAATTGGTAAATTTCATTTTAGTTTCTCCTCAAATTTCATGATAAAAACAAATTGCCACATTCCAAATGTATCAAGGAATGACTGCAGATGATTCACCATTCATCCAAAACACTGCTTCTTGTATCCC
Organism: Glaucomys volans; assembly: GCA_020662805.1. Lineage (NCBI taxonomy): Eukaryota > Metazoa > Chordata > Mammalia > Rodentia > Sciuridae > Glaucomys > Glaucomys volans. Next base: position 1,076,598 of record JAJEJO010049932.1, on the reverse strand, counting down.
AAGATCTGCATCATTTCATCTCATTCTGCTTTGAAATATCAAAATCACTTGCTTTATTATTTTTCCACAAAAGTACAATACAAAACCCCTTAGTCAGCTTCTCAAAACTGGTTTTCACTCTCAACCTCAGTGTATAATTGAGGAAATCATGTATTAGCTTTCTTTAGGTCACAGATTTGAACCATGCAAGACATTAAGGGTACCTGACTTGATTGAATGATCTCACTAGTAGAGAAGATATTTGTGTAATCTGTTGTTTCTGAGATCAGGAACACACTTTTGACAGATGCAGTACCTTTTAGTAGGAAAGTGACCTATCCTTATTTCCATCAGTGTTCTTTCCAATGCATTTAATCCTGTTCACAGAAACCATTTTCACAGAAATATTCTGAGGATTATAAGTAACACAGCTAAACACTCCAAAGTATCACAAAAAAATTAGCTTTTAAGTTTAAGGTATTATCATTTTATTTCATATTACATTCAGGAGTTTCATCTTTGGCTTCAGGGCTCTGTAGTTTTTCTCAGCACTTCCAAATCTCAGCTATCAAACAGATTTCTAAAATACTCAATATAAACGCTAAAGCAGTGTGTTACCAAGGATTTTTGACACCCACTGCAGATGTTTGATAAGTCCAATCTTACCTCTGAGCTGCAGAGAAATGTAGTTGAAAAAGTCATATTTTGCATTTATATTATATATTTTCAAAGACATACTTGATCACTCACTTTATTTCATAGCAATAAACATGGCATTTGGGACTAGTGGAGATAATTATCATTAATTGTCATGCCACAAATGTGAAATCATTGATTTTTTTTTAATTGAGTAGAAATGGACTTCTGCCATACAAAGGGAAATGATAACTGCTAAGAAAGGTTTACAGCTTACTCCTTTTACAGCTGAAGAGACAGGGACTACATAAGTAAGTGATGTCATGAGGTCTTACCAGAGTAATAGCAAAATAATTTCCTTCCTTAAATACAAATGGGCATAACAAATTGCTGATTTCAAATGCAAATTCAAAATCTGTAACAACTAAATGTAAAAGGAATCATAATAATTACATATTTCGATAAAGGAGTAAATTGATTTTATTTTCTGATTATTGCTACCTGAAAAGTTAATCACCTTTACTCTGCTAAGTCCACAAGATGTTATGTGTACTTAAATGCAGCACAATTACTTTTTAATTTTTTACTAAAAGATGTGTACTTAAATGCAGCACAATCACTTTTTAATTTTTTACTAAAAGATTTGCCATGCTTGACAGTCTTGGCTTTCAGGTGATGAAGTCCTTCCACAAGTTGGCAAATACATTTTTTTTTTTTTTTGGTCACTACCCATAAACAAAAAACTCGCTTTCAAAAATCTTATTAGTGAAAGAATTTCAGTTGTAAGAAATATTTCTCCTTGTTGTTTAATTTTGTTTTGTTTTTGAAGCAAACCAACATCATTCAGAACCAGGTACATGATCAAGTTAGACACCAACGGAGGACCAAAAATGTGATGAAAACCATGAGTATTGATTTCTTAGAAGATCCCAAAACAAGCTAGATGGAGTTAAAAAGAACATACCACCACCCCTGGATGCAAATACCACATATCCCATATGATATAAACAAAAATCTCTGCACTACTGATCAAGAGACATTTAAAAATAATAAAGTTAATTCAAAATTAAGAAGAGAGAACTAAAAGGGTACTAATTTTGTAATTTAGGCAATAAAAACAGAGGGTGTGGAAAGGGAGAGAGAGAGAGACAGCGAATTGGCAAGCTCAGCACTGACAGGAATCATCAGACGAGCATCAGAGATGGAGAGACATGAATTAAGTCTTAAAGAAATGGGCTAAAGGGAGGCTGGAAGGAAAGGAAAAGAAATCTCCCAGATGGGAAAACAGCATGAGCAAAGGACAGGAGTAGGAGTATTATTCCCTAAATGTTATTTCAAGTTCCCCTTCTCAGAAGCCAACAATGGATCCCAATTATCCCTCAAATAATTAAGACTCCTAATCACAGGCTTCAAAGCTTCCACTCCCTCAGCCCCTAGACTCCCCAGCTACCACTTCAGTCAGGCACATCAACTTAATATACTCCACACAGAACTTGCATTCATCCTTCTACAACTTGGGCAATTTTTACAGCTTCTCCTAAGGCACTTTCCCCAAGGCACCACAACCTGTTCAGCTTTTACTTCAAAAATAGTTTAAACTCAAATCTTTCTGCCTTTGGCTCCCTTTACTAACCACAGTAGTCTCTTATTTTCCCATACACAAAGCATAATTAGTAATGAATCCATGTTTCTTGTGGCTTTTAATCATTTTTTTTAGATCTATGCTTCTTTGTGCTTTTATTCTCATATGCATTCAATGCTGCTGTAAACAAAAGCAGAAACTATATTCTTCATGGACTAGATGAGATTATGAGGTACTAGAACCATTTATGTACTCTGAGTTTCTATGGAATATAGAATCCTGAACTTTCATCCTATGTTTCATTTATGTATTCACCAAAGAGTTGGTGGTAATAGTAAGCAAAGCATCTCTCTCTCTCTCTCTTTCTCTCTCTCTCTCTCTCTCTCTATATATATATATATATATACACATATATATATTCCAGATAATATATATTAGTATATAATATATATTATTTTCAACTCAGTTGGAAACCAAACAGGAATTCAAGTGGTATATGAAAAATGCCATAGAAAGCAATTTTAAATGCTAATAACACTTTATGTTTGGATGTGATCCTTAGGGTTGGATTTATAAATAAGGATATGTTTAAGCATAAAAAAATTATGCCTAGAAGAGAGAGGAGATGACATTTTAGGAATGAGAAACAGAAAACACAAAAGTACAATAGATGTAATTCATGGGGTGGTGAGCATCCCAGTTCGGTTAGTGCAGGGTTATAGGACATTATTCAATACAAGGAACCCTAACCTGGATCCACAATGGAACCATTACTTCATCTCATTTTTTGAAAGTATAATCTATAAAATGGGTTCAGTCAGTAAGAATTCTACAGCCCTGCCTTTACTTCTGATGGCTAGTAACTAAATGATTAATACTTGTAAAGTTCTCTCAGTTTCTTCAAACATAAACAAAAAATCAGAACCACTCAATCTCTTCAAACTTCCCAGTATTTGCTACTTTGGTATCCTGTGTTCTTTCATGACACTATTGCCACGTACTCTATTCTTACCTACTTCAGATCATTCTCTACAAGTAGAATGTGGGCTCCCAGGTTAGGGATCATGTCTACCTTCTCTACTATTGTTTCCTTAATGTCTAGTTTACTGAGGGATAGGTATTGAAAATTATTAAAATGCTATTCTAGTTTCCACCTTTGAGAAAAAGATTTTTATTGTAGCTTATCCAAGGTACTTAACTGGATGCAGCAAAGTAGAGTGGGAGGATTAGAGTTTGTTACAGACAGAATGCAAACAAGAAAATATCAAGACTAAATTCAGCTTTTGACAGTCAAAATCTGATTTTGCAGCACATATAAGCCTTGCAAACCAGACCACTAACTTGAGAAATACTGTCAAAATTCCTTTGACTCTTCCTAAATTTAGGGTAATGAGGGTCAGATCTGGAAGTGCAAACAGGGAAAAGTTTTTGGTCAAATGTCACTTATTTATTTCCGACCCAGAGGATATTGGGAAAGGAAAGGAAAGTTTAATGGCCATTCTGGGGTTGGGGGTGTATCCTGGCTTTTACAGATTTTCCCAAGAGATAGGGAGTGGAATCAGGGAAGTAGGACTAAAGTTACAAACAGGTTGGGGCCAACTCCCCATTACTCCAGTCTACACAACTTCTGGAGGAAGCCTCCTTACAGGGTAACCCACACTGTCTTCTGACAACTCAATCTCATACTAGCAGAGGGAATTGGAGAGATGCCTGGGTTTGGTTTTCCATGCTGCAAGTACAATGACATGGTGCAAGGAGGTTGAATTGAGAACCTGAGGCCTGCCTGTGATGCAGTCCATAGGGTCCTCTAGAGGAACCCAAGCAGTGGCTGAATGTGACTTGGGACAGAACTAGGGTCTTAATTTTGTGGAGCCAAGGCAGCCGGTCAGAGTAGATCAGGACTGAATCAGAGCAGAATATAAATCATTTTAGCTACAGATGTCAGTCAAAATAATCTCTCCAATATTAAACCAAATGGAAGGTTCAGAGACTAAATGTGGCAGTTGGATGTTGAAACAAAGAAATTCAGCTTTTCGCTGCAGTCTAAGATATTCTCCAACACCATTTTAAGGACAAATAAGTGAAAAGGAGAAAGGTTGTTCAGAAATTAGCAATTTCATGCATGAGATTTTGAAGAATAACTTTGATGAATGGAAGGACTGTATTTTGCTGTATTTTATCTAAACTTGAAAACTTAGCTTTTCTACACACTCAGTTAAGAGTTAGATCATGTGAGTCTCCCATGATATTTTTAATAGCATGGTGTCTGGCATATGTTTAGAGTTTGATAAACAGTTTTATTTTAATGACTGAGAGAATTAAAGAGCTCTCAAAACCACTATGATTCTTTGATTCCTGTGTAGTGCTGATTAAAAGGATATGTGAATGGCTTTCTAGTCCTCTCTACTGCCCAGCCACACAGAACTGAAAGGAATACAAAGTCCTAAGAAAACAGCATTGTTTTTTTGAGGCAAAAACTCAAAGCCTACTGAATCATTAACTTTGTCTAAACCTACTTAAGTTAGTACCCCAGGAGAGCAGATGAAATGATAGGATTCCATTCCTTCTCAGGAGACATTGACAAATCCTGTGTCAGTATTTAAAGAAATATCTATAATAGCATTGATAACATTCATAATTGACTTTGCAGTTTACAAAACATGTTCACATACACTGTGCCATGGGACCCACAAATAGGAAAAACACATCATATCATTTAATATTTCAAGAAATGGGCTTCAACAAGTCAAGTCACATGTCCAGCAGTCTCTCTCAGACTTAGGTCTACAATTCAATTACATGCATATATTTCTCTACATATAGTACGGAATGCTTGTATTATCAGGCATATTGAATGTTAGCATGTCTTCTTAACACCATTGCCTATGATTTTAGAGCTTTCTTAGGTAACTAATTTTCCTTAAAATTTAATCAAGATTTTAAAACCTTGTATACTAGATTACAGCAACAATCTCACTTCCAGAGACTATGCCTTTAGCCATGGTCTTTAATTAAATTAACTAATTAATTTGCATTTTAATAAGGGAGACCCCTTCATTGATTGTTGGATATTAATTGCTAGGTGTTTTGCATTCAAGGAATAATCTCTTTTAAAATCTAAAAAAAATTTTTTTTTAGTTGTAGATGGACACAATACTTTTACTTAATTTATGTGTTTATTTTTATGTGATGCTGAGGATTGAAGTCAGTGCCTTACACGTGCTAGGGAAGCACCCTACCACTGTGCCATAGCCCAACCCCTCAAGGAATAATCTTATAGAAAGAATTATTCTCTGTCTCATGCATCTTTCAGACATATTTCTGGAGACATAGATATCTGTCTCTATATATATAGACAAAGATAAGTGCATGCACACATATACATGCATACATATGTGTCTGTGTGGTAAAGCTGTTTTAAGTTATTTGAGCTAATGGTCCAACATTTTTTGCTTATAAATATTTAAACATTGTATTTCGGTCACTGTTTAATATAAATACAAATTCTTCCAAATTCCACTGTTTTTTAAATCCAAGTAAGTTTTTATTTTGTTTTTCAGAATTTGATAATCAAGAGTCAGTCACCATTTAAGAAAATCAGGTGACGAACAGCAGAACTACTGGTATTTGAGCCTGAACAAACTACATTTATATCAGCTTGATTGTTAGTTATTCTTTCTCTGAGATTCTATGAATAGAAATAAGTATCTGACTACTTACTTCATGATGTATCTTCTAGTGAAGCCATAACCCATGCATTTACATAATAAAGAATATACTTTATAAATGACTTCTAAAAATCACACGTGTGGGTAGAGAATATCTTCTATTAACTTCCATTTTAGAAAAAGTGCATTACAAAAGATTTTATAAAAAAGAGTTATTGGTTCTATTATATTGAGAACCACTGTTCCAGAGGAATCAATTCATCATGGTTCTACAAACATAAGATTAAATCCAAAATCTGAAGAAAATAGTCTACACATGAATTTTATTCAGAGTTCCTTTGCAAACTCAGGAGAATCCAGCATGCCATAACGTAACTCTGGAGTATTTTTTTGGGGGGAGTTGCTGGGGATTGAACTCAGGGTACTAGACCACTGAGTCACATCCCCAGGTCCTTTTGTATTTTATTTAGAGACAGGGTCTCATTCAGTTGGTTAGGGCCTCGCTAATTTGCTGAGGCTGACTTTGAACTCCTGATCTTCCTGCCTCAGCCTCCCAAGCTGCTGGGATTATAGGTGTGCACCACGACACCTGGCTGGAGTATTATTAAGATAAAGGTGAAGCCTGAGAAATTCTAAGTATTCTCGGCACAGTGCTCACATTTTTTCACCTACAATTACCACTCCCCCTGGACACACCCATCATACCACACAATTCAGAGGTATAGGGATTCTCCAGAGCCTATTTACACACAAGATGCAGGAGTGGGCGTTACCAATCTTCTCTATATGGCTAGGGGAAGCATGGATAAGCAACAACATATCTATGATTAGAGGATGGAAATATCTGCATCATGATGAAAACAAAAATTAACCATCCTTAGAAATCCCCAAAGAGTACCGTGTGATTAAATCCCCAAGAATCTGTCATTTCCTGTATTTCCATCCTGTTAGATTCAGTCCCCAGATTCCCAACTTTGATACATTAATTCTGATTTACAGAGAAGTGCAATAGAATGAAAATAAAACTTCATTTTTTGAAAATAAAAAAAAAGAGAAAATAAAAGATGCTTTCCTACACTTGGTGTTATTTCATTTAGGATTTGTGGTTTTTATTGGTGTTTTCTGTTTTGTTTTGCCAAATACTAAACAGTCAGTATCACCTTAGTTCAGTATTAAGAAAATATTGAATTTAGCAATTCAAGCTAAAATTTCTCCAGTTCCACCTTTATCTAAATATTACTCCAGAGTGATGTGATGAAAAATCAATTGTGTACTGTAACCAAAAGAACAGCTCTGGTCTTGGGCTTTAACTCAATGTATTTCCTTATAAAACGGCTTGAAGTTTGGAAAGAACCCACTCATCATTGGGCGTTCATCTCCCAGGAGTAAGCACTTTCTGTGGTCATTTGACCCTGCCAGGGCTTTCTTTCTCCCTCTTTTCACATTTTGAAGTCTCATCATTCCCACTTCAGGACTTCAGATTTTGATCCTCTCAACCCAGTGAGAAAAGTGTGAATTTTATTTTAATATGACAACACCTAGGGTAGAGGAATAGTAAATGACCTGTGTTGGCTCACATAACCCTCCTAATTTACCATTTGACACAGCAAAGCCCCAGGCTCTGCTTCCAAGTCAATGAAGGCACCCAGTCTCTTGGTACATTAAGACTCACTTACTAAATTCCCTGACCTATCAACTTAGAACCCACCATCTTGAATCACTCACTTCAAGCTTATCTCTTATTATTGAACCTTGATGTCCTCTTTTCTTCAAGTTTCATGACTTCCTGGTAGTATATGCTCTATTTGGGAGTTGAGGGGTGACAGTGATAAATATTAACTTAAGGTCTCAAAAATCACCCAACAATATTGTTTGGGTAGGAATCTTGTTTAGGACACGTCAAAGCATTGATGCATTTAAAATGTTTAGCATTTAATTTTCATAAGATATTAGTAACCTCAACCCACGTAGCTCATAAAACCTGGGGACATGTCTTAGTCACACATAAGGAATTATTCAAATATGTTCTCTTCATGTCCACAGGGCTCTTAATGATTTTGTCTTATAACTAGCAATTACCAATAAACTTAATTTTGTGTCTGTTGTAATACTGGGAACAACTTATTTAAATTGATTTTCAACTGAAGCCACTACTTGATATTCTGTGATTATCTTTAATGTAACATAAACCATACATTATTAAATGAGTTTCTATTATTAAAGAGAAAGGCAGTTAGATGGTCTAATAATGAGGGCTAACCTCATGGTAAGACTCATCTGCTGCTATGCGGGGCAGAGAGGATTAAGGTGGCACAAATTAAATTCTATCAGTATGAAATAATATACTATCTATAACACAAAAGAACTTTATTAAAAACAATAATTTCTGACTCATAAAATGTAGGACGAGGATTATTTACCTTTAAAGGCTTTTGGAATAACATTCTCTTATTCATTTGTTAAGTTGCAAAATAGCTTGGTTATTATTTTAATTGGTGGGGCCCAGAAACTATTAAATGAAGAGGAATATATGGTTAATTAAAATAATGTACAAATTTCCAATTTCGACCATGATGCATTTTTTGTAAATTCTCAAAATGTAATTTTAAAATCAACAAAGAAGGAAACAGTAAACTGATTTAGTGACTGACACTTTTAATACGCTCTCAATTAGACATCACATGAACTCAAGGATCTAGTGGGACCACTCAAGCACATTTTTAAAATTGAGTTCTTTGGACATCACAAGGATATCTTCCTTTGGTCGAGTTCTTCAAAGCCAAAATGTGCAGAAAGCTAATGGCCTTTGAGTAAATTAAAGCAATAAACATCTTTTGCATCTATTACATACACCTCAGACTTCCACTGTTTTGAAGACATGAAAAGCATACTATATAAGTTCTGACTTTTAACTTTCACATCCATTTTTGTCCAATATGCTTCATCTATTTCCTGAGCTCAAAGTAAAAAGGCACTGGAGGGGTGCATCTAAAACACATGTTCCTAGAAATTTGAATTATTTAAAATCAAATTATATCTTGATTACGCTAGAAAATGAGACGCTCTAATAAGATGACATTATTTTGTCGGCGAAAGCAAAGAATTCTTTTGAAAAGTTAATGATCATTCCAAATTATTTTCTGTTTCAGCAAGTTTGAATTTCAAAACACTGAGCAAAATAAGGTACACTTGTAATAAATATAATTAATAATACTATCCTATATTTGCATATTCTAATTAAAAATTTTAAAATACCATTAACTTTGGAATCAGGTGAATCTGAATTAAAAGTTAGCCCAACAACCACTTATTGCCAGGATCCTTACCTCTGTGTTTTCATCTGCAAAATGGTGATAATATGCATCTCTTAGAGTTGAAAGCTCATGCAAAGTGCAGCATATACTACTCGGACACCTTTCCCAATGTTACAGCTCATCTTATGCCTTCGTGAACATTATCTTATTTGATTGCATCAGTCCAGCAAAGGGAGCACTTGAGTTTTAACTGTGTGGGTGGGATCTGAGGTTAAGTAAGAGTAAATGATTTGCCCATGCCGAGTGATTAAGTTGAAATTAAATAAAGCTTTTTGATTATTACAAAAAAAAGGAGTGAGAGAAGGAGAGTAGGTAAATCATGTTTTGAGTTACTACCTCTAAGGTATCAAATCCAGTCTTCTCTATAATTTACACATCCCAGCGACGCTTACTATTCTGTCACTTGGAGATCCCCCAATTTGGAGTCAATTCCACATCTCCAATAGTGACAGGCTATGGAGAGCTTAGTGGGATCTGGAGAAATTTCAACTCTATTTCCCAGAAAGATAAGAACAGCACTCACTAAACGTGATGATCTCAACATGCAGTGCAGGAGGCAGTATTCAAATATGAGGACTTGGGGAGGGGTGAGGGAAGGAGGACTTGGAATGTACAGGAAAGAGATTTCTTCCACTGAGAACACAGGGGATGAAAATGAAAGAAGAGCAAATCAAATGAAATCTCTGTATTTTAAAAGGAGCAAAAATAGCTACTTATACATCATTTATAAATATATGCCAGCTGCATATTAATACTAAATGGAAGGAAGCAACATTTAAATTTATTTCTATAAAACTAACCACAAAATTCATGCTGTATACACAATGTCCCATAATAAAAAGCACAGCTTTAATCTCTGTCAACTATTGCAAGAGCAGCAACTTATAAAGAATGACAATTTAATAAAAATCTCTAAATATTTTTTCATGCTGAAGTAAACTTCTTAAATTACAATAGCTTTGGTGGTTTTCTTCAACTAAAGAGATATCTAAATTTGATATGAACCTCATGTTTCAACATCTTTGATTTTCTAGTGTATAATTCATTGATACCTTAGGCAGCAATTTAAAAGCCTTAAGTTCTCAGATATGGAAAACCATGGCTCATTCTTGGGCAAAAGAAAAATTGTGAAACATTTCAACATAATATTAATAATAGCAATAGTGATAATTTCTTAATCAGCATGTCAATCACTAAGTGAAGAAGTATGTGTGTGTGTGTGTGTGTGTGTGTGTGTATTTCCACCTACTTCCTTCAATAACCTAAATCTCAAAATCCTTTACAGATACTGCATTCAAGTATTTTAAAAATAAGTAAGTTGACTAGCGTAATTAAATGGCTTCTCAGTTCATCAAAAACACATACAATAAGCATTTATTCAGCACTTATAAGCACAGTACTTAGGGCATCCCATGCACACACCTTCAATTTGTCAGTGTCCCTGTGAGTTGGGATACTGTCTGTCAATATTCTCATTCTCAGAGTTGGAATCTGATCGAGAGAACTTTAATGACTTGCCCAGTCATACACCTAGTAAGTAGCTGCTGGCAGCCTGAGTCTAAAGCTCAAGCACTTCATCAGAGTACTAAAATGTTCCTTACTCTAGAGCCCTCTCAAAAACATTGCCAGAAACAATGTTCATGTTTCATCCTGAGAGGTAAGGACTGCAGAGATGCAGCAGATGAACACCTCAAGCACATCAGCCATGAAGATGGAGAGACCAAGTATAGATTCATCATGCAGGATCCAGAGGACTGACTGTCACAAAAATACCTGCTTACAATTACTGATAACAGCTTGAGCTGCAGAAATATATTATTTAGAATGACAGCAAGGAAGCATCAGTGCAAATTCATCCTTGCCTTTAGAAAAGTGAGAACAGCTAAGAGTCAATTATTATCCATCAAAACATCAATCTTCTTATATTCCTCTTTCATATCCAAACACTGACCATGAAGTCATTTTGTTACCTTACCTTGGAGCAAACATTTCATACTTCCATTTCCTTACCGTATTAAAATATAGTGTTCAGCATATAAAACAACTACTGCTTATCTCATGTCACAGGACAGAAAATTTTGCATATATTTTGAAAGTAAACCAAACATAATATACAAAGCCTATAGTTTATTCTGTCAGCACACATTGGTAGTCGAACAAATTTTGAATAAAATCATGTAGGTAAAATTCCTACTGGTAAACATTATCTACTTGGAAAATAGAGTTTTACTATAAAGCAAATGGGTAATCTTTAAGATTATTTTTTTCTTTTTTAAAAATGTAGTTTCAAGAAAAAGAAATTCTAACAGTTCCCATGTCTCAAATTGCAAGTCCAAGTCTTCAAGTGGTTTAAATTGGAACTAGAAAGCATGCATTTGCTCCAATTCTTGGTCCAAAACATCCTTTAATCTGATTTTATATGTATATTTTATATTACATATAATTTATTATACCTTAGCATATATTACATACTATAATTGACCTGTACATATATAGTATAAATTGTTTCAGGTCAAATGTCAAAGAATTTCTGGACCAAGAACTGAAAAAAAAGGAAGTATTTTGTCAGTTTCCAAAGTTTCTTCAGTTTCTATGTGTATCCTCTAGTGATGAAGGTCTGACTTGACTGTCAACCAATTTGCTCTCCTCCAATTACTTGCCATTAACACATTTCAAAGGTGTGCTGGAACATTGTCACTGTCATTAAATGATGTTACTGAGCAAACTCGAGGATTGTGACTTTGATCCATCTTGTTGCTTGATGAAGAATGGAAATTAGAGGGGATTCTTTTAGAATTTAAAATAATTACCATCTTCACAAAACAGAGAACATTGTTCTAAAAACTGATTACTATGTTTAAAATTAATCCAAAAATTGCATTATTACCTTGTAATCTTTGTTTTGACTTTAGGAATTCCTAGAATGGCAAGAGTAGTGATTTATATTAGATATATATTTCTGATCATCCCTAAAATGATATCTCCATTTTCACATGAATACTGTTACCTATATACACATTAATCTAAAACGACACAATACATAAGAGAAATTCCTAAGGAAACTGAAGTATCTTAACATAAATTAGCACAACCTCACCATCATTTATTGAATGCTTCATAAATTCTGACTAAAACATCTTCCACTCCATTGTCTACACCACTACCTCCAACAAGCTACCCTGCTAAGGATACATAACAAAACAACAATAACAACAAAAGCTCAAGCAGGCTGGGAGTGTAACACAGAGGGAGAGTGTGTGCTTCTCATGAATGAAGCCCTGGTTGAGTCCCCATCATCGCACACACACAAAAAGACCCCCCCAACACAAATAAGCAAAAATAAAAACAAACCTTCAAAGTCTCACTTTTCCTAAAGGATAAAGTCTTTCTACCCTCATTTTCTGTTTACTATAGCCTCAAAATATTCACTATTCAAAAATGTGCTACTCTTCTCCTTGTTGTTTTCACTAGCCAAAATCTTAAGCAACTTGCAAGTATTTTTTCATTTTTGTAGGACATTCCCTGACTTCTTCTCCCATTCATAATCATTTCCTCAGCATGTACTTTCCAAAGAACCCCCATAATATAGTCCCCTATAATAAAGTCTGCCTTATAATTCAGTTAGAGAGCTAGTTTCTGTGTTTCATTTATCAGTATGTAGTCATGGTACACATACAGCTGGGTTTTCATGGCATCACAATTACTAAGATGTAGAGAATACACCATGCATTTTCCTGGCTTCTGACTTCAACTTAAAGAATATAATGAATTTATTCTTAGATAAGTCTTCCCTCCCTGAGACCAATCTAATTTAATATACTACCCTCTGCTCTTCTACTCCTTCCTTTAATTATTTCTTCCTCTGACCTCCAGTTCATTCTACATTCACAGAAACAATTAGTTCTTGGTTTACAGTCTCCCTCTCCATCCAAACTCATGTAATAATATTGAGGAATTGCAATGCATACAGATAACATATTCAATTTCCTAGCTTCTCAGTTATTTTTTTAAATCTCCTCTCCTATAATAACTTTTATCCCCAAATCATTTCAGCTACATAATCACATAACTCTAATCTGTGGAATATCATATGACTCAGAAATAATTCTTCTGTATAATCTTTACACTAGATTCAGTTCCTTCATTTCTTTATTTTTTCTTGAAATCTTAGTCTTTAATTTCTTGAACTGTGCATTTTTACTTATTTATCAATTTTTCCTATTGTCATTTTTTATTTGTGTTAATTCATATTATTATTATTATTATTAATATTATTATTATTATTATTTTCACTGTTCGGGAATGAACTCTGCGTCAAGTCCCTGCAAGACAAGTGCTCTACCATTGAGTGATGACCCCCACCCATCTCTTCTTCCTTTTTAACTCACCCTGGGGAACCCACATTTTTCTCTTATCATAAATGTTAGATCATTTCTAAAATCTACCTGTATGTGTGTGTGTGTGTGTGTGTGTGTGTATATAATAGATGCAATATATATATATATATATATATATATATATATATATCTGGAATAGATGCAATATATATATATATCTGGAATTCATAACAGTGGAATAGAAATCTTCCTAATGACAAATGGATTCTAATCAGTGGTTTCCAGAGTATCCTCAAAACATACCTAAACCAAACTCATTTAATTCCCAATTAAACCCAGATCTTTTTACTCTATTATCTCTATTGATGGAAACATCCAATTGTTGCAGACTCTTTAGCTCCACACATTATAAAACAAGATGATCTTCTAAATATCTCTAAAACTCCCTTCTCTTTTCAATCCCCACCATTGCTGCCTTGGTTGAAGTCCCCTCCATTTCTCAATTAGATTATGTCTGTGGCCCCTGTTGAGTATTCTGCTTTCAGCTCTTTGCAAATCTATTATCCATGTTGTCAGTGGTACCATTTTGATATTTATCTCTGACCATAGCACTCTTCCAATAAAAATGAGCTCATGAGTAGTTTCTTTTCCAGGTGAATAAAGTTTAATACCTTGGCTAGCCTACAAATTCCTTTAAAAATCTGACTCCAGTGTACCTTTCTAAACGTGGTCTTTAGCCACTTCTTTAACACCTTTATAGTCACTATTGCAACAATGAACTATTTGTAGTACTCTTGCAACTCCCATGACACGGGACCTTCTGTTCAGAATGAACATTAGCTTCTGTCCTACTACTCCTTCCACATATAGGTCAAGCATCAGTTCCTTTGTGAAGCCTGCTCTAGTTTCCCTACAGCTTCAACACGACCAGGCAAAGTTGAGCTCTCCCTTCTTTGTATAACCAAGGGCTCTTTTTTCCCTGTCCCTGTTTATGCTTGATCTTTATGTGTTAATCATTTCTTACATATCCCCATTACCAGTCTGCATTTCTTTAAAAAAGGATCCAGTTCATAATTTTCTCAGTCCACAGAACAAGTCTTGATAGACTGCAAGCATTAATACATGTTTTCTGAATGACTACATCTGAAACCCTGTGAGAATAACTGCCCTTGTCATGTTAAAGACCTGTGGGCACTGAGGTTGACCAGATGGATCATATTTCAATTCATAATTGTTTCAGTGCCTGATACCATACGTGTTTCCACTAAGAGCAAGGTAAGGACAAACTGAGGAAATTACACATATACTCCCCCCCGCAAAGATCTGGACAGACAGAAAGAAAATTGCACCAGTAACTGTAGATAACAGAAAATTAAATTATATGACACTAGGTCTTTTTTTTCCAACAGAAAATAGTTACTTGGTGTCTCAGAATAAGTAGGACTCTGCTGTCAACTCGAAAACATAATCCCATTTCCAGTACTTTATTTTTATACTCAATGTTTTCAAGGTTTAATTTCTATTTCTATCAAATGTGAATATGAATACAGAATGCTGTGAGGATTGTTCTGGAAATTTTGTGAATCTATAACACATAATGCCTGATTCACTGTACACAGCTTATTTATTGTAGTTCTTTTATAACATGGAGCTAAATATATATATATATATATGTTTAAAATAATGTAATGCAAATTTCAAATGCATAAACTTCAGAAATCAATTTTAGAGTTTCAAATCTATGTAGTGATCTTAGGAAAACATAATTTCTATCTCTATGTATCCTCATCTTAAAAATTACTAAAGAATTAAAAATCAATTACTGTTCTCAATAATGTATTGATGGCTTGAAGATTTTAAGTTGTAATTTATCACTAAATTCAGGCAAATAAAACCCAAGCAGACAAAAGAAGTATAAATGAGAGGCATGGAGTCACATGCAAGAATGGCCTACATTGGGTACATGTTTCTCCTCTAGCCTATACATAGGAAAGACATTCTGGCATCCAGCTCCAAGTAGGTCTGGAAAGAAATAACACTACATGTAATTGGCTTCCAGTTAGTCTTCCTAGTGATCATCTCCAGATCACTTTTCAGGCCAAATGGTAGATAGCTCTCATTCTACCATTGCCAAAATCTCTCTCCAGCTTGTTCAGCAAAGCTCTTATCTGTGGACTGCATAAATAATCTTCCCCAGGGTCTCAAGTTCTTTGTTTCTTTTTGACTTTGGGGGAGGGGAGAGGAGTCCTTCACTACCCTGGAAGTTTCCTTTGTTGTCCTTCCCTGGAAGTTTCATGTGCCTGGAAACTTATACACACCACAATATCAAATCCTCACTTCCCACCAGTCGCTTTAAAATTAAATCAACAGGGGCTGGGATTGTGGCTCAGTGGTAGAGCACTTGCTTAGCATGTGCGAGGCACTGGGTTTGATTCTCAGCACCACATATAAATAAATAAAGGTCCATCAACAATTAAAAAAAATGAAAATTTTACTTAAAAAAATTAAATCAACAAGCATTTATTAAGCATTTAATATTTCCATGGTATTAGGCTGGACATTGATGACTAGAATAACAGAATAGTGGTCAAAAGAAGAAAAGAGGTGCCAATAAACAAAGACAATTGTTCCACAATTCTAGGACTGAATGTCTACTCAGGAGAGAAATGTGAACAAATAATTTGAAGAAAATGTGACAGTTGTGTTGTTCGAGGTATGCAGTGAAGATTTAGGCATCTGTAAGACTAAAGAAGATATTTACTTAATATTTCTAGTATGTAATGACTACACATTCATAATTTTAAAAATCTTATTTGAAATGAATATATTGTTCATTTGTGAATTTAAATGAAAAGCACACCAAAGGTACACAAAAATCAGCTATTCATTTACCATATTCCCTTTATCAATCATACAAAACTTCATATTATCTGGAAAATGCAGCATGTGTGCTCTGTATATTTTTCTTTCCTTTTTATTTTTAGTGCATGTTAGTTATACATAATACACATTCATATTCATAAATGCATATAACATCTTTTTTTTTCCATCTTGATCCCTAGTACTATCCCCTTTGCTCCTTTTCCCTCATTCCCTTCCTCTACTGTATCGTTCTTCCTTCTTTATTCATTTATTTATTTTAATTGGTACATTATAGTTGTGTATATGGAATGCATTCATACATGCACACGGCATAGTTTGATCAACTTTATTCCTCAGTTCTTGCCCTCTTCCCTTATCCTGGGTCCTTTGCTTCTACTTTGCTCTTCTCCCTACTATTTTTATGAGATCCCTCTTTTACTATTCCTTTTTTCTCTCTAGCTGCCATATCTGAGAGAAAACATTCAACCCTTGACTTTCTGAGTCTGGTTTATTTTACTCAGCATGATGTTCCCCAGTTCCATCTATTTGCCAGCAAGTGACATAATTTCACTTTTCTATTTGTCTCCATAGAACTTCATTGTGTATATATACCACATTTTCTTCATTCATTTGTTTCTTGATAGGCACTGAGGCAGGTTCCACAACTTGACTCTAGAGAATTGTGAGGCTTATAAACATTGATATGCAGGTATCTCTATAGTATACTGATTTCCCTCATGTCCTTACCAGAAATCACGGTTATTTGTTTCTTGATAATTGTCCTTCTGACTAGGATCAGATGTATTCTCAGTGTAGTTTTGATTTGCTTCTCCCTGATTGCTAAGGAAGTTGAACATTTTTCACATATTTTTGGTTATCTGTACTTCTTTCACAAAAGGTTTTTTTAGAACTTTTACCTATTTATTGAGTGGGTTACTACTTTTATATTTTAGCAATTATGGGGAGCTGAATGGCCACTGTCAGGACCCAAGAAGAGTGAACTAGCTAAAATTCTGCATGTAGAATATGCACTGATCTGAAGCACAGCAGGATGCTGGTCCCACTGCCAGGGCTTATTTCTTCTTTTACACCTGGACTCATTAACCTCTATTCTTAGTGATCTGCTGCTGGTCTACTAAGAGTCTACAATCTCTCAAGGACATCATCACCAAGAAAGCAGGGAAGAGTAACGGGCCCCAAATTTCACTGAAGGTTTCCCTTTCCAGGTTTCCTTTGCTATGAATAATTATTATTACTGAACTTTTTATTTTGATATATTTGCATATTCAAAGGCAGTTCTATGGTATATTACAGAGATCATTTGCACTCTTTCCTCAGTTTCCACCGATGGCAACATCTTGCAAAACTATAGTACAATATCACAACCAGGATATGAACAAAAATACAATCTCCTAACATTATTCAGATTACTCCAGTTATGCTAGTACTTGTGTGTATGTGTCCATCACTTCAGGCAATTATGCAAAACATTTCCATTGCTAATAAAAATCCCTTGTGCTGTTCTTCTAGAACTACATTCATTGCTCTTTTTCCCATCCCCCACATTCACGCATCACCCCTAGCAACCATTATTCTATTTTTCATTTCTCTATTTTGTCACTTCAAAAATGTTACATAGCCAGGGAGAGTGGCTCATGCCTGTAATCCCAGGTACTTGGAGGCTGAAGCAGGAAGATTGCAATGTCAAGCGCAGCCTAGTTAACTTAGTGAGACTGTCTCAAAATGAAAAATAAAAATGAATAGGAAATTAGCTCAGTAGTAAAGTAAAGTAATAAAGTGTCCCTGGGTTCA
Organism: Glaucomys volans; assembly: GCA_020662805.1. Lineage (NCBI taxonomy): Eukaryota > Metazoa > Chordata > Mammalia > Rodentia > Sciuridae > Glaucomys > Glaucomys volans. The sequence continues at coordinate 1,058,408 of JAJEJO010049932.1, read as the reverse complement.
ATACCCAGTATTGGGTTAAAAAAAAGGGGGAGGTGAATGTTATTTCATGGAATCACACAGAGTCTAATCTTTTGAGATTGGATTTTCATTCAGCATCAATCCCTTGAGATTCATCCAGGTTGTTGGTTGTCTCAGTAATTCATCCCTTTTTATTGCTGAGTAGTGTGCCATGGAACCATCACTACATCTTCTACTATACTGCATGTAAAAGTGACATAATAGAAGGGATGACAGGCTTTTGGATCAGGTAAACTTAAGTTCAACCCCAAGTTATGAAATATTGGGTAAGTCATGTATACATAAATCTTAATTTTTTTTAATTAAATTTGATATTTACAAAATATCTAGCATATTCTGGCATCTTTAAATGATAACTAAGTCAGCATCATCAGCCATCAAGAATAAAAACTTGTTAAAACTATTAGGTGGAGTTGCATTGTCTTTACTTACAACCACTTTCTCCTTATTTACCTATGGTTTGATCTTCAGATGAATTGTTCTATGTAAGGACTTTGAAAGTTGTTCTGGTTTGCCTCTTGTGCTAGTAAATTTCTCCATTTACACCTGCTACCTGGAACTTCTAGATACATTAAAATGATCAGTTCTGGAGAGTGAGCAGGGCCCAATTGAAAGATGTACATGCAATGAAATGAGCCTAGAATTCTGGAATTTTATGAATGTTGATTCATAAAACACTACTTTGGAGTGTTTTTGGAGGCCAAAAAGAAGAAAAAAGAATATTTCATTAATATTCATCAATGTTAGAATAAAAATATTAAGAAAAATCCACATAGCTATTTCCATTCAAATAGTTTTCATCCAAACACTTAACAAGGACTTCTCTTTTGTTGTTTCTCTGTTCCTACACATAGAACTTTATATTCTTAAAGATTAATAACTATAATTAGTATTCATTGAAATCATTGTATTTCATAAACTTAAAGCATATAGCTGTCAATAAAACTCCTTGTCAGCATGGGAATAATAATTTTATCATGTTGGTTGATATAATTTGAGTTAGAAACAAAGAAATTTATTTAGCCAGAATAATCTGATCATGCAAAACCGTGAAAAAATATTAAAAATTTCATATCAATAAAAATAGCTCTCAATCCCTATTACTACAGTTACAGATTCCTGGGGTCCAGAAAACCTAGCCTCCATCATGTTCTCCAAGTTTGTAATCCTCTGTCTCATCCCAACTGAGATGCTCTAAATTGCCTCACCTCAACTTGGAAAAATAAAATAGGTTTAGGAAAGGTCTTTCCACTAGAAATTTTAAAAGCTACTATAATGACAAATACATTTAAATCCTTAATATACTAGTATCCTAATTGACTTCTCAATATCAGTTTCTTTTACAGAAAGAGTCAACTATTCATTTCTGAAAGAATAGTCTATTTCTTTAACAAATTTTCCTATAGCTTTGAATAGGAAGTTCAAATTTTATCATGATTCTTTCTCTTTTTTTCCTACAGAGTTTGACTCCTACAGGACTTCCAAGTCACAGCACAGTGATTAAGGGCACAGTCATTGAACTTCTACAGTTTGTCTTAAATCTTAGCTTTCTCCTTGGGTGAGTTATTTAAACATCCTAAGCCTCAGTTTCCGCATCCATAAAGTTAGAAGAATAATGTCAATGCATAGTGCATAGCACACAATAAAGGTTCAATAATTATTCTTGAAAGGATGACTGCTAATGCATATAGAAATAGCTAAATTTCAGACAAGATCATTCTGCTACTGACTTCTTAACCTTTTCTTTCAGCTTTTAGAGAAATATGAGAAAAAAAACTTTATGGTTTTGTGTATTTTTCATCTAACTCTTATTACTTCATAAAATGAAACAAAGTTTCATGCCCTTAACATGGATCTCAAGGTACTAATGATTATTAGATGACCACATGTAATTAAAAAAAAAAAGCATGGCTTTTAAAAGTAGTCAGATAAAGATTTTGTTCTGATGTTAACTTAGTTTTATAACACTAACAGGACACACTCCCCATGGTCCAGTTTCCTCATATGCAAAATAGGATAATACTATTGAGCTCACAAGATTATTTTAAGAATTAAACGAAATATTGTAGGTAAGATACTTGGTGCCATGCTCAATACTCCCATTTATTTCTGCAAAATTTGCATTCTAATATAAATGCAAAAACCATGGTTAGCAGAAGAGATTTCGACAGACCAGATTAGTATTTCAAAAACAGTAATTCAAGCTGTTTTATAATGCCTCATCTCTTAATGTGCACCCTAATGCTGTGATACTACCTTCAGAATAAATGTATGGTGTTATACCATAGCAGATGGGAAGGCATTGGCTTCCAATGTGGATGACACACCCATACCACTATACATTAGGAATTGCATCAGGATTAGCCAGTACTGGTACCCAGTTATTGCTAAAGTAATGACTTAACATACTCAAAGTATTTTAGTATTTTACTATTCCACCCAAGAGTACATTTCGCAGCATCAAGAAAATGTCATCCTGATCATTTATAGTTATCACACATTACCCATGAAGGGGAAAAATGATGGTGATAACATAAATTGCTGAATTACCCATATAACTTTCTGATGTTGTACATTTAATACTTAAAAAAATTCAACCTTTATCACAAACTAGCGCTCTTGTCATACGATTAGACTTCTTAAAAATACAACTCAGTCGTTCCAAATCCCTTTACTCTAAAAGATCAATTGTTTATTGACAAGCCTTAAACTAGCAAAAATCTACAGTGGTTCCCCAAAGCTCTGCCTGCTAAAATGTCCCCTAAATTATGAGTGATACATCATCACTGTGCTGTTATACAGTGACATTGACCTCTATTTTTCAGCAAGGCAAATAAAATAATATAATTGAAATAGATACACTGTAATAGGCACTTCAACTTAAGGATGAAACTATAAAATATAATAAATAAGGTAATGAAATAAACATTAACAAGGTTTGATTGAGGCAACCGAAGTTGAAATAATAAAGAAGTGTCTTAAGGTGGTAAGAAGAGGAGAGGGAAGACTGTGTGTTCTGAAATGTGTCAGGATTCTCTCAGGCAATTTACAGATCTCTTCAATGTAATTCTTATGTCAACTCTGTCCAAGAGGTGTTAAGAACATCTGCATTGTACTCATGAGGCAAGGAGGCTCTCAGAGGTTTAATAATTCATCCAAAGCCACCAAGAATTCAGCAAGAACTTTACCTTCACCTGTCCAAGCATTTCTACATCATTAGGTGTCAGAATAGATCCTGTTGTTTATGCTGACCTTACATAGAGCTCTGAAACATTAAGAGCAGTCTTCATCTGCTAGGATACCTACCGTCTGCTATCCCATAAGTATACATTAATAACATTGGAAAAATTCCTTATTCTCTTTGAAAGACAACACAAAAATCTCAAGTATTAGTCTGCTAAAATCTTAAAGACTGATATAGCTTCATGACTATAGATAAGCTATTACTTTTGTATTTGACCTCTGATGGATCTAAATTCTTGTTCTGCATTAAAAATAACACTTTAACCACTATGAAGTGCAGTGGAGCACTGACCTTTAGAAGATCCAAACTCTAGATCCAGGATTTTTTAAGCACTAGCCTGTGTTTGCCCTGGGGTCAGAAACATATAATACTAGTCTCAGTTTCCTCACCTATTCAATGAGGTTTCCTTCCTTGTTAATGTGGAGTAGGAGAAAAAGGACAGAGTATATAGAGTAATATTGGTGAATTGAACAAAGTGCTGAATGTAAAGTGGTAGAAATTTCCTTACAAGCACAGAGAGGATGGAGTCACTTCATGTCTAAGTCTCTCATTCATTGTGCTTAACCATGTTAAGGTAAGATGACACAAATCCTTCATCAATTCACTAAAGGTTGCAAGCTACTTTCTCAAATTATTAAGAATTCTGTCAGAGAATCAAAACCATATTTGCCCAAACATTTTAGTGGCTACATATGTATTTACAAATGAATAGCCTATGTGTACAAAGTGTACCAGTAATACATCATTTCTAATTAAAAACCAACAATTAAAAACCAACACATTTTTATAAAATTACAATTAAGGAATCTATCATGATACTGCATATAGTTTTCTGATTTCAATGTCATTCTAATATATAGTAATGTTTTTTATTACTTTAAGGTATTTTTTGAGTACTGTGTTTTCTTTTTGTATATCTGAATTTACAGAAAAATAGACACTGTAATTTTAGTCTTTATTTTAATGGTAAGAACTTCTGACATTTTAAATCTCAGCTCCCATGATTAGCATCTTTGCTTCATGCCAAAAGCTAAAAGCTGATAGGCCCCTGCATACAGTGGCACTTCTCAGTGGCCACACACTCCAGTGCTTACTAATTTTCCAACCCAGTACCTGGAGATGACATTTTGATAAATTTGCAAAGGACTTTCTGAAGTATTTATTAGTTCAATATTTGAAAAAGTACACCTTCAATAATGACATTTTGTTCCCAAAATAACTTCATATGCTTTGTCCATTTTTTATTTTTAAATAGAGCTACTCAGAGAAATTTTGGAAAACCACCAATCACTCCTAACTAACAAATGGGTTGTTTCTATTTTTCTTTTCATCATGCTCAAAAGTACTGAATTTTTGAATTCAAAATTATTTTTTCAGCAAACATAGGGGGAAAATAACCACTATGCTTCGTAATTATTCTGCAAATGAATGAAGTGTACATCAGTTTTTCTTCCATACCCTAAGTTAAAATATGACTAATGCAGGTTAACGTTAACTCTCAGCTCAAGCAGAGGGCCTGGTTAAGATAAAAATGGAATGGATGCAGTAACATAGTTTGATGCTCTGGCCACTGTTCACGTCACATTTGAAATGTGATATGAATAATCATATCAAGGTGCCAAGCATTCCTTAATCTCTTTCTATGTGCTCAGATTTATAATAGTTTTCAAGCAACATAGAAATCTAGATAAAGAACTTGGAGATTTCAATTTTAATAAATCAGCTGATGTTTGGGATTTACTTGTTTTTTTATTTATAGGGAAAATCAAACTACAGAAGATTTTGGGAAAAAAATCCATTATTTTACCACCATAATGAAACACTTTTTTTTAGTATATTAACTTTTAGACAGGAATACACATGTACATTTCTTACATAGTTTTAATTATGCTGTAAACAAGATTTTGCATTTTTCTTTTTAAAAATCTTTTGCCACTTAATAGTTTGAAATTGCATTATCCAAGAATGAATGCATAAGTCATGTATATTCACGCTTGCCCAGGATTTGAATGGTGGGATATATTTTTAATTAGCACCAATGGGCACAGTTAGCTAGTTCTATTACAAAACTTATGACTAAAAGTGGTTAAGAATTCTTATCTGTAATTGTGAATTAGCACAGTTGTGGGATACTCAGAGAGGATAATATATCACTGAAGCCACAAAGTACAATTTTATGGGTTGAAAATTTTGTCCCTCAAAGTTTGCAGATTAAAATTCTAATTCCAAGCATTTCTGAAAGTGAACTAATTTGGAAATATGGTTACTGTAAATATAATTAGTTAAGTTAAGGTGAGGTCATATTGGAGAAGTGAGGGCTCCTCAGTCAATATGACTGATATGCTTATTTAAATGAAAAGAGCCATGTTAAGAGACAGTCATACACATGGGACTGATGCTATGTGAACACTGGAATTTGCTGCCTCAGTGAAGTATGTACCAGAAGACAGAAGAGAGACCTGGAACAGATCCAGAGGGAGTGTGGTCTGACAACACTCTGATTTTAGACTTTCTGGCCTCTGTAACTGTGAGGCAATAAATTTTCATTGTTCTAAGCCACCTAGTTTGTGGCACTTTGTTACAGCAGCCCTGGGAAACTAATAAAAATAGTAAGGTTTAACAAGATTGTACCATATTACCCTCTGAACACCCAACCAATGGAACACCTTTTTAAGAATACTCACTGCCTCTTAAGTGCCTTCAGGTCATTCTTCAAATTGCTACCACATTGCTCTTTCTTATATTATGTAATCATATTGCTTTCCTGCTTAAAGCCCGACAATGCCTTCCAAATGTCTACAGGGAAAAATTGAACATTGTATGCAAACATTAACAATGATAGTTTTAATATTTATGATAATCTACTAAGGGCTATAAATGAGGGTTTACTACATCTATTGCATCCCCTTATAAGCCCTTTGGACTATGTATTAGTATTCCTACACTAAAGATAAAATCTCTAAGACTTAATGAGGAAATGGATTGTCTATTGGAACAGCACTAAAAGAATGGCCAAGCTATGATTTCACCCAGGGCTCTTTCTTATGGATACATATAATGCCCCTATGAAAGCTACAATAATTAAAAGTGCCTTCTTGATATGGTTCTTTTTATGTTGTATTTCTATGACATTTCTTCACTTTACACCAACATTTTTGATTCCTCTTTGTCTCTAAATGCACCCATTTTGATTTATGAGGCTTTTAATTTAGGTGGGCATTTTCCTTCTCATTACTTCTCTTAATACCTTTTTTCTTTTCTTCTGTCTTAAAAAGTCCACTCAAAATGAACACTACATTTTCATATTTAAGGTCTGACAATTGTCTTTCTTTCTGTAAAATCTTGTTATATATTCCCTAAGGAAAACTTGATCACTACCTAGTTTCTGAATGCATGATAACATGGAAAGACACCAATAATTGCATTTAGACAATCATTTTATTCACAAGTCTATTTCTCCTACTAGACTGTAAGTTTCTTAAGGAAATCTTATTGTACCCCTTGTGCCTACCATGGATGACAAAGATTTGTGGATTACATGAATAAATGAATGAATGAATGAATGAATGAATGAATGAATGAGATAAAACACATTATCAGGTTAACATGGTTTTATGTGTTCCCATGTTTTCACTATTACAACCAAGCTATGTTTTATTAAAATGTAAATCCTCATTTTCTCTATTGGGGTCTCTTCTGAAGCCACAGAAGTGAGCCTTTTTTGGCTGTATGGTAACTGCTTAATAAATGTTAAATCATAAGCACATGTCCTTGAATTTATTGAATATTGTTCTGCAGATTGAATGAAATATATACATCAACATTGATAAATCTAAAAGACAATGTTAATTTAGACAGGTAAACAAACAAACAAACTGTATCTACAGAATGATGCGGTTTAGGTAAAAAATTTAAATGCATATTTTGTATATTTGCAATTGCATATATAAGTATGCATATAATTAAAAATGCATGAGGACAATAAATAGCAACTTTTTAGAGAAGGGAATTTGTGTCTGTTATGCTCCTTTTCTAAAGAAATAAGAACATTTAAAATCAGATGCAAAATAAGAAATCTAAAGTTAATGAGCCAAATGTTATCATCTATTTTTCCAGAGTGAATAGTTCATGGATGTCTTGGATTTTTTTTCCAGCAGGTTCCTATTTTTAGAAATATTCTATAATTAAAAAACAAACAAGTCACTAAAAAGTATGGAATATCAACGCAAAAGGAAAAAAAAGGGAATAGAAAAATCACTGTTAGACATCACACTAATGATTGCTGCTGAGAAGATTCACTCAAGGATGCTAAATTGAGGAGGCAAGAGGATAAATAGGATATTTGCATAGTCTCAAAGTATTGCCTCCATGATACTTATTAATCACATAGAAAAATATAGGAACTTTATAGTGGAAATCCACCATTGCCAACTTCACCATGTGTTCAAGGTTGACATCACCAGTAAGACACAGGGACAGCAGCCAATCCTAGATGCTATGCCCTATGAAGGATGTGATGTGATCTTTCTCATATTCTTACCAAAAATGTTTATCCATATTCAAATCATAAAATGTCAGACAAACCCAAACTGGGGACTTTGTACGGAGCAACTAACATTCTTCTAAAGTATCAAAGTCATGAAAGATTGAGGAATTGTCACAGGTTAGAAGAGACTCAGGAAAAACAATCACCTAGATAGGAAACTATATAGAGAGTCCCCATATAAAAAAGACATTACAGAAAAAAAAAACTGCCCAAATTTGATTAAGACTTGCAGTAAAGACAGGAGTAGCATGCTGATATAATTTTCTGGTGTTGATAATTGAATTGCAGCTATGCTAGATGTTTACATTAGAGGAAGTGGGGTGGTGAATGTTGGTGTAATCTGTATTACTTTTGTCAAATTTCTGTAAGTAGAAAATTAATTTTAAAACATTAAAAAGAGAAGTGTGCTTACCTTGATCCTACAGTTTTGCCTGTAGAAATGTATCCTAGGGAAATAATCAGGAAAGCCCTCAAAGTCATATTGTGAGTGTGTGTTTGTGTGTGTGTGTATTTTTTATGATAAGGTTTTAAAACTTGAAATGGCAATAACCTAAATATGCAATGTTATGGTTTAGATATGAGGTATCCCCCAAAAGCTTGTGTATGATACAATACGAGAAAGTTAAGAGGTGAAATGATTAGGTAATGAGAGCCTTAAGGTAGTCAGTGCATTAAGCCTTGATAGGAATTAACTGGGTGGTAACTTTAGGCAGGGAGGGTATGGCTGGAGAATGTGGGTCACTGGAGGCATGCCTTTGGGGTTTATATATTTGTCAGTGGTGAGGGGACTCTCTCTCTCTCCTGATCTCTCTCTCTCTCTCTCTCTCTGCTTCTTGGTGCCATGTCCTGAGCTGATTTCCTCAACTACACTCTTCTGCCATTATGTTCTGCCTTACCTCAGGCCCTAAGGAATGGAGTTGGCCATCTATGGACTAAGACCTCTGAAACCATGAGCCCCCAAATAAAATTTTCCTTCTCTAATTGTCCTTGTCAAGTCTTTTGGTAATAGCAGCAAAATCTAAAAAAAGCAACAAATAAATTACATTGTATCCACACAAAGCTACATGGAGCCTTGAAAACTATGATATCCCTTTAGATTTACTGAGATAAATGGGGGTTTGTCATCTGTTACATCAAAAAGGCAGAATTAAATACCTGTACAGCACAATGTAATTATTTTACATGTATGTGTATTTTTCTACTTTCTGAATGTTAAATCAAAAGATTCTTATTGCTGTATATTTGAAAGGAATTGATCTTGAATCATGTAAAATAAAATGTTAAAATTTTGCTTTTTATGAGAAGATAAATGAGTATTGTTTGTTAATCTGTATTTTCAATAGTTCTAATCATGCAATTATCAACAATGCTGCTTTCAGATTTCAAGATGTCTTAGTGATGGGTGCCACAAAAAGCAAACTAATAAATGAAGCTTCTATCTTTATTGTCATTTTAGTTAACACTCTCTCAAATAATTTTCTTAAATTTGTCACTGTAGTAGAGAGGTCACCTTCAGGACAGCAGTGAATCTATGACACATCCAAGAAGAACTGGGTTCATTTTGAAAGAAAGAGAACATCATCAAGGCAGTCCCTGTTAGGGAATGACTGATCTGTTAATCATATCTCTGTGCGGGAGAAAAGATCTTTAAACTCTGACATCCTCTGATTAAAACAGAAGGGTATTGTTCCCCACAACATGATTTTCCTTCAAAAACAATAAATTTCTTTAACACCAACATATTAGGTATGCTGCTTTCAACTCCCTTTGCCTTACAGCTTTTACCTCTTCACAAATAAAATTCATTTAAAATGACATGCACGTGAGGGAAATGTGTCCAAGAATATGGTCTGGTCAAGAATTTTATCAATCATATCAGGGGATCCTTAGGCTTGTGCCTACCCATATCAATTGAAAAACATTGTCTGAGTTGGAAACAGCTTATGGTGGTACTAGTTCAACTCTTCATGATATTTATCAGAAACTCACATTTATTTGCATATGTGTATATATATGTATATACATATATCTACTAATACTCTATGATATTACTAGGATCTCAAAGTTATATGAATGTGTACATTGTATATGTATGTTTGTGTGTGCATGTATCTATATCAAATATAAAACTATGGTATTACTTATCAAAAACACAAATTCAAAAGACAGTTAAGAGATGATTTAAAGCTAGAGTTTCTATTTTGGTTATGATGCTTTTTCTGACTATGCAACAATTTGCATCTTCAATCATATACTACAATATGATAGAGTATGAATTTGCCCATTAGCCACCTGCAGGGATACAAAGTTGGATAGCTGGGCTCTGCTCTTCAGCTGTTCAGGAGAAGAGGTCAGGCATATAAACGATATGCATTGGGTAGTACTTCATTATAGTAGCAATGAAGGTGAGACACTACCAATTATGAATCCAACAAGTATGAATAATTATAACAATCCTCATATTGTGGAAATAATCTGCCAAATAGATTTGGCCACTGATGTTTTAGATCTTTCAATTGTAGTTTTTTCCCCTTCCCCCTACACATTAGGAAATGTGCACAACCACATAGGTAAAATGTAAATATTTCCCACTGAGATATATGTATATCTTTATATATATATTCTTATATATTATAATCTAATCATATATATATTGATTAGATATTTGACTATATATAATATATATAACATATATTATATATAATCATATATATAAATATATATATTAAGATATATATATCTTTTTAATTTTCTCATGCTGTCCCAGACATCAGCTTCTGAACATACAACCAAAGAAATTTTTGGTACTGTCATTCAAAAAGAGAGAAGTTAGACACTGTTTACACATATTGAAGTCTGTCAATTATATAAACCTTGTCACTTCAGCAGTAATAAAACTATGCATTTATATAACATCAATCTTCAGAATATCTAAATGATTTGACAGGTATGCGATTCTCCCACCTTTGTTTGACAAACGGAGGGAGAAAAGTTCTTGAGTGTTTTCAATGTTGGCATTTGTTTAATGAATATTTATAATAATCAGCAACCATATGCTAGTCATTAATAGGGAATATCAGGTGAGCACAGGGAAATGTCACGTCATTGTCTTTGACACTGATAAACTCATCTAGTACTGGAGATTCAAAGTGGTCTGGAAGTGTTTAAATGGAAACAAATAAACTACCAACAAATAATATAAACAGGATGATTTCAAAGGAAGATCATTAAACTGTGGAGACTTTCACGTCTGGATTTGAACTCAGAACTTCTCCTCACTAGTTGAATGGGCTTTACCTCCCCTTGACTTAGCATTCTCATTTCAAATGTACACAGAACTCAGGTCCCTACAGAGAGGCTCTGAGGATTCCATGAGGACTTGTGTGAAGGCATCACAGGACCACTTTCACCATAGTAGGTATTCAATGGAAACTTTCTGCGTCTTTGCTTTGGGTTCTCAGTAGAGGGAATTTTTCATCCTGTTCACTGTTCATTTATAAATACTTTTAATTGTTCCTTAACCCAAGTTGCCCATTTCTTAATCATAAAAAAGATGCTCTGGCCATATTTATTCTAGAAAAGTCTTCATGCACAATAAAGTGATTCTGTATTTCTAAATATTAGACACCGATTTGATTTCCGTGTTCATTTCCAGAAAGAACCAACTTAGTAAAAAGACAAGGAATGTGAATGCAGCCAGTTCTGCGAAAATGTAGTGGGTTTCAGAGAACCACTGAAGTTTTTCAAAAGTCCATTTTAGGTCCAACTGGGAGAATAGCCCTTAAAAATGTACTGATGAAGATTTTAAGTATGCATTTTGCTTTTGCAAAGGGGTGTGATTTTTATTATTCAGAAAATACCATTATGTTAGCTAAGATATATGCATAATTCAATAGGGAATCCAGTCCAATTGTTTCATTTTGTGGAGAAGTACATTTTTTAACAATTCATATTGTTTTGGCACAGAAATAAATTACAGTGCTGAAAGGCCCAGAATAAATATAATGACAGCATACCTCATGCTGAATACTCCTCCATCTTCTCAACAGTTTGCTGAAGGGGAAAAACACCTAAGAAGTACTTCATGGTTCTTTCAAACAATGTACTCCTACTCATCAGGCAGGATTCCTTTGGGAAAACGACTGCTCATAATGGAAAAATAATCACATATTCATGGTTTTTAACTGATGATGTCCAAGGAACTTGGCTTCCAGATATCCATGTTCTACTCTTGACCATTTTCTGTAGTTATTGCCAATACTTGACATGTCAGTGCAGAAAAGATGGATGGCAGACGTGGGGCATGTTGAAAACTCTTCTCACCTCAGCTACAAAGACATTTCTAGTCATCTTTCAACTGTGGCTTTTTTCTGATTCATTTGTGGGTGGTTTGAATATCTTTAGGAGCTTCTCTATTTCAGCACAATACTTTACAGTATCTTTCCAGTGCTATTTATTATTTTGGCACCATCTTCTATATATGCAAGTACTTTCTGCTTTACAGCATATGAAATTGGTTTTTTCACATGTTTTTAAATGGCAAAAAAAAGTTCTTAAAAAGTTGTTTTTGCCCTATTTTTCCTTGTTTCAACAGAAGCATTTCTCAATATTTCTTTTCTGCTGTAAAATCATAAATAAGTTCAACGACTTCATGCAAAGAAAACTTTGATTCATAGATTTTTTTTAGCAAACCAGTTAACAAAATCATACTTCACTAAAATTGTCAGTAACATAATCATTGTCACGTGTCTTTTTTAAAAAGCTTCTAGTCATAAGCACTTAATGTTCTATTTTAAGTCTTACAACAATGAAAGGAAGATATTAAGCATCTTTTCAGATGGGAGAATTAAAACTAAAAGAGAAGTAAGTTGTCCAAGGTCATAGAATCGTCACATGGTAAAGTCGGACTATGTTCCTACTGTGTATCCCACTGACTTCCAAATATTTCTCATAGAAATTAAAAATAAAATAATTATTTATTATTATTTAATGCTTCAAAATGCTTAATAAAGTGATTTTTATCTTTTGTCTAGAGTGTGCTTTATAATATTTGGCAAAAAATAAGTCTCCCTGAATACTCCAAAATATATGTTGAGTTTAGGGTTTCTCTTATTCTATGTATAGATATATACGCTATTGACATTCTGGGCAAGATAATTCTTTGTTGAGTGTACAGGGCTGCCGTGTGAATTTCAGGATGGAAAACAGCATTTCTGGCTTCAACCTATTAATTTCCAGTAATATCCTCTAATTTTTGACAATCAAAAACTGCTCTCAGAAATTGCCAAATGTCTACAGTTGAGAACCATGAACTGAGTTAAAGAAAATTAATAAAATCAAGTACTAATCTCTAAAAAAATATTTCAATTCTCCATGGAAAACCAAACATCTGTTAATTTATAAGGAATGAATGAGTATAGGATAGGATACAGCTGTCTTGAAAAAACTGCAAATGGATAAATACTGAATTCACCCTAAATTGCACAGGGTTGATTATTATTCCAATAATTTTAATGTATTTTATGAAATTAAACTTAATTCAATGAGCAGGTCTTAGGATATCATTACTGAAAGACACCTTACCTTATACAACCTTTGTATTTTATAGGTAAAGAAACTAAGATAAAGTAACTTGGTTAAGGTTGAAAATATAAAAGAAAAATAGTAAAGTACCAGAATTGTGCCTCAAATTATATTATCTGAGTCTCACTTAATTATTCCTTTCTTATGTATCAACTTCCGAATTCCATAAATCACCCCACAAGGGTCCATTTGACAATGTAATAGACAGTTATAATTTTTCTTCTTAAGATTATACAATGTTCTTTCTCTTAAGTTCACCTGAGCTGGAAGTCGTTATCACCCAGGGCTAAAGAGAAGGAGACCTTGTTTATCCTTATCCTTCAGTGGAAGAGTAACGGGATGTTAAACCATACAATGAAGGGTAAAATGATTAAGGAATTTACTGTGTGCAAACATTTGCGTGAATCTTGTCATTTGAGTTCTGACAGGCAATTCCTTCAGCAATCAACCCCTAAATTAATTGATAAAAAAGCTGCTGTTGTCTGATTAGTCAGAATTCCAAATGTCATTGCATGCCCCCTACTTCATGATTTGCCCTGTTACCATGCACATGTCGTAAAGAGATCAGTTTGTATTAAGAATATTGCTAAACTTCTCTTTTAATCAATGAAATGGTATTCTAATAACATTTACTAAGTGGCCAAAAATGCTGGATTATGTTATTTACTTGATGATTCTAGATCATTTACAGTCATTAATTCTAGCTGCATTAAGAGATAGCTTAAAACAGGAAATAGCATATATAGTTCTCTGAACACAATAACAACTTCTATCTAATGAAACAGTTCTAGCAACACCCATACCAATTATTTAAGAAAAGGAGAATTCATTTTTTCAAGTGATGGAAGAAGGTTCAGTTTTCTACTCTTCTACACCCTGGCTAATCACTCTGGTGTAGTTATAACCACATAACTTACCACTTAGTTTGGAAGGTTTCTTCCCCTACTGATGAGAAGTTGGACTTCAAAGTCAGATAGATGTAGAGTCAAACCCACAAGTTCCCATCTATGAACCATGCAAATTTAGGCAAAGTATTTACTGTCTCTGACCTCAATTTCCCATCTGGAAAATGTAGATAATACCATTCACATTTTATTAGGACCCACCATAATAAGTCTTTAATAGACATGAAGTATTATAATTATCATAGCATCATCAAACAAACATTCTTCTCTGTGATTCCTAGATTAACTCTAAAATCTTTCCGACCCACTCACTACTCTACTTTGAACTACCTGATCCTATTCCTTTAATTAGCTCATGTCCTTCCATTTCTACTGCTCCCACTCTGAGTGAAAGACATGAATATTTTCAAATGGAGTTGAAACCCTTCACTGGACATTCCTCACTCAGACTTGCTTTCCAGTCCTTTCCAACAAGTGTTCTTACACTCTTTTGGTTTATAGATAAGGACAGAGGAGTTCATTAACTTGAGGCCACACAGAAAGGACAGAGCTGAGTCTGAATTTGAACCAACTCCTTCTCAGCACATGGTAGTACCTCAAAGTTTAAAATTAAGAGGATAAGCTAGGAATACTCAGGTAAAATATGACCTAACATTTTCTCATCAAAGGAACTTTAGTTGGAGAACATCATGTTTTTCAGTTCTAACTCCATATTGCAACTTATAGTGAGATTTGAGCATTTTATCAATGTCATAGCTAAGAAATAATACATCAAAGAAGTTTTTGTCTCATGTAATTGTTTGGTTTTTATCTTCAGGTTGTGAAGTTGAATTAGTATATAAAACATTCCAAAGATCATTCAAAATAACAGTTTCATATTAATTGACTATAAATCTTTTGATCTTCAATCATCCAGGGAATTTAAGTTTCAATAATTTTTGAGAGGTTATTATAATGCAAATACATTCAGGAACTTACAACACATTTTAAAGTTGAGGGACATGAGTTTCAATGCATATAACCAGAAAATGTGTTTAATGGACTCCTTAGTATTTATTTTTAACTTCGAAGAAAAATAAAGGAATGATTGGTCCACTGTGGTATTCTGTCTGTCTTTGATAACCATATTCCTATGCCTAGCAGCTATGATAACTAAAACAAGTGTGCTTTGGACATCAATTGACTTTAATGAGTGATTCACTGCACAATGGAAGCTACTTTGCATTCCCTCTAGATGCTTTCACTGTATGGAAAAGATAAAGCTCTATTTCACTTGGGGCTGAAATGGTGGAACATAATTTACCTGCCTCTGCTGTTTCTATGTCATGGAGGTGTCTATAGAATGGCAAAAAGGACTCCTCGTTTTACTAGAACAAGTACCACGTTTTCTCTCTCACTCCGTTTTTAGGACAGGAGAGCTACACAAACCAAAGGAATACAGGAGGCAGAAGCCCACTTCTCTATCAATTGGAGACAAGTGAATTCAGAACAAAACACATATGATTTTTGGGCATCAAACTAAGACTGCAAGATGAATATTGGGGAGAAAGACTATAGTGACATGAAATTTTGACAAAATATAGAGTCACAAATATGTAATCCCTAGTGTAAGATAAACACAAGCACACAAATGACAAAAGCAATGAAGAAACTACACTTGAAAATGACACATAAAGAAGCCCAGAGAGTCACAAATAAGCAACAACAAGGCACACATCAAAATCGGAGGCTAGCAATGCTCTAACATCTTGGAATCAGGATCAAGGCATCAGGACGTCCCTTTGATATAATAAACCCAATATGTGAGCTGGCAAAGGAGACCCTGTGGCCCAAGGCTATTTTTTAAACTGCTGCTCTGGAAGTTTCTAAGTGTTAAATGATTCTGGTCATACTTACTTTCTTTTTAAATGACTCCCATATGGTTAATATTTCTGACATATCCTAGTGTACACTGGGTAGATGGTTATGTCATACAGTGATTATCATTTCAGCTGTCACAAAGAATTGACAATTCAGCAAAAACAGGGATTAACAATAGAACAGTGTTAGATATAACCACTTGCTCATTAGGAAAAAATACTACAATAGAAGTGATTTTTCTTTAATTTGCTTTGTTTTTTAATAGCCTACCTCATCATTGTTGAACATTAGAATGAATGTATCTGAATTTGATGCTCTCTTTAGCTCTAAAATTCTTCTACATTTCTGCTTTATTTTCACTGGATATTCAATTATGACTTCAACTGGCTATTGCTTACAATGATGTTAATGGTAAATAGAGATTCTTGGTTTAAAATTTAAAATCAGAGTCAATGGAAGTTAAATGAGATAACCCAAATGAGATAACCCTTGCCTTCAAGTTCCTGGAGTTACACTTCACTATTGGAGAAGTAAGAATTGCAATAACTGTCTACTTGTCTTCATAGAAGCACCACAAAAGGCTATTTGGTAGATTTCTCTCTTTGAATAACATTCATATTTTATGGGATAATTTTACAAATATTTTGAGGATGGAACTCCACTTGTGTGTATATAAACCATATAGATAAAATCAAATAAAAGTAAATTATATTGTACATTATAAACCACAAAAAAAGGTATTTTGGTCCAGCAGATCATCTGCGACCCCTGCTCAGAGATTACCATTCTATAGCAGTGCAAACAGCACTATTCCTACACACCCTTGAAACAGAGAGCTCCAGAGAGACTGGTGACATTAACCCACAAGAATATCTTCACATAGAAGCATCTTTAACTTTGAACTAAACCAAAGGAGCAAGAGTACTTTGAAACCATCTTCACTCTGATTGATTTGCAAGTTCTGCAGGAGCCT
Organism: Glaucomys volans; assembly: GCA_020662805.1. NCBI lineage: Eukaryota > Metazoa > Chordata > Mammalia > Rodentia > Sciuridae > Glaucomys > Glaucomys volans. The sequence goes on along the minus strand of JAJEJO010049932.1, from coordinate 1,041,279 downwards.
GTAACCACTAAGAGTGGGCACATCAGAACTCATCTGAAAGAACAAAAGGGTTCAATGCTATTTCCAAGTTAAGGTTAGAGTAATCATAATATTTCAGTGGAAAAATTGGAAGTAGAATTACTTTACTATGTAACAAATTCAGATTATCATTTTTATATGTCACTATCCTAGATTCTACTATAAAGCACAGATTGCTTTTCTTATTTCTCATCAAATTTTGTCTACCTCCAAGCAATTTTTCTCTCCTATAAGACAATTAATGAAGTTATACCCAATGGAGAGTCAATGAAACAGTAATTTAGGTTACTATAGCTTCCCAATTACATGCCTGGTAGTAATAGACCTGTAGAAAATGAGAAGCAGTTGGTCCTGTGTCTACAAAGGCTGCACAGCCTCCTTGTTACTAATGTTTGTATTATGGGGTATCTTGGACTTATGGTATAAAAATATATAGTCATAGCATCTACTCACAATATATACTGTTGCCATGTCTACTAAATTTCTCTAACTTAGATATGCAAGCTATGCCATTTGAATCTCTTGATTGTCTATGTTTTATTGACAGGATTGGTGAATCTTAAATTTTTCACAAGTCCCTTTACTGAAGTTTGTTGAATCTCTCTCTGCGTTTACAAACTTAAGGTTATCATTTTCCCAGTACATCAGACATGTATCTATAGTTATATTTATCAACTCATAAAAATGTGATGCCACAAGAAATTGGGAGGAAGAGCATTTTTAACAATGATTACTATCCAGTGCTTTTCAAAATTAACATTCATTGCTCACGACTCCCTCTCTCAAGAATCCTTGGTTTACTTAGTTGTTTAGTTACTGAGAAGAGAATGAATCTGGGGCTTTGGAGTGAGTAGGATGGTTCTGATTTTTTAAGCATAAGGTAAAGTTTTCATTAATTATGAAAACCCACTCTTGTGTTTTTATTTTGTGGTATTCAAAGGATGTTTGCATTTATTTTCTAATGAAAATCCTCATGATTTTCTCTGGTAGGAAAAACAAAATGATTAAATGAGAAAGGAATCTAGGTGTAATGATTTACTTATTAATTATGAAGCCTTGAATAATAGTCCAAAGTGTTCAAACTTTAAATTCTTTGAAGCTTAGATTGCCCTTTGATCCCTTCCCATTGGTCTACTTTCCTAAGAAAATGATTCGCCAACTTTGATGTTCATAGCAATCCTTTGAGGAGCTAGACTAAAATAATCCAGTCCCAAAGATTCTGATTGAGTAACACTGAGGCGAGTCCCTGATACATACACTTTAACAAATTGTTCACATTTCTAAGACAGGTGGTAAGGGATTATTTTTTTAAATACTTCATTAACTATTTTAATTGTTTCCAGAGCCGAAGGCTACTTATTGGACCACATTAGCCAAGTTACTTCAAAAACAATCATAAAATAACCTAAAACCAAAGACCTGCTCACACTTTCACTTAATATTAGCAAAATACATCTGTAACTTTCATCAAGTGGTTTGGGATATGAGGAGCATCTTTGCATCTTTTGCAAAAGCTCAGTAGAAGACATTATTCCTGTATAGGTAGAAACCACGAAATAAAATACTTTTCAGAAAGCAGGACAATGAAAAGAAAATGCTCAATAGTTCTAAGTAACTCGTATTATTTCTGCTTTTAATCAGTGCTCACGTTTATCTTGGCTATGAGGAAACTCAAAAATAAATTTAGCATTACCAAAATTTTAGGATTATATACTATTTCACTGAGAACTTTGGCTTTGTGCACTTTTGTACACATGTGAATTTGAGCTATTTTTATTTTAATTGTCTTGTTATACATGAATTTTAAAAAGCTATGTTAAAAACATTTGTGAAGTAGAAAGGGAATAAATTATAAATAAGTGCCCCTGAGAAATGTGAAGTAAACAAATTGATGCAGGAAAAATTTCAATATGAAGAAAGGACAAGGAACTAGAAATTTGGAGTGGTAGATTTTTTTTTTCAAAACATAATTCTTTCAGGCACAGTTGGTAAGTACACCTGTCATATATGCTTCCAAAAATGGAGCTCAAAATTATAACATACTGAGAGAAAAACAAATCTCAGGAATACAAAATTCATTTGTTATAACCAGTTTTGCTTACACTTTCTCAAAATAGCCATCTGTGATAAAGTGTGTACATAACAGAATTACTTGCTGCAATACAGAAAGGTTCATATATATTTAGATTTTAGAACTTTCTAAAGGCTTGAAAACTTTTCAGAAACACCTTTCCTACTTGCTACAGAGATGCAAGTGTAAGTGAACAAGAGCTGATGTAAAGAAAGAGCAGCTGCTTACATAAATTGTGCTGAAGCTCTGTCGGTCCTATTTTTCTTTCTTTTTTTCTTCCTAAAACACTTAGCTCTTTTGCCCGTTCTGGGGTCCTCTCTGCCTATTATTTTATATCAGTTAGCAATCTAGGGATTTACTATTCACGTATACAATAGGGTAGGCAAAATTTCCCAAGGTTACATTGACACCATGAAAGAGCTGAGACCTGAACCACAATGTCTGGTTTCAGCATCTGACCACTGCAATCTCTACTGACTACAATACAGATATACAAATACAGTTGATAAAGGCAATGGGGAAAAATGAACAGTGCTGTCCATGAATTTCTCATCTCTTTGGCAAATTAATCCTTCCTGTCTATATTAGTCATCTCAAACACAATGCCTGAGGAATCTTCTTGAAGTTATTGGACATCCATATATGCTGATCTTATTTCAGAAGGAAAGGGAAAATGCTTCAAGATGTATACATAGTTCCTCAATCCTGAAATATTTCACTGATTTGGTAACACCTTTTGGGCAGGAGGAAGAACACTACATTAAGCATATCTATCAATCGTAAGAAGCATCCAACTTGAGAAATATTAAAATGTTAATAAGATGAAACTCAGAACCAAGAAAATAATGTAATAATTTAACCTTCACTTCTTTTTATAGCTTTCTCCTCCTATTTTGTTATAACAAGGACCTGATGTGTTGATAACTTTTTAACTCCCTTGAATATTTATTTGAATTAAACAGAATAAAAGTAATAAATTGTTTTTGTCAGAAATCATTCATTATACTAAGACAAGTCTAATGCAATGCCATTCAGGATAAACATTTCAAAAGATGTTACAAGTATTGTTGATATGCTTAAGCTCAAATATTTGTTTAAATATATTATATAATAATCCTTCCTTTTTTAATGGAAAAGGATAGCAAATAAAAATATAAAAAGTCCATAGTGACATCACACAAGGGAGAAAGTGAAAAACATAACTCTGGTTTTATTCTAAGCTAATTTATTTTGTTTAAAATGAAAATAACATTTAATAATCATATGATTTTCCTTTTCAGAAGTCAGCAATTTGAGTAGAGCTTGGTAGGAGGACTCATGTCTGCTCCAGGCAACATCAGCTGGGTAACTTGTTCAAGGCAAGAGAATCCACTCAGAACATCTCTCACATGACTGACTAGTTGGTAGTGGTTGTTGACTGAATCAGTTATAGACCAGTAGCTTTGGTTTATATTGACGTGGCTTATCTGTGGAGCTGATTGGATGTCTTCAGAGCATAAGTGGGGTCTCCAAAAGGTTCCAGGAGTTCTGGAAAGTATCTGTGAGGCTTGTTCCTGACATAGCCTCTAAGTCTCAGAATGTTTTCCAGTAGACAACTAAGTCACTGAAGTCAGTACAGATTCTAAGGAGGGGAAATTAGGCTGTGTCTTGATGCATGGGGCAAAGACTCTGCAGCTATCTTAAATTTATGCATAATATTCATATGTAATCTGCATATGATGTTTATAAAATATTTTCATTTTCTTGAGCTAAAAAAGCTACTGATAAATTTAATATATGAAGATAAAAATGCAAGGATAGTTAGATAATCACTAGAGAAGAATAACAATGGGGACACCAGTTATGCCAGATATAAAATCATACTCTATAACCTCTCTATGGAAACCCATATGAAGCCTTTCCAATGGAACAAGATAGAAGATCAGAAATAATTTCAAGAATATATAACTTAGCATCTGTTACAAAATAGCATCTCAAATCATTTCAGAAAAGAGTCAAAAAGACACTATTTTTCTAAAATTTCTTACCACAATAAATTTCAAATGAAACAGTAATTCAAGTGAAGAAAGAGTGTTCACCACATAACACTGGATATATAGATGGAGGTCTCCTTTATAAACTGACTGTGAGGGAAACTTTTAAAATTATAACCAAAAATCCAAAAGTGTTGATAAGTTCAACAACAACAAATAAAAGTTAAAAGATCATGTTCTATACTAAACCATAGGCAAATAGAAAAAGCAAATGATTATCTAGAATAACATATTTGCAATTTGTCACAGGATATTATTCTTTCTCTAATATAGAAATGGATCTTAAAAATCAAGACTACAGGGAGAAAAGACAGATGAAACATGCAGAGATTGCTGGAGGGAGTGTGAAGTACACAGACCACAGAAGTGAAATTCTCCACAACAAAGACACTCATTTCTAGAAAATTTCCCAGAAGATAAACCTTCAAAAAAGCTGTGGAAATTGATTTATTTTGTCATTGTTTGCAATGGAAGAAATAATGAAAATATGAATAGAATGTTATCCATAGGAAATGAATTTGCATAACGAATGATATAAAATTAGTGTATAGCTGAGAAACAGATGAGGAAGACCAGAAACTCTGGGTCACATCCAAAGTAACACTTAATGAACTCATGTATTGTTAAGTTAAAAAAGTCATAAGGGTAGCTATTGCACATTTTGTGTAAAAACAAAAAAAATAAGAATGAAGCTAGGTGTTGTGGCTCATGCTTGTAATCCCATTGACCCAGAGGCTGAGACAGGAGGATAGCAAGTTGGAGACTAATTTAGGTAAGTTAGCAAGACCTTGTCTCAAAATATAAAATAAAAAAGGTCCAGGGGATATAGCTCAGTGGTAGAGCACCCTGGGTTCAACCCTCAGGAGTGCAAATAAATAAATAAATAAATAAAAAGTATGTGTGTGCATACTCATACACATATACACACATACTGTTTCTTTTTGCAAAAATAAATAAGCAAAATGATTTATTTTCTATGCAGGAAAGTGGGAATGGGGATTGAAGAAAATGATTATGGGAGAAAGGTTTGAGATATACATTAAATGGTTTTATTTTGGGGACCATGATATCATATTACATATTAAAAATTTAATTAAACTGGATCAAAAGAGGCAAGCCATAAAACTCAGTACATATATAAACAAATGTACCTTCCTCAACACCAAATTTGTAACATTACCACACAAAGAAAAAATAATTATTTGAGCAAATTGAACACAGTTTTCAATTAAATGCCTTTAGAGTGCTTTGAAAGTATATATCACAAGAACGAAAAATGCTACAAGCAATATTTAACTTTACTTCATTGTTTTTAAAAATAAAAGTATGATACAGCTATCTTTCTAAAATGCTCCCTCCCTCCCTCAGTTGTGAGAACAATGATCACATAATTTTCTGTCTTTAGGAATTAGATTTCAATAGGAGAAAAGAAAAATAAATATGTGGAATAAGAAGGGTTAAAAAAGAATCCTATGGTATTTTATTTGAATTTGAAATAAAATGAATTCAATATTTTAAACTGCTTTTGTGAGCGATAATTGACAGACAGTAGAGTGTTTGTACAAAAATGCATAATTTGATGTTTTGACATATATATGTGTTTGTGGGTATATGTATACATACACAGAGACATTTAACTGTCACTACAATCAAGATTATGTCAATATCTGTCACTCCCAACAGTTTTCTGATATTCTTTGTAATCTCTCTTCCCTCTCCTCCCAGTACCCTTCCCCAAACCACCCATGTTCTTTCAGTAACTATGAATTAATTTGTATTATCGAAATCTTTATACAAATCTAAATTATTTATACAAATGGGATTATTCAGTACATATTTCTTTTGTCATGGAGAGAGTCTGACTTCTTTCATTCATCATTTACTTTGAGATTCATCCATGTTGTTGCTTGTACTGAGAGGGTTTTTTTTTCCTTTTTATTACTGAGTGATAGTTCATTTTAAGCTTATTCCACAACTGATTTATTCTCTCATCTGCTGATGGATATTTAAGTGGTTTCAGATTTGGGGCTTAGGAAAATAAATATTCTAAATATTCTATGGACATTCACATGCAAATATTTTACTACACCCATGCATTCTTTCCTCTTGATTAAATACCAATGAATGGGATGGTTGAATTGTATAGAAAGTGTACATTAAAATGTAAGAATCTGTTCAAATGTTTCAAAAAAATCAGTGTACAAGATTTCTCTATATTCTCTACTTCTTTGTTATGGTTAGTCATTTTGGAATATATTCTAATACATATGAAGTGGTACTTCATTTGTCTTAATTTGCATTTTCTCAGTGTATAATAATATTGAGGTTCTTTCCATGTGCCTAATTCTCATCCCTTCTTTTTTTTGCTTAAGTGTGTGTTCAAACATTTTGATCCAATGCTTATTTGTATTTTGTTTTTGTAGTTTTGTGTTTTGAGATTCTTTGCTACATATTCTGGATGTACTTTGTTTACAGAAATATGATTTCCAAATATTTTCTCCCACTTTGTGGCATGTTTGTTCACTCTCTTAAAAGTCCTTTGATGTAAAAAAAAGAATTAAATTTTTGGTGAATGCAATATATCAATTTTTTTCTTGAAATCAGATAATGTTAGTTTTCTTTTCTAAAATTATTTTCGAATTCTTGGTCCTTTACATTTTCACATAAACTTGATACTCAGCTAGTCAATTTTTTTGGGAAAAAAAAATCTTCTTAGTTGGTTCTTTGAAAAGATAAACAAGATTGATAAAACCTTAGCCAAACTAACTAACACAAAGATAGAGAAGACTCAGATTAATAGAGGCAAATAAGAATTTATTACAACAGATACCAATGAAATCCTGAGGATCAATAGTGGATATTTTGAAAATGTATACTTTAATAAACTGGAAAATCTAGAAGAAATGAATATACTTCTAAATACATATGACCTATCAAAACTAATACAAGAAGATATAGAAAACTTAAATAGACCAATAACAAGCAATGAGATTGTAGCAGTAATAAAAACCTTTCAACAGTGAAAAGCCCCTGCAACCAGATGAACTCATAACTGAATTCTACCGGAACTTTAAATAACTATGTAAGTGCTCCTCAAATTATTTCACTAAATACAAAAGAAGGGAACACTTCTCAAGTCATTCTCTGAAGTATTACCCTGATACCACTATGAGACAAGGAAACATCAAAGAGAAAGAAGAAACAGAGACCAAAATCCTTGATGAACATGGATGCAAAGATCCTTAATATGATATCAGCAAGTAAAAAAAAAAAAAGATATTAGAAAATCAAATTCTACAACACATTAAAAAGATTATATGCCATTACCAAGTTTCATTCCAGGGTTAAAAGAATGGTTCAACATACACGTGTAAATCAATAAATGAAATAAGTCACATAAATAGAATCAAGGAAAACAATCACATGATCATTTCAATGGATGCACAAAAAAACTCTGACAAAATGCAACATCTTCATAATAAAAATCATGAATAAACAATGGATGAAAGTCACTAGACACACCATCATAAATGCTATATGTGACAAACTCAATCAACATAATACTGAAGGAAAAAACTGAAATCATTTCCTCTAAAATCAGGGACAAGACAAGGGAGTCCACCCTCACCACTTTCATTCAACATATTACTGGAAACTTTAGCCAGTGCAATTAGACAAGAGAAGGAAATAAAAAAGATACAAATAGGAAAGGAAGGAGTCAAAATGTCCTTGTTTAAAAATGACATGAACCTATACTTAAAAGGTCCTAAAAGCTTCCCCAGAAGATTCTAGAGAAAAAATTCAGTGAAATAGCAGGATACAAAATCAACATAGAGAAATCAGTAACTTTTCTGCATATCTTTCTATGTAATCTTCTGAGAAGAAAATCAATAAAATAATTCCATTCAAAATAATGGAAAATAAAAATAAAATAAATGTAGAAATAACAAACCAAAGAGATGAAAGACTCTACAATGAAAAATACAGAACACTGAAATAGGAAATCAAAGACCATCCAAGATAAAGAATATGCAGAATTTATATTGTTAAAATTGCCATCCTAACAAAAATGATCTACAGATTCAATGATATCCCCATCAAAATACCAATGATATTCTTCTCAGAGCTAGGAAAAAAGGTTCAATAATTCACATGGAAGAAAGAAAGACCCAGAATATCCAAAACAATTCTAAGCAAAGAGAGTAAAGCTGAAGGCATCACAATAGTTGACTTCAGATTATACCATAGAACCATAGTAACAAAAACAGCTTGGTACTTACATAAAAATAGACATGTAGATCAATGGAATATAATAGAAACCTTAAGTAAAATCTGTTTCTATTCTTTTAATTTCAAAAATGGAAGCTGATGTTTTTGAGAACATCCTTTTTTCCAATATAGAATTTTATCATTATAAGTTTTATCCTATATACTGCTTTAAGAGCAGCTTATAAATTCTATTATCTTTTCATTTTAATTCAGCTTAAAATAGTTTTCAAAGTTCATTCTGATTGTTTTTGACCCAGGTGCTCAGACCTGGTGTTATTTAGTTTTTAAACATTTGAGAATTATCCAGAAATTTTCTCTTATTGATTTCTAATTCAGTTCCATGAAGATCAGAAAACATGCCTTTTAAATGTATTGAGAAATGTTTTACTATCTACAATATGGTCTTTTGTAGCAAATATTCTATGTATTATTGAAAAGATGGATATTCTGCTCATGTTGGGTAGATTATCTTACAGATATGAATTAGGTCAAGTGGGTTATTAGCATTGTTCAAATCTTCTACATTCTTTATTTTTATGTCTAGGTTCTATCAATTATTGAAACAAGTATATAATTTCTGACTGTAATTTTGTATTTATTTCTCCTTAAAATTTGATCAGGTTTTGATTTATATATTTTGAAGCACTATTTTTGAAGCACTATTACTAAAGGAATAAGCATTTAAGCTTGCTATATCTTCTTAGTGAATTAACCCCTTTATTATTATGAAATCATTTTGAAAGGAAACTTCTTTATATAATCGAAACAATATTTTATTCTGAAATTAATATAATTGGAACAAATTTAGCCATTTAAGCTTTCTTTTCACTATTGTTAGCATGGCATACAATTTCCCATCCTTTTATTTTTAACCCATTTGTGTTTCTGCCCAGCTATCCCACTCCTTGGCCTATACCCAAAGGACTTAAAATCAGCATGCTACAGTGATGCAGCCACATCAATGTTTATAGCAGCCCAATTCACTATAGCTAGATTGTGGAACCAACCTAGATGTCCTTCAATAGATGAATGGATAAAGAAACTGTGGTATATATACACAATGAAATATTGTTCATCCATAAATAATAATAGAACTCTGACATTTGTAGGTCAATGGATGGAACTGGAGAAGATCATGTTAAGTGAAATAAGCCAAACCCAAAGAAACAAAGGCTGAATGATTTCTCTAATAAGTTGTTGATGATGCATAGTGGGGGTGGGGGGAGGTATGGGAAGAATGGAGAAAGGATGGATTGTATAGAGGAAACTGAGGGGTGAGGAGGGGTGGGGAAGGAAAGATAATAGAATGAGACAAACATCTTTACCCTATGAATATGTATGAATAGGCAAATTGTATGATTCTACTTTATGTACAACCAGAAAATGATAGTTATACTCCATTTGTGTACAATGAACTAAAATGATAATTTTTAAAAAATGAGAAAAGAAAAGAACATTTAACAATTCTAGCTGGGGCTGTATCTCATGCGTGAGGACTGGAGTTCGGTCTGTACGGAGCACACTAGTACAGTCAAAATTAAAAAAAAGAAAAGAAAAAGAAACAACTCCAAAAGAAAAAAAAACGCTTCTTTTAGGTAACAAAACTGTTTTAATTTTGCTTTTTTAATCTAATATTATGACCTATACTTTTTAAATTGGATGTGTTTAGATCCTTTTCCTTTAATGAGATTGTTTACATGGTCAGATTTACTCTACCTTATTATGTCATTTTAATTTGATCCATCTTTCTGTATTCTCCTTTTCCTCTTTTTAGGTCTGTCTTTGGATTAGTTGAACACTTTTATAATTCCACTTTATTTCTTTTGTTGGCCTATTAGGTACTACTTTCATTTTTGTTATTTTAGTCATTGGTGTCCAGGCTATATTATATACCTTTGACTTATCACAGTCCACCTCCTAGAGATATTGTACAACTTTCTGTGTAGTATAAAGTACACTCATTTCTTCCCTTGGGGACTTTTGTTTTCATCATACATTTATTTGTATATATGTTATAAATCTCTCTAATGTTTTATATAAATGCTTAACTTTCTTTTCAAGATATATAAACAACAGGAAATCTGATAATAAGAAAATTGATATGATATTTCTCCTGTGTCAAGGACTTCATACATTTCTTATACGTTTCTTACTGGTGATTAATTCTTTCAGATGCCAAAGGTCTTAATTTCATTAGTTTTTGAAATGCATTTTGAGTAGAAATAATTTCAGGCTGCTAATATTTCAATAAATACTGTGAAATACATTGCTCACTGTCATTTTGCATTCTTTCTGATGAACATTCTGTGGTCATTATTACTGTTTTTGGTATGTCAAGTGTCTTTTTCCTCTTCGATGTTTTTAATATTTTTTCATTACTGCTAGTCATGAGCACTTTGATTATTCTGTGCTTTGTGACATTTTCTTTATGTTTTATGTGATTAGGAGTCATGGAGCTTCTTGGATCTATAGATTTATCATTTTAATCACATTAAGAAAATTTTCAACAATAATTTCTTCAAATGTTTTTGCTGTAACTCCTTCTCACTTCTCTGCTTTGGAAAATCCAATTATGTCTGTCTCAGGCAACTCTCTTGGAGTTTTCTCACAGATAACCAATTCTCTGTTCATTTTTCTAAATCCTCTTTTCTCTCTCAGTTTTTATTTAAATATTTCATTTGCTGTTTTCAAGTTCCTATCTTTTCTTCTCAATGCTAACATTTCATAATCCTATTCAATGTATTTCATTTTACATATTGCAGTTTTCATATTTAGAAGTTAGTTTCCGTTTAATTCTTGCTCTTTCTTTCTTTCTTTTGTATTTTCCAGACTCAAATTTTGTACAATCTCTCAAATATGGTGTTAAAAAAACTTCATATCCTTGTTTGCTAATTCTAACATCCTTGTCATTTCTTGTTCAATGTTAATCAACTTATTATTTTCCTAAGGATCACACATACATACTTCATCTTTCTATCCTTGACAACCTTTGATTGGATGCCCAACCTTTGGAATTTTATTTTACGGGTTAATGAATAAGTTTGTATTCCTAAACATATTCTTGAGCTTTTCATGGGTCTACATTAAATTTTACGGAAGCAGTTTGATCTTTGGGGTCTTGCTTTAAGAAGTGTTAGGTGGGTACCAAAGAGTTACAATCTAGGGCTAATTAGTACTCATTCCTGAGACAAAAGCTTCCTGAATACTCTAATCCCCACCACAGGAACTATGAGTTCAACAGTGTAGCTAGTCAAATACGTACTGGTTTTAGTCCTATATGCATCACACACTGCTCATTTAATACTTCTGAATTAGTTTTTCCCTGGCCTCTGATCATTTCTTCATCTTCATGTTTTACTCATTATTCTGAATACTCTAGGGAGGCTCCCAAGGAAAGCTCAGGGCTTCCCTCTCTGTGCAGCCTCTTACCTGTGTCTTACAGCACCTGGATATTTTGCAGCACCCATCTCCCCACCTGAGAGGCAACTAGAGTCCATCTGAGTTTCTCGTCCCTATGCTGTGGTCTAGAAACTCTCATGACTGTAAACTGTGAAGGTTGTAGGGCTCACTTTGTTTTCTCTTTCTCAGGATTGTTCTCCTTTGTCTTCAGTCTGATGTCCACTGCCTTGAAACCCATTGTTTCATACACTTTGTTTATGTAGGTTAGTTTAGTTTTGTCCTTTGGTTATTTCAGTCAGGAGGGAAAGCCAGTCTTGACTTCCATTTTGGTCAGTAGAAAAAAGTAAATCTCTAATTTTTTTTTAAACGTATTATGAACAGTCCACTTAAAGTATTTAGATGAGATATTGGCAAACATTTTTTTTTATTTTAGTTCTGTAAAGGGTGATAGTTAGCATATATTTTAGGCCTTGTAGGCCATATGGTCTCTGTGGCAACTACTCAACACTGCCACCGTAGTGTGAAATTAGCAATAGATAACATGTAAACAACAAAGCATAACTGTTCCAATAAAACATATTCTATAAAACCAGGAAGCAGGCCAGATCTAGCCTATGAGCTCTGGTTTACCTCTTTCTGATCTAGATCAGTATCACCCCTGTAGCAAGGATCAAACCTAGCATGCACATCTTGCTTTTGAAAAATCATAATTCATTAAAATAAATGAGGATTTCTTCAGAAATGTCTTAGTTCGGGTCTGAAGCAAGAAAATGCAAACTTTTTCTGGTATCAAAAGACAAGAAATACTCAGACATTTACAGGATCAAAAGGGCACAAAGGAGTTGAATGAAGGAGCTTCCAGCAACCAATTTTAGAAATTAAAGTATAAGAAAGAATAATGATTACAATTTACTACAACAAAATTGAATGGCTTTAAAAAGCATCAAGGCGATTAGAAAATCAGAATTTTTCATACACTAATGTAATGATTTATTCACTCAAGGATTACCAAGGATGCTAAGAAACAATACTCAAACTATCTTAAAATTCCTAGCTGGGCGTAGTGGCACACGCCTGTAATCCTAGTGGCTTGGGAGGCTGAGGCAGGAGGATTGTGGGTTCAAAGTCAGCCTCAGCACCAGCAAGGCGCTAAGCAACTCAGTGAGACCCTGTCTCTAAATAAAATACAAAATAAGGCTGGGGATGTGGCTCAGTGGCCGAGTAGCCCCTGAATTTAATCCCTGGTTCCAAAAAAAAAAAAAAAACTAGCATAAAATTCCTCAAATAGCTCAAAATATTACTCCAAAATGTACTTGCTAATTAAGAGAAAAATGTACTTTTTTGCTGGTAATATATGAGGGGCATTATCTTAATCAAGTGTTTAAATGTATAGTGTCATCAGTAACAGGAAATGTTGATATTACTTGCTTCCTGATAAAATTAAGCAACATCAAATAGGAAATATACTTATCAAAAATGTTTTACCTGACCTAACTAAGAGAAGATGATCAAATGAATACAGAATGTGGGTTCTTTTGAACCACACTCGGAGAGGCCACTGAAAGATGTCTGTGTCATAAAATATGAAAATCAAGAAATTCAAGTGGAGCAGTTAGGTAAAGATATATTAAATGTAGTGCTCATGATCTGTGAATTAGTTCCTGGGAAAATGGAAAGATTGAAGTTATTAAAAATTTTGGGGTCCAATGCACAAATATAAGCATGGACCATATTTTAAATAATCTTATTGAATTAATTTAATTTCCTTAGATATTATACCAGACTTATTATTCCTAAGACAGGAATTGAAACATTTTTTTGTGAAGTGTTCTGATACCTAAAAGTTAGTTTCAAATAATTAAAAAATGTATTAGTAGATAAAAATTGTATATTAAAATGTATTAGATAAAAATGTATCAGATGGATAAAATTATTTATATGTAAATAGTAATAAGTAGTGAATTCCAGTTAAAAATACAAATGTTTGAAAATGCCCCAAATTAGACTTTTGTTGAATTGTAGATCTTTCTTATAAAAGGTAAGTTTCTCTTCTTGTTTAAGCACAGGCTTTCCAGTGACTGGCTTTAGACTCCATCTCATGATTAGATTCCTTCATTGAATAATTTTCCTGGAAACCATTTTGCAAATAATTTGCATTTCATCCTTTATATACAAAATATTTGGTGCATTGTACAATATTTGCATCATTATATACTATACTGTCCTTGAAAAATGACACATTAGCCATCATACTGATGGATTTTTAAAGTTTTCTGTTTCTCCCCGCAAGAATGAATTAGAAGCCAGGTGTGGTGGCATGTACCTGTATTACCCTAACTTGGGAGGTGGAGGCAGGAGGATCCTCATTTCCAGACCAGCCTCAGAAACTCAGCAAAAATTTAAAAAAGAAAAAAAATGTTTTTAAAAGACTAGGGATGAAGTGCAGTGGTAAAGCACTCCTGGGTTCAATCCCCAGTACCAATTAAGAAAAAAAGGATGAATGAATGAATGAATGAATGAACTAGAATACTGAGTTTAGACCATTACTAAAAGTCAAACATGGAAGGAGAAAATGAGACAAAAGGGAGGGAAGGAAGACCATAGAAAAATTAAAAAAAGAAAAAAAGAAAAGGGGAAAGGAGAGAAAGAAAGCAAGGAGTAGAAAGAAGATAATACAAATGAGAAAAAGGAGGCAAGTAGCCAGTTGCCTAGTGAACATTATAAAATATATGTGGCTCCCTGGAGGCAAAACTTTTTCATATCCTGAGCCTGGACTGCCAGATTATGTGTTCTGGCATTATGCTAGATCTTTCTCTTAAAAACTCAAAACTTTGAATTCAATAACTCAGGAGAATCATTGTTAGGTCAAAGCCATTACTAAATCCTGCTCTGATGACCTTAAATGTGGTCTGGGAACTGCATTTCTGCAGCCAGATCCCCAGGACAATTCTCCCTTTCTAGTCATATCCTGAAAACCTGTCCATTTTATATGAATGGATGCAGGACTTGTCCCCAACCGTTTACACAGGAACAGAGAACTGAGAGGCCACCCTGCAGCTGTGGGAGGCTCAGTTTTCCCAGCTGTCAATGAGGCCTTAGCCATCAGCATGTCTGTCGTGTTGCTTGTAGCCAGACTTTCTGAACCCTTTACTTCATTTCTTAACCCAAATTAGCCACCTGCCTGGTTGAGCTTCCAGACTGAGAGACCCCAAACAGACTCATGATGCTACTACTTAGTATCATTTTCCTAGGATATAAACCTGAGCCAGAAAGATATGCCAGCCAGGAGAGTGTTTATTGATCACATATTTTACACTTACTGTTTATTGATCAGATATTTTATACATGTCCCATTTTTGTTCGGAGTGAGAAACAAAACATGCATGGTGGAATAAAATTCCAATGAATGGAGCATCTTATACCAGAGATTCAAGCTCAACAATAGTACTCTTCCCTTCAGTATTTCTGTTTAGCATAAAACACTGGCTAGAAATAAGTCAGGCATCACAATCATTTCTTTTAAAGTCTCCAGTTTCTTTTTCCATTTTCATTTATTCAACAAAAATTAAATACAATAATACTTTAATGCATGAAGGATTCATTCTTAATAGCAGTATATATATATATATATGTATATATTATATATGTATATATACATTAGATATTTTAAAAGTTTTATTGGTATAAAACCTAAGAGCTAAGTTTGAACTTTCCCTTTAATTCTCATTTCTTTGAGTTCTTTTTTAACTGTTATTTTAACTGTTATTAGAAAATATACGATTTACACAGTAAAATAATAAAAGGTTATTATTTCCAAATATAATGAACAACCACACACTTATCCCACAATCTAAGAAATAAAATCCAACATTTTAAAGCTCCCTCTGTGCCTTTTTCTAACCAATATTATCATTATTCTTTTCAGTTTATGCAACATTTCAACAGTGGGAGGCAGTGCCTTCCTATGCTACCTACTTACAAGCTATTACTTTGGGATTAATAAATGCCTATAATTGGTACATAAAAATTAATGAAAACAATTCCTTCCTCCAAAGTATCTCTGGATATTTCTTAAATTGCTCCTATGGGGAAAAGTATTATGTAGCCATGAGATTATAAATCATATTTTTGAAAAATCAATACTTCTTTAAGGAGAACTCCCCTCATGGAGATTCTAATTCTTCTAAAATAATCTGTTTGTCTTCATCTTTTCTATTCCAAGCAAAATAGTCTATCTTTGCAACTTTTGAAAATAATGTTGATTTACAAATAGATTCTTAGAATGAAAATCTTGTGAATTCTGTGTCCTGAGCCAAAGGACACAAGCAGACTGTCACATCCCACTGCATAGGAGGCACCATTCTTCTCACCTGTGCAGCCTGGGTAGGCATGTGCTACAGTCCCAGAAATGAGGGAATCTCTAATTATATATGGAAGACAACTATATCCTTATCTTTGCTATAAATAAACTCATAAAAGATAAAATAAAATAAAATAATCCATTTTTACATTTTCTCATCACATGGCTCATGAATCATTTGCATCAGCCATTATCATCATTTTACAAAATAAATAAATATAAATATCAGGTGGATTGAGAGAGCTAACCTTGAATGTTTAGGGGGCAATGGGAGGGAACAGTTGAAAATCAAAACAAATATTTATAAGCACATTATCTTAATTTTATTTTTAATTCTCCATTTATGCTTCTTTTAATAATGCTGACACACCTGCGACTTTATTGTCTTTTTAATTTTATAATGATTTTTGCATAATAACCTTTTCCCATTAAAGGATAAAATCAACATCTGTCTATTGAAGTTGACTGAACCATCAAACTCATTTTACACCCACTTCATTTCACAGCTACAATTATATTTTCTCAGTCTGGAACATCAAAACAGAGGCATAGCTAAGCTTTTTCACCTTTGTGGCAACATTAAAGAAACATTCTAACAAATATGCTCTCCCATCTATTCACTGGTTAAGAGGGAAAAAAACATAAAGAACTGTTACTGACAAGAGAAGTGTCTATAACTCAGTCAGAGTTTTTGGTGGAAAAAAAATCATATCTCAAGTTTTAGGTCTCTGAGGGATTTGGGGAAATCAAATATCTTTGTTTATATCTCCCAATAAAAAATAAAACCCACCAATATACCTAGTGGCATATATCTTAAATTGCAATGAGTAGTTTACTATCAAAGTTTCAGACCATTTTACTTCTAAGTTTTGAAAGGTAAGAAATGAAATAACATCTCTGATGATTTTTTATCTGGGTCCAGAGGACTAAATCCAAAACACAAATACAGAGCAGCATACACACCCATTTATGTTCATATCATATATGACCTATGGCATGGTTATGGTGAATCAGGCCCAAAGGGAAACATTCTCATAGTTCTGCATGATAGTGTAGGCTGGCCTTGGTCCATGTAATTTCCCTTGGTCTTCTCATCCACACTTCTTTTTCATATTTTAAGACTGGGAAGCTTCCATTAGCTCAACTTTCACCTAAGAATTATCTATGCTATGTCTCATGACATCACAATATCTCAATATCCTAACTATAAAATAATGTCCCAGATTGCAATTATGGATCAGACAAACAAAATCCTTATTATACTAGGGGGACATAAATAAACATAATATTATTTGGATATTTTCTGGAATGATTACTTTCATCATCTTATGATAACTAAAAGAGACAAAACCATACATATCAAGGAATAATGATAAAAATAATTCTTAAATAGATACTGTCTATTATTTCCTTTATGTATCATAATAGCACAACAGATGCAAAAGCAAGGGAAAACTAAAACTAAAATTATTCTCAATGTTCCAAATTATGCACATTTACAAAGATATGTCATGATAAACTATCTCCAGATAAAATTGTCTAATCACTATTTGTACAATATGATAAGAAATATAAGAGACCTCTTTTCCTTGACCTTCAGAAGTTAAAAGGCAAGTGAGTCCCTACAAAAAAGAATGTTCCATATTACCCTGTATTTGCTATTAAGTCAAGGTAACAATTTTCTTACAAATTTATCACAATTCAACTTAAATAATCTTATTCAATACTAAACTGACATAAGGTAATAAAATACAATAACCACAGTTTATCATACTTCAATTTCCACTTTGAATAACACAGGCAACAGCTAAGAACCTATTTATTTACTTGTTTGTTTGTTTATTTGGGAGGGTACCTGAGATTGAACTCAGGGGCACTCGACCACTGAGCCATAACCCCAGCCCTATTTTGTATTTTATTAAGAGACAGGGTCTCACTGAGTTGCTTAATGCCTTGCTTTTTGCTGAGGCTGGCTTTGAACTGGAGAACCTCTCACCTCAGCCTCCTGAGTCCCTGGGATTGCAGGCATGTGCTACTGCATCCAGCTCCTATTTATGTTTTATGTTAGTTTAAGCAATGTAAGAAGATGTCCCAAACACAATAATGGGATACTGGTTAAAATGAGTTATACTCCAAGTATGTATGATATGTCAAAATACACTCTACTGTCATGTATATCTAAGAACAACAAAAAAAGATGTCCCATTTTCCTCTCTTGAACTTTTTTTGACTACTAGTGATTTTCATCCTAGTTATTTATATTTTTAATTTTATTTGATGTTATCCTTTTATTATATGTATTAATGGTCCCAATCATGTATGAATCCAAGAGAAATATGAATCATTGTGTTCTACTGAAGGCAACTTCTCTATTCATCCTTAAAGTTGTAACAAGTTAACATTAAATGCCATACCTTCCCAGCTAATCCCAAGAGTAGGCAAAATGTTTAAAATAATCATGTTTTGAAATTCTAGACCACAAAACCAGTGCTGTTGGCTTGGGAATTTGTGGTTACAATATAATATACCAAAGAATGCTCCAGTCCAAAGTTCAAAATAAACACTACACTATGAGTGGAATAGGAGGTGTTCTGGTTAATAAATCTAACAAACAAGAACATGAAGTATATTAATCGCCTGTATATCTCTGTAAAGTGTCTGTTCAGTTCCTTGGCCCATTTATTGATTGGGTTGTTTGTATTTTTGGTGTGAAGTTTTGTAAGTTCTTTATAAATTTGGAGATTAGCGCTCTATCTGAAGTGCATGTGGAAAAGATTTTCTCTCACTCTGTAGGCTCTCTTTTCACATTATTGATGGTATCCTTTGCTGAGAAAAAGCTTTTTAGCTTGAATCCATCCCATTTATTGATTCTTGCTTCGATTTCTTGTGCTTTGAGGGTCTTGTTAAGGAAGTCTGGTCCAATGCCAACGTGATGAAGACTTGGGCCTACTTTTTATTCTATCTGGTGTGGGGTGTCCAGTCTAATTCCGAGGTCCTTGATCCCTTTTGAGTTGAGTTTTGTGCAGAGTGAGAGATAGAGGTTTAATTTCATTTTATTACATATGGATTTCCAGTTTTCCCAGCACCGTTTGTTGAAGAGGCTATTTTTTCTCCATTGTATGTTTTTAGCTCCTTTGTCTAGTATGAGGTAACTATTTTTGTGGGTTTGTCTCTGTCTTCTATTCTGTACCATTGGTCTGTCTGTCTATTTTGGTGCCAATACCATGCTGTTTTTGTTACTACTGCTCTGTAGTTTAGTTTAAGGTCTGGTATTGTGATACCTCCTGTTTCACTCTTTCTGCTCAAGATTGCTTTGGCTGTTCAAGGTCTCTTATTCTTCCAGATGAATTTCATGATTGCTTTATCTATTTCTATGAGGAATGTCATTGAGATTTAATTGGAATTGCATTGAATCTGTATAGCGCCTTTGGTAGAATGGCCATTTTGACAATATTAACTCTGCTTATCAAAGAACATGGGAGATATTTCCATTTTCTAAGGTTTTCATTAATTATTTCTTTAGCATACTGTAGTTTTCATTGTAGAGGTCTTTCACCTCTTTTAGATTAATTCCTTTTTTTTTTTGAGGCTATTGTGAACAGAGTGGTTCAGCATCTTTAGTAATTGGAGAAATACAAATTAAAACAGCTCTAAGATTTCATCTTGCTCCAATTAGAATGGCTGTTATCAAGAACACAAGCAATAACAGATGTTGGAGTGAATGTGGGGAAAAAGACACACTTGTATATTACTGGTAGAGTTGCAAATTGGTGCAGCCACTCTGGAAAACAGTATGGAGATTCCTCAGAAAGCTTGGAATGGACCCACCATTTGACCCAGCCATCCCACTCCTTGGTTTATACCCAAAGGACTTACAATCAGCATACTGCAATAACACAGCCATATCAGTGTTATAGTAGCTCAATTCACAATAGCTAGATTGTGGAACCAACCTCAATGCCCTTCAACGGATGAATGGCTAAAGAAACTGTGGTATATATATATACAATAGAATATTATTCAGCCATAAAGAAGAATAATATTATGGCATTTGCAGATAAATGGATGAAATTGGAGAATATCATGATAAGTGAAATAAGCCAAGCCCAAAAAACCAAAGGCCAAATGTTTTCTCTGATAAGTGAATGATGATAGGTAATGAGGGTGGGGAGGTAAGAGGTAAGAGAAGAATTTAGGAACTTTAGATTACGTAGAGGGAAATGAGGGCGGGGAGGGGCGGGGGTATGAAAGGTGCTGGAATGAGATCGACATCATTAACCTACGTACATATTCGATTACACAAACTGTGTGACTGTACTTCCTGCACAAACAGATGAAAAGTTGTACCTCATTTGTGTACAACGAATCAAAATGCAGTCTGTAAAAATAAAAAACAAATAAAAAACACAGAAAAAAAAAGAACATGAAGTAAAATGTTTTAAAATAATAAAATAAAAGGAAGGAAGGGAGGGAGGAAAAGGTATGCCACCAATAAACGGAGACCTTAGGGAAGAGACTGACTCCTGAATCTGTTTCCTAACCTCTACGATAGCCATAATTTCTTTAAATGAATGGAACCATTTACAGCTTTGTTAGTTACACAGTGGAAAAGACAGCTGGCAGAAGGGTTTTTTTTTTTCTTTTCTCTTTTGGTATTGATGGAAAAACCAAAAGGAAATGACCAAGAGTAGAGTTCTGTGCAGTGGTAGGGAAGCAGGAATCACAGACAGAATGTGCATGTGGCATTTTCCTCTTACACAAATTAACTGTGTTCTACTGGGCAACATTGGTACATAGCAGTATGCAGCTATTTTTTTCACTTAATTAAGAGAGATATAGAAACTAGAGTAAGCAATTTACCAAATGCCAAATTAAAATTATTTCAAAGCTGGAAATAAAATAACTGTGGCCCCTGATGGCATGGCATATACTACAGCTCTCAGCTGTGGAATTGCAAATCAGAAGCCAGAATAGTGTTCTCACTCTCTATCTTCTTCCATATCTATGCATTAACACAGCAGTAGTAAAAGAATTCAATATAATTATGAGTCTCATTTTACTGAACATAAAACTCACTCTTTCAAAAACCGTTTCAACCAATTAATTTAAGCCTTCATAGACATATTCTCTAACCATTTTGAGGAGAAAAGAATGATATTTCAAGATTTTCATTGATATAAAATCTCTTTTAATTAATAACTGTAATGAAAAAATGGCAAGATTATTTCCAAATACAGGAAGCACCCAAAGGAAGAGAATTCAAATTTTAGGGAATTCCTCAAATGGTCTGGTGAGCATTTATTTCCCAAAATGTGACTTCTGAAATACTTTTCTTCAGAAAAATCATATGAATTCCTATTAGAAATAAAGTTCAAACACTAAAGGTAATTGTGGTTGCTTCTCTTTTTTATTTCCCATATCAATAAGCATGAATTTACAATATGTTTTAATTGACCGCAACTATTTTAAGTTATGCATGAAATTGCTAAATATAGGAGTGTGAAAATCTTTAGAAACCTTAACTGTCCCCTCTGCTTTCCCATTCACCCTGGAAAATAACATTTTAAGGATTTCTGTTGCAGTTCTTATAAAAATACATAGATGAACATTTGCTAAAGGATTAAGTGTCATACTAAGTTCTTTAATTTAGCAATTAAAGGAAGCAGAGGTGATGATGTCTCTCTCACTACAGATTGTAGGAAGTGGAAGGTGTGTGTATAAGAAGCCAATGACAGGTGGGCTCATAAAATAACTTGTAGATATTTTTGTTATTATTGATGTTATAGAAGACTATTAGAGATTTTATGCATGCTAAGTGTTCCTAGACCTATAAAAGCAAAGCAGCATTTTATTATTAACAACTTTGGTTTTTAGCGTGTTGCATTTTAGAAGAGATCCAAAATTAAATTAACCAGCACCTGCCACAAATGCAACATTGCTTAGCAGAGCGCCCTTTGGCCCTTTACAAGTCTACTTGGAAGTTCTGTCTTTTCAAGGGCTCCTCCTCTGACTGTGCTTCCTCCACATCAGCCTCAGTGCTTCCTCTCTGCCACCCTGGTGCACCTCTCTCTGTCTCAGATCTAGATGATGGGGAGTAAAATTTCTTACTGTTCTTCCCATTTCCAATTCTTCTTAAATGCTGATGACAGAACTTCTTAAGCATAATTATCATTGACAATAGTAAATCAAATGAATTATAATGCAATAAATAACACTTCATACACATTTTAACAATACATTTGAAGGTGGGGTTGATTGAATCGTTCCTCCTACTACATGTGTTTTAAAATCAGTTAAAAAGATATGCATTAATGATGTGGGAAGAGGTCTATAATTCATTATTAATTGAAAAGAAGATTTCTTAATAATATCTATTATATCACCCCATTTTGTAAAAAAAAAAACAAATTGTATACTTACACATATAAGTATTCAAAATATGTATGTACAACATATTACAGGGAGCAAAGTAATGTATATAAATATAAAAGGTCATGAATTTATTCATAGTGATCACATATTTGGGATGACATTACATGAGCATGAGGAAGGAGGTTTTATTTATTTATTTATTGCAGGGGGATATAGTGGGTATTTAATTTAACTTTCATTTTTGTTTTGTGGTCATATGCATTTTATAAATACTAGCAAAAATTATCTTGTGAGTTTGAAGTCAATGGTGATTTTTCATTTCTTTTATCCAAGAGTGCATTGTTTGCTTATTTTAAAAAAATAAAAATGTGTTTCCTGAGCAGTTTGAAAAAATTAACAACCCATAATATTTTTAATTAAAAATGTGGATTTAGGCAAGGTTACCTTTATTGGCAGATACAGCCTTGAGTAGATTGTTTTTATTCTAGTAGGGAATTACTTATGCAAGTTGTCACTTATCATACCATCTCAGAATTCCATTAAAATGGGCAACAGAACAATGCCTTGCAGTGATGTAAGTATAAGCTAATATAAGTGGATTATATGCAAGAGATTTAACAAGCTATGGGGATCAGAAAGGGTCATAGAAAAAGAAATCCAGCCCAACAGATTCTCTTTTTCTGTAAATACTGTAGTGCTAAGTGAGAATTAGAAAATAAGAACATATCAGAAAGTTTAGTTTTTGCTATTCCTAGAAGTCCAATATTCTTCACCGGATAGACTTCATGAGAAATTATTTTGTCAGAGATGCTTTATTTCAGAGAAGCTCAGTGACCCTGGGCTACTTGCAGAGGCAGCAAATACCCTGTCACTGGAGGTATCCATGGGCAACCATTTTTGAATGTTGTGGTAATCAGTTTGAATTATGACCTCCAAGGTTTTCTCTACATTCCCACATAGAAGCACAAAATTCCTTATTTTAGGAATTAAAAAATCCTCGATTTCCTATCAGATCAGTTGTAAAGACTCAGCTTGTGACTTAATGATATGAAGGACAGGTTTATGTGGCTAAAGAGCTTGCAATAAAAGAAGTTGCCCCAATGAGGGGTGCATTAGAAACACTTAGAGGAAGTGACTTCAGCAGACAGCACAATGAGCACAGGGTCAGATAAAGCCAGGAAAGCTGGCAGAAGCTATGCCACAGAGGGTCTTAAATGAAGAGCCATTGAAAGTCACACAAGGATTTTACCTGGCTATGAGGTATGGAAATAAGGGGAAATCATCACCATCATGATGTGCATGTATCTGGTGATAGTATTAGGAACAGAATAAAAGGGGCCAGTGTAAGTCAATACCTCAGGTCAGTCCTTGGCTCACAACGCTCCAAAAGCTCCTCATCTCAAACAGAATCAAAGCTAAAGTTCTTACAGCACCCTCCAAGGCTTTCTATGATGTGCCCATCACCCATTTCTTAGACTACTTCAGTTTCCACTAATCTTGTTTACACCAGAAATATTTTGTGATTTCAAGTCAAAATTATTTTGAGGTCCAATTACAAGCATCTGGCCAATGAAATAGCTTTCTTGAAGCAATTATATTTATGCTGCTCTTAGAGAGCACGTATCCTTTAGAAGACAAAAAAAAAAAAATCCTTAAGGAGAAGGGCTTATCTAAAATGCTGTGTTTCTAGGGAATCCATACAGTTGAAATACAGATGTCTGATTGTTTTCCTGGACTCTTAGCCTTACATAGGAAAGATTGGAGGTGGGGTCCCGTAGCTGCAAGAAATGAAAGAAATCAGACCTGTTTGAAGTTTTCAGGTGATGCTGCTATTTGAGCTCCCAGCTGGTATTCAAATATCTAACAATTGATTGACTGACTCCTCTGAACTGTCCCTCACCATAAAGCATCAAAGGCAGCACTGAAAGTAAAACACTCATCTTGCTCCTGCTGCTCTTCGGTTCTTTGAGTGTGTATATATGGGCCATCAACACAACTCAAAGTGACTTTAGGCATCTTTCCATGAGAGCTGGATGCACCAAAATTTTTGAAAGAGAAGATAAAAATTTGCACTCTTTTCCTAAAGATTTCAGAGGTACTTTTTCCAGACTTGGGGGGAAATGAAGAAGAACAAATGTTTGTAAAACCACCAGTTGGAAAAAACCATATTGCAAGAAAGATAAGGAACACAATTCAAGAAGCTCTAATTGATATGTAGAGCACACCCAACCCATTTCCACTGATGCTGCCCTAGACAAATGAAAGTGTGTTCTCCATGTCTGTGTCTATGTCTATGTCTATGTCTATGTCTATGTCTATGTCTATGTCTATCTCTTTAAGAGTGCAGGGAACAACCTGGAATGCTCAAAATAGACATTGCAGATGTGTCTGAAACAAACTTCTATGTGGTCAACAAATCATGAAGACTGAAGGTTGCCTCCCAGCACCATTAGATTTAAACTTGCAGCAATTCTAATATAGAGACACTCTTGCAAAAGTTTATAATCCAGTTGTAAAAGGTCTGCTTTTCAGGATCAAGTTTTGGAAGTTTAAGAAAGGAGAACAATATTAAGGTTTATTGTAAAATAAAGAAAATCTATGTCTTCAAAATTTAATTTTGCGGGGTTAGAGTTGTAACTCAGTGGTAGAGAACTCACCGAGCATATGTGAGGCACTGGGTTTGATCCTCAGCACCACATATAAATAAATAAAATAAAGGTATTGTGTCCACTTAAAACTAAAAAAAGTTTAAAAACTAATTTTGTGCCTCCACTAATTTTGATAAATAATACAAGTACAATAGTGCATAGAAATATATTGGATGGTAACTCATCTTCACCAATTCTGAATATGTGTTGGAAAATAATTTTAAGTGAACTACTATGTCATTCCAGGGTAAATTTGACATAGACTTCATTTACTCTTGTTGTTATGATTAGAGGCAATTAAGAATGTCTGTACTTACTGAGTTATCAAATGATGTTATACTTCAGAACCCTGGGGCAGAAATCTACATCCATGGAAAACATGCTCCTAGGAACCTTTTTTCTTTCTCAGATAAATACATAAATTCACTCAAATACTTGTTTACTTCTGTTCCCAAACGCACTCACACGGCAAGCGCAAGCGCGGTACATGCAGACACACACACTCCATAAATGTAATACCTTGTTTTCCTGTTCAATTGTAAAGGGGAAAGTTAAGTCCCAAATTAAACCAGAAAAGGAAAAAAATGTTAAACTTTATTTTTTAAAATCTACATTTAGAAAGAATGTGTGAATAATGCCATAAACACTCTTTCCTAAGACAAAAATCTATGTTCTATACATTGTGACAATCTTTCTCCTGCTTGCTTAACAACATGCTCCTCACTTGATGGTCATTATTTTTATTGGTGGTTAGTAATGATAATGATTTGAATCATAAATTTGACTGAAAATAACCACTTTAGATAGATATGTTTCTGCTCAATGATTTTTATCAAAAACTTCCTACCCAGTAAACAACCCAAAAATGACTGGCTTTTCACATCAAACCTTCATGCCCTGGGAAGACAAGTTAGTTTCTGGCTCACACCTTAAGACTTCCTGTGAAGCCCACATCTGGACCAACTTTCTCCAAACCACGCTGCTTATCTCCTTCACTTTCTCATTGCAATTCTCACGTCTCATCTCTTCCCAGAGTGTCTCTCTCCCCCAAATCCCATAACTTATATTTGCATTCAATGCTAATTGGATCATAAAGTCAAGAGGTTTATGGCACTGGAAAGAAAATTTAAGTAAGGCAAGAGGGATTTTGTTCTGCATTAAGGAAACAAGTTAAGGAAGGAACTTTTAAATAATATTGGTACCTAGTAGCAGATATCCTTGCAGACATAATAAATAGGCCTCATGAAGCACTGCATTGCTCTTTGTGGAAGAGAAGAAATTTTGAAGGATGATATTATTAAATAAGAATGATGCTAAAAATGGATTTCTGGGGGAAAAAAAGTGAATCTAATTTTAAAAGGTCAGTAAGATTTGCCTGAAAGGGAAATACTGGACTACTTGATCTTAAAGGAAATGAAGAACATTATCATCCACATATATTTTAACAAAGCTTTTAAATTTCTCTTTCTCCTCCTCCTCCTCTTCCTCCTCCTCCTCCTCCTCCTTCTCCTCTTCCTCCTCCTCCTCCTCCTCCTCCTCCTCCTCCTCCTCCTCCTCCTCCTCCTCCTTCTTCTTCTTCATCTATTTCAATCTTAGGTTATATCCAGCTTTATGTGGAAATGTCCTTTGGTTTGTGTCTTCTTAATTCTGCTGTAGCAAACTTCATTTGCAAATCAAAGAAAATCAAGGAAGATTGTGACTATTAATTTAGGGATCATTCATTATTTTAAAATGCAATCATTTATGATGCTATAGGGGCATTTGGAATGATCTTTAAATGTCCCTCAAAATACACACATGTAGAAGACGTGGTCCCTAGTCAGTGGTGCTATTGGGAGATGGTGGAAACTTTAGGACATGGGACCTAATAGAAGGAAATTAAGTCACTGGAGACATGCCAGATATTGGAACCCTGGCAGATAGTGAGGATCACAGACCCTAATCCTCCTCTCCCCCTCTGTTTTCTGGCTGTGATAAAGTGAGAAGTTTTCTTCTGACACAATTTCCCACCATGTTATAATGCCTAGTCACAGGACCAAAAGCAGGTGATCGTGGACTGAAATTTCTAAAACCCTGAGCAAAAATAAATGAGTCCTTCTTTTAATTGTTTTTCTCAGGTATTTTGTCACAGCAATGGAAAACTGACTAACATACAGTGGAGACATTACTTTAGTACCTTGAAATTCTTCCTCATACTTTGGAAGGCACACCAGATATTTAAGTATTTCTCTGAAAATACTTTTCTCTCTGCTTTATAGACTTGGTTATAACTTCCAAAATAACTTAGCTTCCTATTACACTTGGCTGGCTCTGCCTTTGTCTACTCTCCCAGGCACATCTCATAAGTAACTGATAAACTATTTATTCTGAAAATGTATACTTTTTTTTTCTCTTCTCCTTTGTCTTCAAAATAGGAAATCCTTCTCCAACAACTCCTGCCTTCTTCAGCTTTCAGCATTTTTCAAGTTCTTCTGAATTTTTGGTGTGTATTATTTTGTAAAAAACTTTTCTGCAAAGGTTATGAAAAGGATTTATTGAATTTTGAAGCCTTTTGCAACTGAAGTTATATGCCTGATAAAGTCTGGAATGGACATTGATTTCTTCAGTATTTTAACCCAGTCAAGTCTCTCTCTCTTTTAAAAGAAGCAATGAAGGAACACACATTTATAACAGGAATATTAAGCAAGATGCTGAGGAGCTAGAGATAAAGGGATTAGTTATGCATACATGATTCAAAGGAAGTTGTCTAACAGAAATTTGATGTACAACTTGCCAAAAGCCCTTTATCTAGAATTTCTGAGTATCAAGTAAGTTAAACTGGATATTATATAACCTGTTGTCAAATGCTTTCCCTTTAAACTGAAATAACTACTTTCTTTTTAAAATGATAACTAAATCTAAGTCTCCAAATAAAAAATGTCTCTTTAAATTGAAATGTATTTGCTAATCAATAAAGTTAACCGTTGATCATTTTTTTATTCTTAAATTCTGAATTTTAAGAAGCTATAAATAGTGTTTGCAAACCTAATTAATATTGAATCAACTCCAACCTGGGAATGTGGTCCATGCACAAGACAATCAGATCCTTCTATCTAGAAGAGTTGATAACAATAATAATAATCATTTAAAAAAAAAGCAGCAATGTGCCCAGAGCAGTGGCAACTCAGGAGGCTGAGGCAAGAGGATTCCCAAGTTTGAGGTCAGCCTCAAACATTGAGTGAGACCCTGTCTCAAAATTAAAAAAAATAGAAAAGAGGTAGAGATGTAGCTCAGTAGTAGAGTGCCTTTAGGTCCAATCCTCACTACCAGAAAGAAAAACTAGTAATATATTACAAAATTCAGATATTTCTCTTTAACATTATGATTAAAATGAAGAATGAAAAAGAAAAGGATTTTCAGGTATATTAAATTACATAGTAACAAGTTATTTGTATAATTCTCTATAGTGTATAAAAATGCTTTGACTTCATTGGAATAAATAATTAAAATATCATATTCAGCTAATTAGGGTATAATTTCAAAGTTACCTCAAACTCTAAACAAGCTATTCTCCTAAAAATCTCAGGATATAATTTAGAGTATCTCTTAAGATTTTCTCTGCTTTTATCAGTAACTGATACTTACTTATATTGATCTAATTCATATTTAAAACTCTAATTTGTAGAATTCCCTAACTAATCTCTTTTATGTGCATATTTATACTGACTTCTTTATATTCAGTCAATACATTGCTTTGTACAAGTTGGATGTTTAATGACTACAGTTAAAAGGCAAAACCTAGGGCATTTTCACATGTATAATAAATAGAAAACATCAGTAACAAGGAATAAGAGAGATGGGGATTTTTGTTATCATCCCTCCCCAAGCTAAGTAAGCTCACCCTAAGGTTAATGTCAAGTGACAGTCTCATGCCTCCAAAGAAGAACAGAAAATAATCTCCACTAAGAAAAGCATGTTACAGAGCAAGGTCATCCCAGAGGTGAGGAATCCAAGCCTTCTCAGATGACCACAGGGCCTCTTGAAGCATGCTCACCAGGGCAGGCCAGGCCCAAGTCGGAGACTATTTTTCAGTGCTTAACTCCCAGCTATGCAAATGACAGATGAGGAGAGCAATATCTGCCAGGAAGAGAAGCAAATATTCACACCAAAGGGAAAGTTGCAAAGGAGAGGAGTTCAATAGACAAATATTGGTGTGAGGCACAATATCAACATAAACCTTATGGAAAGATGGTGAAAAAACTCAGACAATGCATATGGATTTTCAGGAATGACTTTTTTTGCTGTACAGGCAACATGTTAAAAATGAAAATTCACCTGTATGAAATATGCAGTCAGCTGCTTGAATAACTTAAAGTATGAGTCTTGTAAGAAACAGTATGCAAGATAAATAGGTACCTCCCAAAAGATTAGAAAAAAATAAGGCTGGAATTTAGAAAATCAAGAAAAGATCAGTGGCCTTAAAAGTAAGCCATTTCACACCAAGGGCTGGAATTAACTCATTTTCTACAAACAAAAGAATGAGTGACCAGTAGAGACGATGCAAGCAACAAGTAGAATTTTGACTCTAGGCCTAATATACTGGAAAATTGCAAACTTCAAATGTTTTCATATAATATATTCAACTTAAAACTATAACAGATTCATCAAAAATTAAAAATAGGACTACCATATGACCCAGCAATCCAACTTATGGAAAAAAAATCTACATCTACATACAAAGGAAGTGAAATCATTTTTTTACAGACATAGCTGGCCTCTCATGTTTATTACACACAATAGCCAAGTCAGGGAATCAGCCTGTGTCCATTCATGGTAAATGGGTAAGGAAAATGTACTCAACACACACACACACACTGAAATATTAAAAAGAGGGAAATCCCATCATTTGCAAATACATGGATGATCCTGGGGAATGTTATGCTACCAAAAAACTAAATAAATAAAAAAGAAGAAGAAGAAGCTGAGCACAAAGAGACAAGCACTTCATGATTATACTTATATGTGGAATTTTAAAAAGTCAAATGAATAGAAGCAAAAAATAGAATGCTAGTTGCCAGGAGCTGATGGAAAGGGAAACAGACATATGCTGTTCCAAGGGCATAAATTTTCAGTTACACAGGATGAATAAGTTCTGGAGGTCTAATGGACAGGATGGAAACTATAGCTCATATCCTATCAATGAATGTTGCTGCAAGGGTAGCTCTTAATATTCTCAACACACACATACACTCACACAAAGGTAATTATGTAAGATGTTGAATATGTTAAACAGCTTGATTGTGGTAATCATTTCACAATACATACATTTAGGAAACCATTATCTTGTATATCTGAAATATATACATTTTTAGTTTGCCAATTATACCTCAATAAGCCTCAAAAAGACAAACAAGCACAAAGCTGATATCAGGTCAGAGTAAAGAAAAGACTGGAAGAAATGAAGTCATCGCTTCTGATAACAAGTTTACTCATGAGCAGCCTTATGAAAACATCTTTGTTTCCCAGTCAGTGACTTTCAAGAGATCCCAAGGGAAATACACCTTTCTCTTCTGCTGGGATAGTTTTGCCATTTTTGACAACAGCTCATTTGCAAAAAATGAAAAATAGATTATAAATCATGAGCACAGTCTTAGGAAATTATTTGAAAAGCTACAGTTATAGTGGTCAATTTAAATTGTCAAAAAACAAAAGCCATGACTAGTTTGTAAGTATAAAAGCAACTCACAGAAATATTTCCAAAATGGTGAAATCACTTTTCATTTTCTAGAATGGTTGGAATACGTGGCCCAGAGTTATATGTCCCTGGCAAAAAATATGGTAAACACTATCCCAGAAACAAATAAACAAACAAATATAATAATTCTTAGGTACATTATCTCTCTGAAAGAGTATTAGCAAGAACATCCTAAACAAAAGACTCCTGATCAAACATACTATTCTAAAGGATTTTTGTTTTAATCTTTGAAATATTAAGGATAAAATTTCAACAAAAAATCTTCAAAAAGCCAGTTAAAATATATTTTATGTTGTCCTATTCTTAAAATGCCTGAAAGTAAAAAGAAACCATACCTGACAAGCTCTACTTGAATTAGTACCTTTCTTGTGGCAATTGCTAGTTACTATCTTCTAGACAAAAACCCAAAAATGTAAAACCTAGGTTTTTATTCATATCTTAAAACCCTAGATTATTTTGTATTTTCCTGGTGTTACGTTGCTCAAAATGGCAGCAATTAATCATGGTTGCAATTGAAATATTTACTTTTACTAATAAAAATTCATCTCTTAGTTTCCTTAACCATGTTTCAAGAATTTAAAATCACATGTAACTAGATTTCTCATATTGGGTCAGAGCAGATACAGAATGTATCTCTGACCACAGAAGGTTCTGTTGGATCACACTGATCTGCAGGTTAAAAACAGATGTGACATTATACATTTGAATGTACTGAGAATTTCTAGTAGAAACTCAGTTGTAAAGGCTATATCTCTGGTGGGAAGAAAAATCACTCTCAATAAATTTCAAAGATGTTTCCATCACCCTTTATATTATAATAAAGTGCATAGCTTTAACAGTGAGTTTATTTCAATTTGTACTGAGCTCTTCAAACCAAAAATATGGTAAAAGACAATTGATTCACATCTATAGGCTCCCTAGAAACTTCTTTTATTACATTAAACATCCTAAGATTTTCTAGGCTGATTCAGATGAATAGGTCCAAGATGAATTCCTTAATAACCTTATCATTTTATTAGTTAATTATCCCTCTCAATGTTCCATCAGTAATGAATAAATGAATGCATTCTTTAATCCATAAATTGTTCATAAATACATATTTCATAAACAGTTAATGATTTGTAGCTGGAAACAGATATACTTTTCTGTCTTCTCAAAGACAAAAAGGGAAGACCAAGACTTTCTCAAGCATATACCACACCCACTTGGAAGTTACTTAGGAGAAGGTGCAGAGGCATACCTAACTGTACATGTCTCCAATTAATCAATTTCACTAAACTTGGTGAGCAAGTCCAACTTTGTTAACTGCAATATGAGCAGAAGTCCCTGGAGGCAGGTGTATGTTAGGGGAGGATAATCTTCCAATATGTAGAATCACAAAACATGTACACACATCTCAGTGCACATTGACTTTATCCCTAAAGCACCTATGGAGGACATTTCCCCTCAGTTGTCTAAGACCACTCCCCCCTGTTCTTTATCATTTTAGTTTCTATGCCCATATTTTTTACAAAACTAAAGAGTGCTATTTCTAACAGTGGTATCTCCAAACCCTTGTGGTCTCAAAGCCTGCCTGCTAAACACTATGTAAACATAGTAGAGCAAATCCAGAACAGATTCCTTCCTAATAGAATGAGAGAAATCAAGTAAATCAAGAATTTTTTTTTTGACTCACCCATTTCTCTACTTCTGTTTGACCAGGTGAAACCTCTGACAGCTCATGTAAAGTTCAAGTAGACTCACACCCTCCTCACAAAACTTTTTATAAACTCTCTGAAAGACTCCCAGAAAAAAATACAAATGAAGAGACAATGGAGAAAATATAAAAGAGAATTACAAATGTTACCATATTCCAATTTTAAAAAGAAGACAACCTTGGACTAACAGTGAATCTGGAAAATACTGTCATTAGTTGTCTAAAACTCTACTAGAATTAAGTGCATTAATTGAAATAGTTTCTGTTTGTTCTTTCTACATGTGGTGGCTGTCTTACATTCATATATTTTAACCACTACCCAGTATAGCTAGATGATTTAAATTATTCTCGGACAGATAAAACTAAAATATAGCATGATTATATCACAGATAATTTATTTAAATTGGTGTTCTAAGTCTTCTTAAATATAAAGAATCAAATGTCTCCTTAATTCATTGTAGGACAAGGAGCAGACATCTGCAAACGTTTAGCATCTTAGGAAAGGAGAAAACAGCAACAGTAGCATGACAAGAAAACATTAAAGCTGGCATTTAAACTGTTACAAGAAATGAAACATGCTCATGCTACATTAAATCTATGCAAAAAGTGAAGTCTTCAAATCCATCCCCCTCACTAGAATTCTGGGAAGTTCTGTGAAATAGGCAGAGGAAAATGCAGAGTGATATGAATCCTGTTCTATTGCAATTCCCTTTGTTCCTGTAAAGAACTTGAAAATGTGAAATCTGCCACTACTCTGGGATTTAGGAAGCTGAAACTATCATTTCACACAAGTGAAAACAGGTCCAGAGAGGTAACATGACGTGCTCAAAGTTGCACAGCAACTCAATGACAGGGCCAGAACAGGTATTCATGAATCCATAGCCCTTTTCATAACTGGTCTGTTGGCTGCAGGCCAGAGGTCCTCACCCCTTTCTGCAGGTTCTTCCAGCATCCCTTCCTTTCTTTGCATAAAGAACAAACAAAACACTAAAAAGCTAATAATGTTCTTTTATTGCCAATCCCTTGGAGCCTTTTAAATAGGTAATCAATAAGACTGCAAGAAATTTTAAATATTTATAAGATTTTTTAAATTACTGATCAACTTCTTGTAAGATGACACAATTGCAAAAGCCGAACATTTTTCCATGCCCCAGCCTCTTGCAACATGAATCTATGTAAGACAACTGCCAAATTAATCTTCCTAAAACAGTTTTAATCATGTCACTCTCTTATGCACAAACATCTGGTAGTTCCCCTTTGCTTACCAAATTAAATGTAAAATCCTCACACTGGCATTCAAAGCCCTCCACAATGTGTCCCAATCAATCTTTCCTTACTGGTACTCGTTTTCTACTCCCCAGCCCACCTCCAGCCATGGTGGTAGTCAGAGCCCTGTGCTCTCTCACCTCCATGCTTCCAGTTACCTATTCTATTCAGTTGTTGTGCACTTTCATTCCTCCCATATCTACCTGTTAAATGTCTATGTTATTCAAGATCGCCTCTGTCCTAGCATTCTATGACTGGTCATTGTAACCTTAACCAGAGCATATTCACAATTGGATATCACCTCTCATTCCTTTTAACTCTCTGAAAATACATTTGTTCTTCTTTCATGAAAATTACCACAGTGCCTTATATTCACATCATATATGTACTGTCATAACATGAATTTCCCATCAGTTTGAACTACTTGGGGACATAGTCAGTGACTTCTACTGCTGCCAGAATCCAACTGCATGCCAAAGGGTTTTAAGGACAGAATAGAAAAGAATGACTTCACTTTCACTAAGGTGAACTTTCATTAAGGTGTATGTGGAGGTCATGTAAGAGTCAGGTCACCAACATGGATATGCCATATGTTTTCATCAGCTTTTGTGTCACTGTGACCAAAAGACCTGACAAGAACCATTTACAGGAGGAAAAGGTTATTTTGGCTCACTGTTTCAGAGGTTCCGTCCATGATTAGCTGACTCCATAGTTCTGAGCTTAAAGTGAGGCAGAATATCATGGTGGAAGGGTATGAAAGAGGAAAGCAACTCAAGACATTGCAATTAGAAAGCAAAGAGAGAGCTCTGCTCATCAGGGACAAAATATATGCCCCAAAGCACACCCCCAGTGAACAATTCCTTCTGGCTACAGCTTACCTGAGTACAGTTGCCAACCAGTTAATCCGTATCAGTGGATTAATCCACTGATTAGGTTACTGCTCTCATAATCCAGTTACTTCATCTCTGAAACTTTCTTGCATTGTCTCACACAAGGGGGACACTTCATATCTAAATCATAACATGTTACAAAATCATCTGAAGAATAAACCTCATATTGCTACATAATGGTGATCAGATAGAAACAGGATACTGCAATTATCAGTTCAGGAATACGCCAAGTCCAGTTTTTTATTCAGAGGGGTTCCCTGGGACTCAACACTCCCTCAGGGTATGGAATGCATTTAGAAGCTCTGTTAACTCTTTCTGCATAATTAGTGCACTGAAGAAGTCAATTGCTCAATGATCTGGAAGGCAGTGTGCACCTCCCTAAGGCCAGCATCTGTTATTGGGCAGGAAATATGGTAACTCGATGTGTTTACTAATTGGGTCAGTTAGTGACTTTGGTCTCTTTTCTCTTTTACAGAAATGCCAAGACAATAAATGATTTTCCTTGTTGATCATATTATAAAAACATTGATATCTTTATACAATTTGTGCTTCAATCATAATTCTCAACAATGCTAAATGTCTTAAGAGAGATAACTGAGCCTTTAGACTATATAGAATAAAATAAAATCACTTCTACAAGGCAGTTCTGGCATATCTGCTGATCACCTGAAAAATGTGATCTTAAATTCATTTTCCTAAAAATATTTAAATGGGTTTGATTTTTCCCCCCTTTCTCTTCCTGAAAGTACTTCTATTCTTCCAGCATGTCAGCATCAAAAAGCAATTTGGGTATGGCATTACACTTCACTTTTCCAGATGTTTCTGCCATTGCTTTAGAAAATTTTCTACTTCATGTACCACATTCTGTGTTCTCAGCCTTTCTCTGAGGTTTATGTGGTTTTAATGATCTCGGTGTATGACTCTCAAGAAGAAGTCTCACCAGTCCTGTCTGTATTTCTCACAGCAAGGCATGTGGCTTCCCTGCTTTTGAGTTCTTTGGGTCCTTTCTGCTTCCATGCAAATAAACACAGCACCTGATGGGAGCAGTTAAAGAGCCAGAAAAACAGGCTGAGTCTGTGCAATTGTCCTTGTGTGTGTTCCTCAATCCAGCTTGTCACTGAGAATTATGCTCTTACAGCCATGGCAGAGGGGGGCCTTTTTAGAGAGAAGTATTACGGATCCTATTCATTCTGCTTTTGCAAATCTAGAGCTACACACAGCTCAGAAATGACAGTAAAAAGAAATCTTAGTGCAGAAGATACATCACCTTTTTTCCTTTCCTTGGTGAAAAAGCAGCATCATAGGGTTTCCACAGCATTTCTTTTCACTGGTGAGGTTACTATTATATTTGTGCCTACAATGAAAGGATACTTTTTCTTGGATCATCATGTTAGCTTGGTAAATTCATTCACATAATCAATTTTGCCGAAAATTTCATAAACTCGTCTACCCCTGGAATAGATTTGGAAATATGATTTATTAACAGTATTGTCTTCCTCCCAGCCACTCTGGCTCCAACCTGTTGTTGACCTTGCCAATGCCTTCTTGTTCACCATCCACTCCCTTACACAGCCACTTTCCAGTTCTGCTCATTTCTGCTTTAAAATGTGCCTCAAATCTATCATCTTTTTTTTGTCACTGTCAGTCACTTTTCATATAACTATAGGACCATGATTTCTTAGCCAGGTTCCTTTCCTATAATCCATTCTCCACCCTTCCCACTTCCTGCCTGCCCTATGCTTAAACCATTCTTCTATTTATCCTCTTGCACCAAAATCATGAATGCATACTTATTGACAATAAAATACCTCCTCCTTAATTTCTAAGGCTTTTAATAATTATCACAATTCCACATTTTCTGTGACCTAACCAACTGGATACTTGTCTCCAGAACCTTCTAAAGGTAGTGCCTTCTTTTTGCAGGACAAAAATCCTACATCCCTGCTTGTTGAAAGTCTACCCATCCTTCAAAGTTGATCTAAAATATTATCTGTTTAAGAAAACTCCCTGATTTACCCCTAACCTATAGACTTAGTGAATTTGTATGGAGATTTATAGTGTTTCTTCCTCCCTGCTATCTTTCCTGGTCTCATGATACACACATTTGATTATTTATAACTTGCCGTTAAACTCGATTTTAAGTACCTGAATGCAGTACTTGCATATCCATGTGTCACTAACCTGTACATATTGGGTTTGTAGCAGGAAGCCTGCCACATGGTAAATGCTCAAAAAAGCACAT
The DNA here is from genome assembly GCA_020662805.1 of Glaucomys volans. NCBI lineage: Eukaryota > Metazoa > Chordata > Mammalia > Rodentia > Sciuridae > Glaucomys > Glaucomys volans. Next base: position 1,004,281 of record JAJEJO010049932.1, on the reverse strand, counting down.
GTTGAATTCAATCAACATATTTGATGAGTTACGAGTATTCTGAAATTTATGTTTGAAATTTGTTTGAAATATGTATGAAATTTATGTTTATTCGTCTAGTGATTAATACAAATCTACTAAAGTATCCACCTGTCTGTTCCTTTTAGCATTTTACATTTGGCTAAATGATTTTGCTTTCTTTCCTGCTGACAGTTTGCAGTGTGCTGCCTATGTGTTTCTTTCTCGTCATTTTCAAGTGTGCCCAGTCAAGGGAAGGTAGAGTCATGATTCCTTTCTCCATCTTGTTTCTGCCTTTCCCTGTCTTGCCTCTGTCCTGTTCTGACATGCCTATCTCTCTCCCAAGTTCTATTTTTAAAAAATGACTCAGTAAAATAAATCCACACACGTGGTATCATTTTCAGGCATTTACCTTATAACCAGCATATGGGATATTAAAAAAAATTATTTAGTGTTCCATCCTGTCCTTCCATTTGCTTTCTGGAGTCTTCCCCCCATTTTCTCCTCTGTCTTTGATACTTTTTCTTGTCTCCAGTTTAATTTTCTCTTACCCCAACTCAGTCTCTGTGCTATCCTTCCTGCTCCAGTGAAATCATGTCACAGAGGTTCATTACAGGAAGTAAGGGCAGCAGATCAGAAGGATGGTGTCAGGCAGTGAGACATCCTGGAGGCCTGTGAGGTTACATCCCTTCCTCAGCTCTCCCCAGAAACCCATCAGTCCCCAACTCTTCCATGCTTCCAGGAAACATCTCATTTTTCATTTTTTCCTTTCCACTCCACAGCTATTTCCCTAGTGAGGCCCTCATTACACCACCATGGTAAGCTTCTAACTAGTCTCTCCAGAGATTTATGCTCCTTGGATTCCATCCTGCTCTGACTCAGAGAAAACATCCTACTGCATCCATCTGATCACATCAAGATGTACTTAAGTCCTTCAATGACCTACCTGCGCTTGGAGGAAAACTCCAACATCCTCACATGCAAAGATCTGGATGCTGCCTGGAGCTCCAGGCTCTCCTCTCACTATACTCTCTGATCACGTACTATTCTCTCCTGGTAGAGCCCTCTTTAGCTCCTCCCATGCATCCTCTTCCTCAGTGGATGGGCCACTTCCTCTTGCTTCACAGTTCATTTCAATTATGATTACTAAGACAAGTTTTTCTCAACTCCCACCCAAGACAACTGGCCATTCTCTCTCCTGGGCAGCAACCTACCATTCATAAACTTCACTAATGCTTGTTACACTCGGTGGCTAAGAGAACCTCAATGGAGCTGGCTGCCTGGCTTTGCATCCCGGTTCTGCCACTTCCTACACATAGAACCTTGTCCAGTTTATGTAACCTACCTGCGCCTCATATTTCTCCCCATAAGGAGGTGATGCTCATTGTCACTATTTCATAGGTGTCCAGTGAGAATGAAGTAATACATTAAACCTTTAAAACAATGGGGTTTATTAGATGCTGTTTGGTCACAGAATGAACAAATTCATTTAAACAAGAATAAGTACAGATTTTTTTTTATTTCCTCCAAGTTTCAATCTTTCTCTTTTTTATTGTTCCTCCTTAGATACAAAGGGAACAGTAATGGTCAAGGTGTTTTAGTGGAAAGTTTCAATATAACTATCCAACAGGCACAGAGGGTTTCTATCCACCACCTCTCCGAATTACGTCAGCTCCTACAGCTGTGCAACAGGAGAAAATGCCAGCAAAACCAGGAAGCAGGATTGGCTACATAATTTGAAGGGCCAATTGTAATATAAATATGCATAGGACCCTTTGTTCAAAACTGATCACTAGTTCCAAGGTGATGACAATATACTATTTAACCAAGTATGGAATCCTTCCAAGCCCAGGTATTGGTTTGCCTGCACAGTTCACTGGGCCATGAAGCCAGAAATCTAACACCCTATTCTCTCTCAGTTCCAATATATATGCTGAGACACATCTCTAGTTTTTCTCATTGACAGATTTAGCTCTTGCACCTATTATCAAGAGGTTTGAAGTCAACAATGTTCTCATCATACCTCTCCAACTGCAAGTGTCCGGAATTTGATCTCTATTCATTAGAGAATCTACCAGTCTTACCATTTATCTCAGTGATCCAAGCTGCCCACTATCTTTTGTGCTCCAAATCAACATTTACTAGGCACCAACCAGGTTGTAAAACTCTCCATATTGTGCTATGTATGAAATGAAGTTTCCTTCTCTGGTTTGCTTTATTTGATAAAATGATTTCTGGCTTTCCCTGGAACATCTGATGTTAATAGCTCATAAAAGAACAGGAGCACAAAGTAACACTGATGCATCAACAAGTCAAAGATGGACAAAAAGAATGGTCAGGAATGAGATTCCCCAGCACAGGCCATTGAAGGAGCTATGCCTGGCATATAGAAAGCTCCTTCAATAAATTCAGTTTGACATCCTTTTAAACCACCTAGCACAGTATTCAGGCTCTGCCTTTTCCATAACCTCAAAGAGAGGGCCTCAGATGAAATAGTGGTATGAAGTCCTATCACAGTGGTAGATGGCAAAACAAGGAGAAAGTAAAAGAAAGTAATTAAAAGAGAAAATATATTCATCAGGAGAGAGAAACTGGTGTAGAGTAAGAGGAAAAGGAAATTAAAATAGAAGGTTGGAAAGGAAAATGAAGCTTCTGACCTGGAAAGGAAAATCATTCTTAGTGCTTCTATTACACAAATGCATTGTTGGCATCCTCTATTAAAGTATAAATTCAGCGTGGAGGCAATAAGGCTGGCAGTAACATGCACAGGCAGAGAGCCAAGAGCCTCGGCTGTTGGCAGCCACTTGGCCTCAAGGGCCCCTGCGACAGAGTCCAGGTTATATCTGTCAGACAGTGAGCCATTGAACACTGTTATTTCTTAGTTAAGGACTCTGATGTTGGCTTTGAAATTTTCTTCATTTTGGGAGCACCGTGCCATAAACAAATAGTGATTGCATAGCTGAAAGGAACAGAATTGACTATGTGTGGTGAGGAATGATAGCAGGTGCTGTGTTACTCAAATAAATGCAGATTGTGGAAGATGAAGGCTCTTTCCAACAAACTGCATTGCTTCTTAAGGCTGTTTGTGTTTTCAATGAGTATTTGTTGAATCTCCTGTGAGTGCTGGGGATATATCAGTGAACAAGAGAAATGTTCTTGGGTAGACAGAGAGTAAATAGGTAAGCAAATAAGTGAACATGATGATTTTATCTAAAGATTAAAATATAATGAAGGGGATATGAAAAACTAACAGAATGAAGAGGGTGAAGTGACCTTCACAGAGTGGTCAGACAGTTACCTTCATAGAGTGGTCAGACAAGGCTATTTTCACAAGAAAGCACTTTGCCAAGTCTTAGCCAGGCATGAAAAGAGGTAGGCATCTTACATTAAAGATAAAAAAATGTTAAGTGCAAAGGTTCTGGGGAAGAAAAGAATTTGGCTATTTCAGTTATCAAAAGATCAGCAAAGATAAAACGTAGAGGGAGGGGAAATATACATACAGAGTGGGGACACAAAGATGGACAGGAGTCATATGTAGGCTTTTGAAAGCCACGGTAAGTTTTATATCTATTCTAAAAGCAACAGAGAATCTTCAAAAGAATTAAGAAAAGGGTGTTACAATTGTTTTAGATGAAGTAAAGTTTATACTGGTCACTGTAGGTAGAATAGATTGCAGAAGGAATGAAAATAGGAAGACCTGTTATGAGGTTGTTATAATGGCCATGGCAACAAATAATGGAAGCTATAGATTAGAGGAAGGAAATGGAGAAAGGAGAAAGGGTCCACCAATCAGGAAGGACAGCGTCTGCAGTGTCCTGAGTGACAGGAGAAGCAATGCCTTTGCATTTATCTCTGAGATGTTCCCTCACCAATCTCCTATAGAGCTTCATGAGGAGTAATCGCCCCATTGGTTTAATGTCTACCTCTTTAGCAGTCTCAGTTATTCAGAACATAACACTAAAAAAAGTTCCCTCTGAGTAAAGTCTATAGACTTAAGCTGTCACAATGGAGAATCTCACGTTGAGCCTGTTGCAAAGTAGTTTTTTTATCAAGTGTGTACATGACATTTTCTAACTCATGGAAGATCAGATCTGCATGTTAGAAGTGTGCAAGTAGTGCTTCTAAAGCAGGATAAAGTTGGAGTGCTAAGAGGAAGTAACTGATACCTGGAGAGAAAGAGGTGTGTGTGTGTTGGGGGGATTTACACATATACACACTACACACAAGAAATCTTGTGCTCAAAATATTTCAGATTGGAACTACTCAGGAAATGGTCTCAGAGCATCCACTAGCCTTGAAGGCATGGAGAGACCAGAGTATCCATCCTTCAGTCATCATGTTGGGGACAACTTTCTATCTCAAGACATCTCTAAATCAAAGACTTTTCTGATGCCCCTCAACCCTGCCCCACCTCTCTCCTCAGGACTCTTACACGTTGTCTTTGGCTTTTTGTGTGTGTGTGTGTGTGTGTGTGTGTCCCCAGAGTTAGTGAGTTCCCCAGAGAGTACCTCTTGAAAGCTTTTTTCATCTCAGCATCTATGGGTTTGCCCCAGGGTTTTGCACAAAAGGAGAGAAGAACCCAGAGCAGTAGCTATAAATTCACCTCTGGAGACAACTGCCTGTAATCAGTAATTCAGCAGCTGCTGTATCAGTAGCCAAAGCATTTCTAAGCCTTAAATAAATTTGTGCAGGTATGGTATAGGCTTTTCTAAAACAAAACAAAACAAAAAACCAGATGGATACAAAGTTTTAAACTATTGCTTCTTGGCAGAGCAACTAAGGTGGGCTCAGGCAAGAAGACTGATATAATTATAGTTTTGGTTATGCCTGATGGGTTTTATTCTGATGTGCACATTTTGTGCTCCGTACACATTTAAAGATCTAATTAAATGCTTTATTATAGGGAACACAGTGCCAAATATCAGCATCAGCATCATTACCAGTTTCTTTTTTTTTTTTTTTTTTTAACAGAAGCAGCTATTCTTTGGCTTTGAGATTTTTAACACATATTAAACTCACCTTTACTGGGTAATAGTGACAGAGACATCAGCACAAACGTCCTGTTTCTTATTAGTGGCAAGGTGTCATTGGACTATGGACTCCCTGGGACAGAGGACATGGCTGCCCAGCTGAGCCTCTAGTGTTCTGAACAGGCAGGGTGCTCTGCCTGCAGGGAGCTCAGTGGCTGAGAGATGGAGGGGGAAACACGAGGCTATAAAAGCTGAGGTAGTGCTGTCAGAACACAAGGCAGAGTAAAGCACCAGCGACACCAAAAAGAACAATAATCTATGAAGAAAGAAAATCATGCTTGCAATTGTTCCAGATTCTACCTAATGACAACCTGAGGTCCCAGTAAACATTCCACAAGGTTTCATGTTTTCCTCTGAGAATGTTCTCTGCTAAACTACATAGGCAGCCAAAGGTCTTTATAAAAGACCTTTCAGAGTCACCTGTAATGCAAAACATTGGATGTGATCATTACAGAAAAAAAGTCTCTTCAGAATCCAAACTTATTTATAAATATATTAATTTTCATTGAAATAAAGTTAATTCCCTAGATAAATAACTTCCAACTTTAAAAAAAAAATAAAGCAATAGAATCCCCTTTGCCATACTTCAAAAAAGAAGAAAAGAAATCCTTCCACTGTAGGTGGAACCTCCACCTAATATGTACAGGTGGGGGCTGAGTTGTCCAGGTGGTGCCAGGTACGTGGGAATCTGGGCCATGAGATGGTGGGGAGGCTGGATAAGTCAAGAGAGGCACTCGCAGGCTGCTTGGCTCCTAGTTTAGAGCAACTCAGAAGCCTCGGGATCTGCTTGGATTGTAAATTACTGTGCCATAGAAATATTCCAAATCTTTTTGATGAAAGTGTAGAAAAGGCCTGACTGCTCACTGGAGGAAAGATGGTGAGTGAGGTAGACCATAGGTGGGAACTTACAAGGAAAGGAGTTAGAGCTGGCTACGAGCATTTCTGTTGCCAGCGATCCCCACAGAGACACGCTGCTCCTGGGATGCCTACCAGTGTGCATCTAAAAGCATATGCATGTCCTTATAATTTCCCCAGGGCTCCCTCTCCCCTCCTGGGAGAAACTCTGCTGCTCCATGGCAGAGTTACACTTTGTGTCCCAGCGTCACCCCTGTGCTGTTCATACTTCCTCCCCTATTCCCTCCTCTTCCTTTTACTTCCTGTTTTAGCTAGCTTCTTCCACTGTGACCAAAACACCTGATACGAACAACTTAGATGACGAAAAGTTATTTGGCACTCGTGGACTCATAGGTCTCAGTCCAAAGACGGGCGACTCCATTGCTCTGGGCCTGAGGTGAGACAGAACATGGGCAGAAAGGTGTGGAGGAGGAAAGCACCTCAGGACATGGCCATCAGGAAACAGAGAAAAACCCTAGAGGCACTTCTCCAGTCACACCCTGCCAGTTAATCCATATCTATCGGGAATCCCTGCCCGCAGAGAGACGCGACACATAGGCTGAGTAAAAGCTTTATTTACACCATGGCCATCTCGTTAAGTTTTTCTTTGTTCTCCCCTCAGGAGGAAATTGCTACAGGTTATATAGACAAAGGCAACTAATCAGAAAGCTGTCCATGCAGGCAGCGCATGGACTTACAGTGTTACAGATATAGAGCACACAGAGATCACACGCAGGACATGCAGAAGCTCCGGCCAATCGTAAACACTCCCTCAAATTGTATACAACTAAGGCTCCTTTTGGCAAGTTGCCAGCCGCCATCTATACCATGCAGCAGGAGGGATAACAAAAGGGGTCTCTAGAAAACCCCGACACATATCACTGGATTAATCCACTGATAAGGTTAAAGCTTTCATTACCCAGTCATTTCACCTCTGAAAGTTCTCTCCCTGTTGGACTCTTGCGCCTTTGGGGGACACCGCATTTCTACACCCTAACACTTCCCACTTGAATGAACTGGGACAAGAGGTTCTAAAGAAGGAGTCTGAAAGGTCTGGGGAGAACAGAATGGGAACATGTTTGTGAGCATGAAAAAGAAAGGGAAGGTGTCTGGGGCACCCTTCTAAGAAGAAGAGAAGCTGAGTCATTTCCTTTTTAGGGTCACTGGTCAGATGAGCTTTGCCTCAAAGTAAAGGAAGGAAGAGTAAAGTGGTCATAGACAGCTATGACAACTGTTGACTGATCAGATTTTCTACTTTAGAAAATTATTTAATTATTGTTACAGTGACTCCAGATCCTTCTATTATGATTACTTTTTGTCTTTGTTTAAATCTGATTTTTGCAATATTTTATATGCTTGAATGAAAATTACTCATCATATTTAGATTTCTCTAATGATCTTGTTACCTAGATACTCAATGAATAGGATTACAGTAAAGAAACAAGTAGGTTTTAAATTAAAAATTATTTTAAAAAGAACTTTGTCCAATTACCTAATTGTAATAAATGAAAGAGAATTGAACATTAATGCTAAAACAGTTTTACACTGATAGGAGCTTAATTTTGACTGAAAACAAAGTTGCATGTAAGCAACCATATGGATAAAATGGTTAAAATTCAAAAAATTTAAAAAAAAATTTGAATCCGTTTGTCTACACAAAATCAAGCACTTCGGTATTTAAAAAATGTATTGGACTAATCTTAGCTTGATGGAAAAGTACTTAGAAAGAAATTTTAAAATGTCGTTGGAGATGGCTGGGGCTCAGTGGTAGAGCACTTGCCTGGCATGTGTGAGGCACTAGGTTCAATCCTCAGCACCACATAAAATAAATAAATAAAATAAATGTATTGTGTCCATCTCCAGCGAAAAAACATTTTAAAAAATTTTGTTGGCGAGCAGAAAGAATTGATGTTTGTCAGAAAGAACATTGTGGTGAAGGCAGAAATTTGAGTTTTGATTTGAGAAGGAGCTTTAGCACTCCAAACTTGGACAAGCTATTTAATCTTAATACACAACAATGCTTTAACTTATAAAATGGATACATGATTCCGCCACTTTAAGATAGTTATGGAGCTGCAGTTTGTAAAAAAGCAAAAGTGTCCTTGGTGTCTCAAGCCCATTTGGAACTTCTGAACATGAAAGTTATGGGTAAAATTATGTCTTCCCTAAATTTGTATGTTCAAGTCCTAACCTAGGTATCTCAGAATGTGGCCTTACTTGGAAATAGTGTTGTTGCAGATGTGATTAGTCAAGATGAGGCATTACAGAGTCAAGATGAGTTGGGTTCTAATTCAATATACCTGGTGTTCTTATTTTTAAAAGGTGTGTGGGGGGGTGGCGATAATTTGAACACAGACCTATAAATGCCATGCAAAGAGACACAGGGAGAAGAGAGCCATCTAAGAGTCGAGGAGGGAGACCCAAAAGGATTTTTATCCATATCCTTTAGAATGAAATAACTCTACTGACACCTTAATCTCAGATTGTAACTTCCAAAATTATAAGGCAAAAAAATTCTGTTAAACTATAAAGGTTTTGGATTTTATAATGGCAACCCAGCCAATCAATACAGTGACAAAATAATATAGGGGTTTTACAAATGCAATTAGGGTGAGTTCCTATGGAATGTACACATTCCAATGTACACATATGTCAGAACAATGTATTATCACGTGCAATTTTATGTCTTTAGGTATCAGTTAAAAACAAATTGGCTTAGGAACAGACTTCCTCAATAAGACTCCTAAAGTGCAAGAAGTAAAACAAGAAATCAATAAATGGAATGGCATCAAACTACAAAGCTTCTTTACACCAAAAGAAAAAGTAAAGAATGGGAGCCTACAGAATGGGAGAAAATCTTTACCACCAGCACCTCAGACAGAAGAAGACATACAAATAGTCGAAAAATATATGAAAAAATGTACATTTCTAGCAACCAGAGAAATGCAAATCAAAACTATTCTGAGATTCCATGCCTGTCTAGTCAGAATGTCAACTATCAAGAATATAAGCAACAATAAATGTTGATGAGGTTGGGGGGAAAGAGGTTCACTTACACATTGCTGATGGGACTTCAAATTGGTTCAACCACTCTGAAAAGCAGTATGGAGATTCGTCAAGAAAACTTGAAATGGAACCACCATTTGACCCAGTTAGCCCACTCCTTAGTTTATACCCAAAGGAATTAAAATCATCATACCACAGTGACACAACCACTTCAATGTTTATAAGCAGCTCAACTCACAATAGCCAAGTTATGGAACCAACCCAGGTATCCTACAACAGATGAATGAATAAAGAAAATGTGGCATATATACACAATGGAATATTACTCAGCCATAAAGAAGAATGAAATTATGGCATTTGCTGGTAAATGGATAGAACTGGACAATAACACGCTAAGTGACAATAAGTCAGTCCCCATAATCCAAACACAGAATATCTTCTCTGATATGTGGATGCTAACCCACAAGAAGGACGGGGAAGATTAGAAGTTCACTAGATTAAACAAAGGGGAATGAAGAGAAGTGAGGGAAGATGGGACTAGGAATGACAGTAGAATGAATTGAATATACCTTTTCTATCTACATAGATGAATACACGACCAGTGTAAGTCCATATCATATACAACCACAAGAATGGGATTCTAATTGAAAGAAGTCATACTATGCCTGTATAATATTTAAAAATATACTCTACTATCATGTAAAAAATTAAAAACATATAAAAAAGAACAATTTTTTAAAAAATTTTCAATAAAAAAGATGGATTGTTGGAAATCATGCTTCCATATCTAATCCAGAATTTAAGATGATCTAACCCAGAAAGAGTTTGTGTTGTTATCAGCAGAGTTTTTGAAGTTGGTCATGTCCAAAGCTACTTCATCATGTACCACCATCAGGGAAGAAGATAAAATGTGTTCATAGGAGAATTTTATAAAAGTCTGTAAAATTATCAATAAAATCTTTAATGGTATGTACCACATAAGTCAGTTAAAGCTAAGATTGAATCATAGTTGTTAAGTTCATTGTGTTCTGTATATTGAAAAGAATATATAAGGGAACAATATTACACAAGGTATGGGAAAGGATAGCAGTTTCTACAAAGGATTTATTTTGTAGAATAACTCTTTTCTCTGGTGGCATAAGTCTTAAATGTTTTCAACTTCAACCCTGGTTTCTATATAAAAAAAAGTATTTATTCTCTGGAAAAATTGAGTTGGACACCTAGAATGGTCTTTTAATCATTTTGTTTCAGGAAACTCTCTCTGCCTGTCAATAAACAATGGAACAATTGATGTTGTTCTTGTAAAACTTTACGACCCTTTAGCTCTACTTCATTTCAGAGATGCAACTTAAGCCGTTCAGCCTGTGCACATCTGTCCATAGCTACTGATTCAAATGTGAAGTCAAATCTTTGGTTTCAAGTGGTTTCCCATTTATCTTCAAACCCCAACTGAACCAAATGTTGCAGCTGTTTCAGCGAGGGGTGGCTTTTCTACTACCAAGTTGGCCACCATTTTCTAATTGATCTGTAACCCCAAATTAACAGGATTGCTGTTGTTGCTGTTGTTAGTTGGCCAAAACATTAATATCTGAGTAAGATATTTAACTTCTTTTGTCCTCCATTTCTCCATCTGTTAAGTGAGAATAAGAATCTCACAGGGTTGTTGTAATATTAAATAAATTAATATGGTCAAATGCCTAGAATAGAGTAAAAGCTCACCAGTGTTAATTAATTCTAACTCTTATCCCCTTAACATTATATATCAAATGATTAAAAAAGAAACAATCAGATGAGAAGAGACCCTCAATACCACGTCTATCCATGTATTCCTATACCTTGTTTACCAACGTGTAAAAGTATATGCCCATGATTTTTTCTAATCCCAAACCCCAATTTTGTACTGAATCCCATCTTTCTCAGGTACTCAAGGATATTATTCCAGAAGTTCAGTCATTTTTAACCTGTATTTTAATTGTTTCTTTCCTACTACATACAAATATTTCTTTATTTCTTCCATCTTAACCTACAGAAACAAAAACAAACCTTATTGTCTTCCTCCATCATTTTTTCCTGCTCCCTCTTAGAACAAAACTCCTTCAAATAGTTATTTATGCTCACAGCTCCAAATCGTTTTCCATTCTCTCTTAGGTCCACTCCAGTGTGCAAGACCCACACCACACCATAGTTCACCTGCATAAAGTTGATCACCATACCTGCTTTGATTCATTCTCTTCACTTAACTTCCAGGCCAACAACAACAAAATCTAGATCGATCTTATAGTTTGGGTCGTAAATGTGTCTCAAAGGCATATGTGCTAAAGGATTGGTTGGCTGCTATTGGGAGGTGCTAGGGGAAGGAAGTCAGGTGATTGGTGTATGCCATTAAAGGGAATATTGAGACCCAGCCTTCCTTTCTCTTTCACTTCTCACCTGCGATGAGGTGAACAGGTTTCATTGGCCACACATTTCTGCCATGATGCACTGCCTTAGAACTGGCCCCAAACAATGGGCCAAGCAACCATGGCTAAAATGTCTGAAACCAGGGACTGAAATAAACCTTTCCTCATTCCAAGCCATGTCAGGGATTTGTTATAGCAATGGAAAGCTGATTATCAACCCTCACATCTCACATGTAGCTTTGTGTAAGTTTCCATTGCTTTCTTCCCTTAGACCTCTCAATTTTGGAATGTTCCCAGGGATTAGTCCTTTAGATTTGTATTGTTTCTTTATTTTCATTGGCTTCCTTTTATTCCCACTTAACCTCATGACTTTAAATTTTTTACCTTCTCTTTCACAGATACTCCCAAATTTATATGTCTGCCTGGACATCTCCTGAACTTGGCGTCTGGAAGTTGGTCCAGGACATTGGTTCCTTGATATCTACTTTTGGGTGTTGAAAAGTCATCTCAAATTTAACATGTCCAAAACTAAACATATCACCTTGCCACTGTACTATTCCATAAACCATTTTATATCCCTTTCCATTCCTAATTGATGATAATTCTGCTCTTCCAGTTACTCAAAGAAAAAATCTAAGATTCTTTCAGAGCCTGTATCAAATTGATCAAGAAATATGATCTTCAAAATATGTGGAGAATCTACCACCTCCATCATCACTACCCTGGTTTGGGCCTGAACCACACTCACTCAGCTTTTGCCGGAATTCAACAGTCTTCTACTGTTTCTCCATTTCTCCATGTTATCCCACAACCTATGATCAATACATTGGCCAGTGTCTTTTCAAAATCTGAACATTCTGAATCTTGTTCTCTCTCCCTTCTCCCTTCTCCAGATATGCTAGACTCCTAATTGTTCTTTAAATAGATAAGACAGAATCCCACATTAATATCCTTCCACCAGCTCTCTGCTCGCTCTTTCTTCAGATATCTACCCCATTTTCTTCAGTTCTTTGCCCCCAAAAGGACTACCCTGATCACCTTACTTAAAATTACATTCACTCTCCACATAGACACTCTCAATCCTCCATGCTGTTTATTTCTTCCCTTTATTACACCTTTTCAATTGTTTATTGTGTTTATTGTTTATAACCTGCCTTCACACACTAGCCTATGAGCTTCAGGAAGACAGGGACAACTGTTTCCTCTTTTGTCCAGGAATGTATCTCTTGGGCCTCAAGTTATAATTAATACAGAGTAAGTACTCAATATTTGTTAAATGAATAAATAAATTAGTTAGAAATGTATGAGCCAAAAGGAAGAGCATTCTGGAATATAATCTCCTTTAAAAATCCTAAACACATTCACAGTGTTAGGAGTCATTTTTACACATATTTAATTAGGGAATAATCAGTCCCTATGTTAACCAAACAACCAAATAAACCCTAAATTTGTGGAAAATATCCTGAATGAATTCAGTATCACCTCAGGTTAAAATCAAGAGCAAAATGCTCAAGAAGTGATGAATTACACCAGAGTCATATCTATAAACATTCCAATTTTCTACACAATAAAAATTGGGGTAAGTGAAAGGATGGATTAAAGTCTCATGGAAATGAAAATTCTGTGTTCATCTCAGAAGAGCTATGCAAATAACAGTAAACATGCTGGAGGAATCCAAGCTGCACAACTTTGGAGTATCCAGGAGCCAATCAATTTGTTTGTGGATTTTCTAGGTCCCTTGTTCCTCTTTCTCATGTTTACTGCCTAGTATTTGACCACCTTGCTGTTTGTTAGCAACTCTCACAAGAGAGCAACCTAAAGAAACAAAGGAAAACTTAGACAGATAAAGCTACTCTTTGGTAGCAGTCAAAGGGAATATTTGGGGATTTTAATCCATAGAGTAATAAGATGTGTGTACTATTAAAAGCATTCACTAAAATGGGTACCACATGCTTTTAGAAATCAGTGGCCAACCTCAGCTTGGCCCAATTCAATTAAGGTAAACTTGGAATCTGTCTAAAATATTGTCAACTGAGAGAATAAAAAGAACTCTTGATGTATTTGAATGTGCAACAGAAGAAAGGAAGGAGGAAAGGTGGAGAGATCCATGTCTCTGCAACAGGATCATCCACAGGAGTAAATTTAACATATTGGAAACTTTTTTAATGTGGTCAAAAACTAAGGCCATATCTACTTCTACCATTAATAGCAGTAGAAACTGGGTCAAAATAACTGCTTCTCAGAACCTATTTACTTGTTTGTAAAATGCATACTAATACACTTTTCTCAAAAAGTTGTTGCAATGCTTAAATGTACAAATTATGCAGAACACCTAGTATTTAAAAGCAAATATCCTCCCCATCCAAATTTTAGTTTCGATAATACTATCTGCCTGTTTATGCAAGTGTTGATAGTCATCTCATTTTAAAAATTCATTCCACTTTTCAATTTTGCAGAAATAAAACCCTGAAGAAACATCTAGAGGGTAATTAACATATGGCCAAAATTATCATGGGAAATATAAAAAGAGAGATTAAAATGTGCAACTGGGACCTACATTAGAATGAGAGGTAGTCTATGGATAAAACTGTTTCTTTGCTTCAAATGTACAGGAAAATATTATAAAAACTCTATTTAAAAATTATAATATGGCATCTTGAATGAAGGAGAATATTTTCTTCCTTTTGTATAGACCAGAGTGCAGAAAATGCATTGCTCTTTGTAAAGTTACTTGAATGTAAGTTCCATGGGAAGAGGATTCTTTTGTCTGTCTCATTCATTGCTGATTTCCCTGAATACTACAAGGCTTGTAATTGGCAATTAGGAAGTAGTTCTGAATGAATTCAGATGCACAGACTATAGTGTACTTGGCACAGGAATAGGGGTCCATCTGCCTCTGCAAATGACTGTCCATACTTTACAAAAAGAAAGGTAAATAATAACAAGCCAGAATTTTATGGGCACCAAGAAAAAGGACAACACGACTATTCTCACAGTTCCTGAACCATCATTTATAAACATCTGGAATTCTGCTGAGGAGCTAATATTCAATATACAGTACATATTAGCATATGCATAAATAGGTGTGAAATGACTAATGACAGGATAATAATCATTTCTGGAAGTGACCAAAATAGTCACTTCATAGTAGAGAAAAAAGAATAAAGATTTGGGTGGAAAAAATTTCTGCTACTCTAAAGGCAAGCACTGAAGTTGGTTATTATTTATTTTTAAAATACTATTTGTATGGGGAAAATACATTTAAACTCTTTGTTATTCAGAATTTTGGATAATATACAAAAAGCTATAAGTGAGCAGAACCTATTTAATAGTAAAAGGATACACTGAATTCCCAAGCAAAATAACTCAAAAGAATGTTTAATTCATAATATATGAAACATAAAACTTTTGGACTATAAACCATACAGTCGAGCAGGCATCTATAGATATTGTCCCCAATCCAATTGTGAATTAGTTCAAAGTCTGCCAAGATAAATAATACAGCCTGCACACCTCTTTGCCAACTCTCTTATAAAGTAGATGGAACCAAAAATCCAAAGAAGAATGAAAACTACAGTTTTAAGAAATCTTTTTCTCTCTGAAGTTGTATGAGAAAAAAAAGTCACTTTCTAACTTCCTAGTTTATCTTTTGGTGCCTTTATCTTTTTCTTGATCATACATATTTTTGTATTATGCCCTCTTTATGCATTCTTCAATAGCATCTTTATTTATGACTTTGTGAATCAACATCTTTGTGATAGGAGGTGAAAGTCACTTAGCTAATTACACATGCCTGATAAGCTGCATAATAATAACTACTGCAGTATTGTACATTAGTTGGAGACATGTAAATTTCTGCAGTTATTTTCACTGGGGGAAAAAAACAAGAGACTTGTTTTTAGTTGTTTAAAATACCCCTGTTGCCTTCATTTCCACCTTCATAAGTATACTGTGCTTTTAACCCAAATTATGGAGTCAATTAAAAAAATGGAAATTAAATTCCATTCTACCAGTATTACCAAAGAAACAAGAGTAAGAACAAAACAAATGTCAATTTAATGCAAATACTTCTGATCCCAGTTGAGAATTTTGTCATTTGAAGTGTCTTTCACGTGATGCAATCCCAGTAAAAAGGAACAGTTTAGACCCTCGCTGCCCCACAAGGATACAGCAATGAAATCTGACTTGGTCCAGCCCGGAGTTTGGAAGTGCATAGAGAGAGAGAATGTGCAGCACTAGAATATTAATATGACTTCGGTACGAAGATTGGAAATCCTACAAAGTTATGAATAAGGTCAAAATAACACTTAGGTGATTGACTGGCATAGAAAATCTTCCTCTCCTATGAGTGATTTACAGAATGTTATATAAAAACAGAGCGAGGCCCAGCTACATTCAGATGCAGGCTTGCAGCTGTCAGAGTCTACATTTGCTCAATCTGGCTAGAGGATGATTTGAAGGTTGATTTAATTGTAGCTTCTGAATCATGTTCTTCCCTATGTTTTAAATTGTTTAACATAAATATAAAAATGTTAAAGTAACTTTAAGATGGTAAATATTAAATATAAAATTTAAAAATCCTATTCTCTCCTGGAAGTTTAACTGAAAATGAAAAGACTCAGAATAAATATTACCTAATAATGCCAATTGCCCACAGTTATGGCAAATTCACCCTGATGATGAGAAAGTTCATAGGGTGTCAGAGAGGAGCCAAGCATAAACAAAAAATAAATAAACTCTACGACTGAACTGATCCATTTGAGGAGGAACACAAATCTGAATCTGTTCAGAAAGAATTCAGAGGTCAAAATGGATCAGGTAGTGGATAGCATTGTGTGTATTCCTTGCAGGCAACACAATACTCTAAGTATCTCCTTCCCCTAAGCAAAGTCAAAGCAGAGATTCAATTCTTGCTGATGCTACCAGCACTACAACGCAAGGCATCATCGATGAGCTTTGCCAATGTTATTTACCCAGCTGGTGCTCTCCTCAACCATCTTCCTATTCCCTGCCACATTTCATCAAATTCCAAATATCACCTAATCATCCACTTCCCAGCATCAGCACAACAGCCTTACAGAGAGTATCTTGTTCTTCTTCAGTAAGCTTTTCACCCATTTTTTAATTTTCACTTTTATACATACCTCCTTTTCTACATATTTTCTTGCCGGGTTTTCTGGCACATTCCTTGGATATTCTTTTTACTGAAAAATGAATAGAAGACTAGAAAATAACATGGCGCTCCATCACAGACCGCTGGAACATGCAACGCCACTATCTAACTTAATACGCTCCTGCATTTACTGAGTGCGAAAGATCCCCATTTGTTGAGCCTGCACATGCAATGAGGAAATGTTGATGCATCTTCTCAGAGGTCATTTGGTAGGAAATGGAAATTAGGAGCCCATTTCTACCTAAATATACGTGCTGTGGAAGAAAGAAATGAGTAGGCACAGGAAAAAAAATAACAGATATACTGACACACATAGACAGAAAGAGCAGCATGCAAGCATGTAAAATATGTCTACGTGCCGACAGGAAAAGCCATGCATACTACCAGTACACATCAATTAATATTGTTAGAACTTAGAATACAAAATATAATATATATATAATATAAATCTCCCTGTTTTTCCTCCAAAAACTCACCATCCTCGGTTGGGACATATATGTTTAAATATAGGCAGTCTTCACTCTGGTCTTGCACATATGAGGAAACCACATCCAAGTTATTAGTAAACCACACAGGAAGCATGACTTCTGGCAATCTGCCATCGATGATATTCTGGGGACACACCGGAGCAAACTGAGTGGCATTCCTGACATCTGACCAGGGAGATGGTGGTTCTGGAGGCTGAAAACGATGTTCCCCTGTTGGTGGAGCTGCATATGGAACTCCAAGAAACTGAATAACAGGCCCCAAAATTTCATTATTGAGTTCTTTTTTAATCCCTCTTATCTTGCCAAAGTTGGTAGTCACCAGTGGGTCCACATCATCCAATTTTTGTGAGAGCACATGGGCAGCCTGAAACAAACATCCCAATATACAGAGAGTCAAAGAGGCGCCCAATCCCCTGTGTACCAAGCCTGCCATCACTGCTCTCCAAATGTAATCTGGCCACATACATCTGGGCCGTGCCATGATCCCACATTAGTTGTCTGGCTGTCTGGTTACAGTGAAGCAAATGTATTTATATCCACTCGAGACGGACTGAATAATGGTAGAATAAGCCTCCAATTCCTCAAAAGTGAGCTGGTTGAGAAAAGCTCAGAATGCTCTTCATGCAGCAAATATCTCCCATTGATTTCATATGTATTGAAGCAGCATCTTCAATCATCACTATTTATCAGACCATATCCTATTGACCATTCTGTTTTCCATAGTAGCAATTTGGTGAGAGTGGCCATTGACTGCAGATTTCCCTCTTATAAATCAAATCCAGTTAGCTGCAGGTCTATGTCCTAGAGAAAATAAGAATAAATCATTAGTACAAACAAGCTAAAATAGACAGAGTGATAACTAGATGTTTTATAAGCTATAGAAATACATTAATAGTGGCTAGAGTCAGGTAGCTTAAATACTACCATGGGAAAATTATGGTTTGATGTGAGATGACAAGTGAAATAACTGATTATTAGATTATTGAGAACTTGCCTGCTGACTTTATATACACTTAAATGGAAGCAGGCCTTGTCAAAATATATGGTGCCAGGAGTTTTTCACAGTACAGTATTTTTAAAATACTGAAGGTTAGGTGTGAAATTTCCCTTTTATTGATAATTTAATCACTTCAAGTGACTACAGAATTAATCAACAAACATATTCAAAATTAGAATCCAATAGCAAAAATTATTTTTTTGAAAGTTGGTAGCATATAAATGAAAAAGAAACTCCATAAGAATGATTGTACATATTGAAATACAAACAGAACAAACTAAAAATGGTTCCCAATCCCCATGCTTAGAGTAAAAACAAAGGTGATGTCAAATCAAGAAAACAAATGTGAATTCAGCTACAATTTTAAATCCAGCTACCTCCTAAGGTCAAGTTCATTGCTATGTCTCAGAAGTTTGCATAAAATACTGATTATTGAACCCTTTCTTTATATGTAGACTCAAGAATTTAGAACAGAATATGTCACTAGATACAATTTGAAGATGGGGAAAACAGTCGGCATCTTTTTTTTTGCTTTTTTGGGTTTTTTTGCAGACCAAAGTATCACCAGCTAGCTGTATATATTAGGTAACAATAAATTTGCAATGTGTAAATGAATATCTGAGTCAAAGTCAATATGTTTTAAATTACAAATTTTGTTCTTACCGTTTGTTAGAGATCAAAGAAAGAATATTTAAAAAGTGTGGTAATTCAAAAGAACAATCATGCCTAATCATGGCATCTTGCATATTAACACTAATCAAACACCTAACACTGTTTACCCAGTTCAACTTAAAATGCATCAGAATAAGCTATGACATTCCGTGAATGCAATTCACAGGGTAGTCATACGTTAACTGCCAAATAGCATGCAGCTCAGAAAATTTGTCTTTTCTTGTTCAAGCAACCTTTTAAAGTGCTTACTTTGAAAATAATAGTGTTGATTTGTATTAGAGATGGTTCCATCCTGTCATATTATGGGAAGATTCCTGAAGAACTGCTGGTTCTGGCAGTGAGACTACCCTGACTTTGTATTATTTAAAAGAAGATTGTAAAAACTATATAGGGCATAAGGAGATTTGATTCTGTCCTGGTGTTCCTTTAGCTTTGAACAATCCATCACGGAAGGCAATAAGAAGATAAGTGTCTTTCTTCAAGAATACTTCAGTCTGTGTCAATTCTCATACTTTTGCTGTGAAAGCACATTACCATACAAAGACAGGCTTACACCCATCCTACTTAGGTCCCAGGACAATAACATTTATGGAAGAGTTAGCTATATAAACCTACTTCCATAAAGAGTATACTATGGTTACTCTTATTTGGATCATGGTGGGCCATGATTACCCTTTGGTGTTTAAGAAAAACCATCTTAACAAATAAGATAAAGAACCAGTGGTGAGGCCTTGAAAGTCTCCACCAACCATCTTTTATTTAGCCTGATTTCCAAGTGCAGGGATTTCCAAAAGTTCTTGACATAATTGGTATCTCATTAATAATAATAAGAATACTCATGGTTATTGACAAAGTAACACAACATTTCCAATACTCACAAATCCTGAATTGTGTTAAAAAGGGTTCTAGTTTCTTGCTGATATAAGATCTTAACACAAATTAAGGAGGATTGACTTCTGGATGACATGGTGAATTTTCAAATTTTAATGACTTTAGTTTCAGAAGTTACAAAAATATCCTATCTTACATGCATATATAAAGAGAGAACTGTAGTATTTACCACAAAAGTTTTTCCAGAAACCATTATTTGATTTGATGTACTTAAAATTGAATTAAAAAATGTTTATTTATATGTATTCAAAATATAGAGATTAGTAATATTCTGATTATATTATAGAAACAGGGAATATTAAATTATCTACCCTATTCTTAATTGAAATATAGATTTGATTTTGCTATTTTTACCTTGTTTTACTCTAGATCTAATACAGTCATACATCCACAAGCTCATGTTTAAAATAATCTGTATAATGTTTTGGTTGCTATTCATGTTTAAAAAAATCTTCAAGACCAAAATTCATGACAATCTAAATGTCCACATACCAGACCTTCAACTACACTACAGAGCAATAGTAACAAAAACGGCATGGTATTGGCACCAAAATAGAGAGGCAGACAAATGGTACAGAATAGTAGACACAGAAACAAACCCACTTTAGATTCATCTTATACTGGACAAAGGTGCCAAAATATACAAAGGAGAAAAGATAGCCTCTTCAACAAATGGTGCTGGGAAAACTGGAAATCCATATGCAGCAAAATGAAATTAAACTCCTATCTCTCACCCTGCACAAAACCCAACTCAAAATGGATCAAGGACCTAGGAATTAGACCAGAGATCCTGCACCAAATAGAATCAAAAATAGGTTCAAATCTGCATCATGTCATCTTAGGACCACACTTCCTTAACATGACCCCCAAAGCACAAGAAAGAAAAGCAGGAATCAATAAATGCAATAGATTCAAACTAAAGAGCTTTTTCTCATCAAAGGAAACAATCAACACTGTGAAGAGAGAGCTTACAAAGTGAGAGAAAATCTTTGCCACATGCACTGCAGATAGAGCACTAATCTCCAGAATCTATAAAGAACTCAAAAAAATTTACACAAAGAATACAAATAACCCAATCAATAAATGGGCTAAGGAAGTGAACAGACACTTCACAGAAGAAGATCTACAAGCAATCAACAGATATATGAAAAAATGTTCAACATTTCTAGAAACAAGAGAAATGAAATCAAAACTACCCTGATATCATCTCATCCCAATTAGAATGTCTATTATCAAGAATACAAGCAACAATAGGTGTTGGAGAGGATGTGCAGATAAAGGTACACTCATACATTGCTGGTGGGGTTGCAAAGTCACTCTGGAAAGCAGTATGGAGATTTCTTAGAAAACTTGGAATGGAATCACCATTTGACCCATCTAACCTGCTCCTTGGCCTATACCCAAAGGACTTAAAATCAACATATTACAGGGATGCAGCCACATCAATGTTTATAGCAGCTCAATTCACAATAGCTAGATTGTAGAACCAACCTAGGTGCCCTTCAATAGATGAATGGATAAAGAAACTGTGATGTATACACACAATGGACTATTATTCCACCATATAGAATAAAATTATGGCACTTGCAGGCAAATGGATGGAGTTGGATACTAAGCGAAATAAGCCAATCCCCCAAAACCAAAGGGCAAATAATTTCTCTGGTAAATGGATGAGGATACATAATGGGGGGTGGGGATAAGGCAAGAATGGAGGAAGGATGAATGTGTAAAGGAAAATGAGGGATGGGGAGGAGGCGGGGGTAAGGAAAGATAATAAAATGAGACAAAATCATTACCCTATGTACATGTGTGATTACACAAACAGGGTGACTCTACTTCGTGTACAACCAGAGAAATGAAAGTTGTACCCCATATGTGAATTATGAATCAACATAATAATAAAAATATGTATTTAAAAAAAGCTAAAAATTAGATACTTAAAAATGAATTATGAAATACAAATTGGAATTCTATGCCAGTGAAATAAAGGATTGAGACCTCAAATATTTGCATAGATAAATCTCAAAATTCTTGAACACAATAAGTGCAGAAGATTAGATTTAATAAAATATTTAAATAAAGCTTAAAGTGTGAAAAAAATACTGTTTATTACTCATCAATACATAAATATATAATAATAGGAGAGTTCTTATCCCTGGTAAGAGGGAAAAAGAATGAAATTAATTCTAGCAATTAATTAGTTAATTGACATATAAGATGAATTACCTGTGGTGAGACTTTGAAAGGCTTGCAGTGAACTAGAGAAATTTTACAAAATCTTAGTTTTTGATAGTGTTGGTGAGATACACGCACATACTCAGACATCATTATTATTATTTTCTCTATATTTAAAATATTTTGAAAGAAATAC
The DNA here is from genome assembly GCA_020662805.1 of Glaucomys volans. Taxonomy (NCBI): domain Eukaryota; kingdom Metazoa; phylum Chordata; class Mammalia; order Rodentia; family Sciuridae; genus Glaucomys; species Glaucomys volans. The sequence continues at coordinate 982,363 of JAJEJO010049932.1, read as the reverse complement.
ATTAAAACAATTGGATCAGAAAACTCCTGCTCACCAGGCAGGCAAGTCTCATACTACCAGTAGACTGATCTATTGGCGCAAACAGGATCAGCCTCCCTTGACTTCACAGTGAGCAGAGGTACTAGCTCATAGGTTCTTCCATTATTTCTGCCCTCGAGGTAAAGAATGTATAGTCCTATTAACCTGATAAAATAAATAATAAATAACATTTGAAAGGGCATCATAAATTGCAGTATATTAACTGACTTGCATTAGCTCATTGAAATAGCTGGTCCCTCAATTAGTTTGTTCCTTGGTGACCCTGATGAAAAGTAGAGAGAACCATCTGGAACATTAGATAATTGCAGTGAGTAACCACATTCATCCAACCTTTCATTCCCACAATGAAGTATTTATTGAGAATTTATAATATGTAGGCTTTTGTGCTAAATGTATGGAGTATTTAAAGACAAATACAATCCCCTCATGGCTCCCAGGTAGCTTGTAATATCTAAGGGAATAAGTCCCATGAAATAAATGATGGCCCTAATGGAAGATGGAAAGTGACATATGTTCAAAAAATACATGATGAATGGGAGAAAGCAAGATGCAGCAAGAAATCTCTAGCATAACTTTCTGTAGACTTTTATATGTCTTTAAAAAAATATTATCTATTTATTCTCTGCTTTATTTTCAATATTTGTTTTTATTCATTTTATTGTTGAATCCAACATTTCCTTATTGAATTTTCAAGGACTTTGCACATGTCTGTGTTTTTATATATTTATATTTATTGTAAAATCTATGGGAAAATACTGTACAAAGCACAAGCATGGATACATCGCAGGTGATCTGGATTGACTGCAGGTTCATCACAGGAGACAACTGAGCTTGAGGATGACCCTCAGCAAGTGCTATGAAATATATAGTTGATCCTTTTAACTCATAGTGGACATGTTTCAAACGTCATCATGAACACTAAATCAGGGAATTATTGGTCCTAGGAAAAGACGTGTGTTTGTGTGTGTGTGTGTGTGTGTGTGTGTGTGTGTCTGTGTGTGTCTGTGTGTACAAATATATCTATGTACATATCTCACACAGATTTTAGATTATAACCTTAAATGTTTAAGGCAACATATCCTAATAGACTTCATCTTCTTTATTTTACAAAAGAAAAACCAAGGTTCAGAACTTCTAAGTACCTGAGGCCACCCACTATCAGGTGCCAGAGTTGCATTCAAATCCCCCCAACTAGACCCAGAACATACCTCCTTGCCCTGCACCCTGCTGCCTCTACCATCCTCTTCCTCCATTCATGGAACTGAATGAAGCATGCATAGCATGGCCTTGTTTGACCTCAACTGGGAATGGGTTCATAGGGTAACTCAAAGATTTTGATGTTTTGTTCATTTCTGGGGAATGACTGAGAAAATGTTGTGAGTTTTTATTTTAGTTTTCCAAATGAATTGTATTGCATGGGTAAATTTGCAAATACAGAAACCAGAAATAATGAGGTTCAACTTTAACAGCTAAAGAAAAATAATGTTTTATGCCAATGGGTCTGTGAGTTCTTTTGAGGTTAAATGACACTAGCTTACCCTTGTCAATAGGGCTTTGTAACAATAATTGGATTTAGTAATACTAATTTAATAAATAATTTGATTTAATAATATTTTAGTGGAGAATCATGGTTTTCAGTGGCCAAATCTGGTCATATATTGTGAATGCACCCATGTGACCAACTCCCTGTGTTCACCTGAGCACTACAGATTTTGATTTCCTATATCAAGATGTTTTGCATGTACCCTGGTGATGATTCAAGACCTAGAGACCAAGGATCTACCCTGGGACCCAGTAGTGAAAGAACAAAGAAATCCGAGTCTTAAATTTTCTATTTAATATATATTCTTCTCTTGCTGTTTTTGCACCATATTCTTTGCCTACAATAAAATTATCCAATGAGTATAAACTGTTTGAGTCCTTTTATTAACTGAACACTTAAAGTAACTGATGTGAAACTAGTTCACATATTAAGTACTTAAAAATGGGATGATTAAACAAACAAATGCAAATGTTTAAAATATTTGGTTTCAAAAGAAGACATAGGGTTCCCCCACCTACTGGATTAGGAAAGAATTCATGAATTGGAGGAATTTAAGATGAGCTTCAAAGACTGAACATTATGTGGACGTGCACTGGCAGTCATGGAAGGGATTTCAGGTAGAGGGCACTTTCCAGATTTAGTGGGAAGAATGTGCAAGGGAAAAGGTGGTTATGCTCCCTGGAAGTAGGTTAAATCCCAATGACCCGGTCCCTGCCACTGTGCAAAGGTCTGGCCTTCTCTCATACTGATAAACAGTGCTGAAGGGCCATTCCTGCCCCTAAGCTCCTCATGGGAATGGGCAGAGGTAGAGTTGATGGAAATTCCCTCAATCCCTGCTGATGGTCCCAGTGGAAAATCCTAATAAGCTACTTGCAGACAATCCTTTTTCTCAAACATTTATTTTTTTTTCCCTGGGAAATCTGACATATGACAGAAAGGAAAGAAAATGCCTTGTTTGAGAAGGGCCTGGTCTAGTTTGGCCAGAACACAGAATAAATGAGGATGAGCATTGGAAGAGGCTGAAAAGGCAGGCTGGAGCCAAATCAAGCAAGCCCTTCATTAAGAGGCTAAAGTGTTTGGATTTTATTCACTGAGTGATGAAAAGCCATTAAATATTTCCAGCAGGGGAAGAATATTATCAAATTTATTCACAGGAAAATTAAACTGGCAGTATTGTAGAACAGGGATCTCCAAAGCAGTGTGTCCATACTCTACCCCAAGATGATTCAGATGGATGAGGGAAGGAAATATTTGAACCTCTATTTACCATTCTTTCTCACATAAAATGAAATGAGAAAGAAATTAAGCTTTGCTAATACAGGTCTTTGATGCAACACCAGCTTGTTCGCATGGTTATGTGATGCATGTGGCTCTCGAGGTGTCCTTTGCAAGGTAGGTAGATAGGTGGCCTGTAATTATTAGCAGAGGCCCTTAATTGTTGCCATTTCATCCCAATGTAGAGTTGACACCATTGGACAAACAAAATTATACAATTTTTATCAAGCTGTGCTTAGAGTTGTCCTCAAAAAGTGGGCTATTGGATTTTTTCCCATGAAGTCAATATAAATTAAAGGAAATAGTAGTAAATGCTATCATAAGCCAAGAGCAAGAAAAGAGTGGAAATAAGGCTTTTCCTGCTTTCACTAAAATCTCTTCCTCACCTATATCACAAGGTTAAGAAGAATATGAAAATGTAATCAGATACAATGTCAAATAAGGAAAAAGTTGGAAAACACTAAGAAGACAACTTGAAACACGATTTGTCCATTTTATTAGCTGTGAACTGTGCTCCAAGAATCTCCATGCTTTGAGATGTTAATAAAAGATGCAATGAGGGCATCTGGATTGAAAAGACATGTAAAAATACTGACTTGAACTTTCTTATCTTTCTAATGTCAGTTTTGTGTATGTTTTACAGTTTGGTGATACAGATATTTATGAAGAGCTATATGTGTTGATTTTATACATTTTAGGATTTATTAATAAAAAATACAGACTGCATGAGCACAAAGGTATGAAAAGCATACACTTAGTGAATGGATTTAGGGGGAAAACTATACTTTCATGTTCAGTTTGAAGTATCAGCTGTGTGCATCCACAACTTTGTGACAATGACAATGACAATAATTAATATTAAAGATCACCAACTACTCGCCAAGTCCTGTCCAATACACTTGACATGCTTCGTGTCATTTAGTTCTCAAGAGTTGATAAGCTAAGTACCCTATAAGGCTTTAGGTGGTTAGATAACATGCACATGTCTGCAAATCCAAGAAAAAGCAGATTTCAAAATCAAATGCAGGACCTCCTAACTCCAGAGAACATGCCCTGAACTGTTTTGATATGGGATCTTTTGCTTTGCTCCCCAGTGAGATCAATTCAATGAAGCCATATGCTCACTGAGGCTGAGGATTTGAGGAGAGTGGAACAGATAGGACATCAACAGGAGGGAATAAAAAAGGCTGCTGATCAGCTTTCTGGGGTTAATTAATAGGCATAATTTGCAGTAGCTCTGAACAGTGTGATATTAAAACTTTTTCCAGCAAATACTCTATAGCCTGAGGCAGACAGTAAGTGACAGAAGTCAGGATTGGGGCTAAGGAAGGAAAGAACAGTAGAAATCCAAGAGACAACATTTGCAAGAAAGCTCTAGTGTTGGATAGGATATCTGAGTGTGGAGGCAAGAAATTCTAGAAGGATGAAATGCATGCATATATTCCTCCACAAATATCTGTATCACCAGAAGGAAAAAACGGAGTTAGGAGAAAGGGTATACTCTCAATCAAGACTACGAATGTTCAAGACCTTGGTTTTGTAGAAGTTTGAGAGATACCATGGATAATCTTGTGGCCATTTGACCATGTACATGCTGAAACTGATGTGGTGAAAAGCATATTCTTCCATGGCCATCATTAAGTAATAACTGGACCAATGGCAAACACCCAATGAGCATGTGCTGAGGCTGAACATGAAACTAATTGTATTATCTCATTTAATTTTGTTCTAAATACCATGAAGTAGAGATCATTAGCATCTCCTTGTAACAGATAATTAAATTCAAGACAGAAACACAAAGCAACCAAAACATTCTTCAACAAAATAAAAGCACGGTTTATAAATGCAGCAAGTTCCCACAAACAGAGGGAGATATGGTGGAAGAATTCCCAGGTTCTAAAGATAAACTTTGCCTCCTTCTCAATTTTGCCCAGAGCTTCCTTCCGGGAGAAAGGGTGAGCAAGCCTCAATAATTTTCCAGAGATATATGTCCCATTCTCCCTTCCTCTGCAGAAAACCTAAGTGGTTCTATTTGTTCCCTTTCCCCTTGGGCTACTTCTACTCTAAATGTACCTCTTCCATGATGTAAAAAAAAAAAAAAAAAAAAAAAAAAACAGAGAAAATCAAAATCTTATGGGGGAAAAGGCAAACTAAAACTTGATAGTAGCAGGAGAAACAAGTTTGCCAACAAAATACTTTAAAGAGTAACAAAGAATGTAGCATATGTACATCCTAGAGTTCATTCCTGATAGCAAACTCTTTGTGAATAAAGAATACAAATGAATTGGGCATTACTACCCTAGGTACATATATGATTACATGACTGGTTTGATTTTACAAGTACAACTAGAAGAATGAGACGCTATATTCCATTGACGTATGATGTGTCAAATGCATGCTGTCATGTATAACTAATTAGAGCAACAACAACAAAAATAATATAAACAGAAGGCCGGGGCAGCACGGGTAGCAGTGCTTAGTGAATTGGGCCCAACTTGCTCACCAGGATCCTACCCTGGAGAACACTCTCCCCAACAGGTCTTCCCTGGAGGGACCTCAGCTGGAAAACCCATGGCCTGCCTCAAAGTTCAGTACTTTTCTCCCTGATCTCTCCAGACATAAAAATGCTCCCTTCCTTCACCGTTCATAGCATTCATAATCATTGTCGTGCCTGAACCCACTATACTTTTTAATCCCAGCAATTGGTAATCTCAGCTTCCACCTGCAGTCTCACAGAGGTAGGTATGTAGCACCAGTCATCAGACAGGCACCCTGAGCAAGACAGGAATGGCGCTGATTCTTATGGAGACTAAGATTCAAGAGGAATGCAAATGTTATGTAAATTGCTTGCACAGATCACTGTTTAGTTAGAAATGCTATATTGAGATAGATAAGTCAGGTTGTTCTGAGGGGAGATTTAAGAGTCTGGAGTGGGAAGGATGATCATCCAGAGAAAATTATCTATAAACTGGGTTTTGAAGGATGAGTAGGAGTTGGTAGGTGAACAGGATAGAAGCATATCAGACAAAGGTAACTGGATACCCAATACTCTGCAGCCTGTGACTTTTCAAAGAGAACTGTGTGACTTGAGAGAAGAATGGAGCATAGTCTAGACAAGACAAAGGAGTTGGCAATTCAAACATTTGTAGGCCATTTTGGGGCCCCAAGATCTCATCCCAAGTATGAAGCTAATACGGATAATCACAAAAATGACATAAGATTAGCCTCCCTCTTTGAGAATAGAGACCATGTTTATTGAATTGTTGGAATAATAATCATCCACAGAACAAGACATTACATTGTAGGTCCTCAGAAAATATTCCTTGAATGAATGACCCATTAATTCATTGTATTATTTTTCATCAATTAACACAGCCCTCATTTTGTTTATCCATCTGTGATGCCTGATCTCCATGGAGGCATTAGCTTAATTAGACTTGCAGCAAGAGAGGGAAGAGCAAAAGAGGTGGAAAAAAATTACAGGACAATGAAAATTCCTTGCCAAGCAAGGGGTGTGCACAGAGGACCGGATAGATCTACTGGTGACAGATTCCATTCTTATTTGGCCAAGAACAGAATTAAAACATGCCATGACAGCTTTTCTGACAAAACAAAGGAAAAGAGACCAAAGGGACAGCATTTCCTTCTGGGTTACACAACTGAACCCTTCTGCTGTAACCATCCTTACAGCTAATGGCTATGTACTGAGAGTTTCTTTGTTGTTGTATTATTTGGCGGAGGTGATGGGGGCTGGAAAAAGCCATTTAACATTACCTATATACACTCAATTTTACTTTCTATTTACTTTGAATCCACTCTCAGGTAGACTCTCGAATGTTAATTGCTAAGAATAGAATCTACTTAGGGATCTTGACTTGCAAATGATCATGAAGGTGAAGAGGATGAGAGGGGCCAGGATAGGAAAGACAGCATGTTTCTTAAAAAGTCATGGGCAACAGATTTAATATGTATGTAAAATACTGCAGCACATGTTTTTAAAACCAATTGGTGACCCTGTGCTCCCCCAAAAGAAAATGAATAATCACTCAAGAGTTCAGGAAAGACAGTCAGGTAGAGCTGATTACTTCCCTTGATATTAAATTGATGCTTTTGTCTGGAAGGGGCCACCTTTGGGTCACAAGTCATTGCTTCCAGAAGCAACTTAATTATGCCTGCCAGTATGCCTTATAGAAAAGCTAGTACAATCCAAGAGCAATGCCACATTCTCAAATCACTCTTTAAGCTTATTTTTGTTTCTAGTGAGTTGCTGGTGCCTGGGAAGAGTGGAGAATTGCCATTCCTGTTGCCCTGCTTAATTAAAGTTCCTCTTTAAAAAATCCCTTGTTGCCAGAGAATAGCTACAACTTTGGCAGAGGCAATGCTAAGTTCTGCGTATGGCTCTGTGCCAGGGTGTGTCAATCTTGACCCCTTGGAGGATGATTAGCAGAGAGAGGGTAGTTAAACCTTTGTGCCCATTCAGTCCCAGGCTTCTGCTAGAATTGGCAAATACTAAAGTGGCTATTGTTTAAGGAGTAACTGTCTATGAGGAGCTGGGCTAAGACCACCAACTCCTTTCACGTGAAGCACCAAACAACAATAATGGCTTCCTGTCACTCCTGATCTAGCAGAGAGCTCACCACTGGCCAGAAGGGGAAAGGATATTACACTAGCAATCTTCTTCAGATATCTACCTCTTTTATTTCCCCTTCATGTGACAGCTCCATTAGAACAAATAATAACAGAACTCAAAGCCATGCCCTATTCATGGACCATTCATGTAATATACCATTAATAAATAGAACATTAACAAGAATTTAGCATACACATGGAATATAAGTTGCTAAGTGAACTCACCATTTAAGTCAAGTTAAATAATAGGGTGTTATTTGCAATAATAAATGTTAAAGATGAAAAACATTTTATAATCTTAAGTGATTTAAAATCTTAAAGTTTTGGTGCTATGACTAAAATGTCAAACTTCGTTACATTGCACATCTTATCTCAAGCTGTTATATTTTACATCTCATTGTCTCATCATTCATGTCCTACCTATTTGAAATACGCTTAGGTAATTCCAAAGTTGCTGGAGATATCCCATTTTCCTCATGGAAAAAATAACTAATGTATCTTTCAGTAAATTATAACAACAGAAATAATCCTATTACACTAGTAAGTCTGAATTAAATAATTTTTTTCAAGATAAAATATATAAACTTGACACAAAGATCACTAAAAAGTTTCAGTTATTTATCTCTGGTTAAAATCCAGTATTTGAAATATGATCCTTTCTACTTTTGAAATATTGTAGATTATTTCAAAATATCTGTAATATCTGTGAATGCAAATAACTAATGTTTTTATGCTTTTAGAAAAGTAAAAATGAGGCTATTAGTGAAGGAATGAGGCTGCACATCTAGTTGTAACTGTTCTAGGTGCTAGGGATAAACACACACAATTTTGAACAAATCAGACAAAATTCCCATGTCAGAGTGGAGGCTATGTAGACAGCTACCATGGTAGCAGGTCAGTATTTAATATAGTTTCATCCTCATTATTGTTATTAAAGATTACAGCTCTCAATAGCAGGAACTTTTGGCATGAGTCTCATGATAACATATGCATTAGGACACTTGGCACAGTTAAAGAGGACGAAACTGGTGACTTTCTTTTTACCCATAAGAAAAAAGGATAGATAACATTGTCACTTGCGTGTAAAGTTTTGGACAGCTAAGTAATACAGATTTAAATTAAAAACGACAGATGCACTGACTTGAAACATAATGGTTGCTGAAGTGAGGCTTCCTTTCTTTTAGTACTATGGTTTACTATTTTTTATTTATTTATTTTTTTATTTACTTATTGATTCATTGAACACAAATGGAGTACAGCTATAAATGGCTCGAGTATTATTTTCAGGTGTGATTATTGTAACAAATATTGGCCAATGTCACATGCACTGATTACTGTTTTCCTGCTTAGTTCTGTCCTGAGTTAGGGGAAGAGGGCAATGGTTGCCTTGTGGGGAAATCTTACAGTAGGGACAATCACAACTTGGTTTTTATCAAATCAATATTTTTGATTCCCTGTGTAACCCTGTAGAATTTCCAAGCATCATAGTGAGTATTCTGTATGATCCTATGAAAGTATTCACCATGACTACTTTAAAGAAAAGCAATTAATCTCCATTTTTTTCCTGAAGGTCCAACATTGATTGATTGCCATAAAGGAAAATAGAATCATTACTGTTATACATAACTGATAACCAAAGCTGTATAAAAATAAATCACTGTATCAGTTGAATGTTTTACAAAAGGTACCTGTAGGAACATATGAGACTTTCACATCAATGCTTGACTTCTTCACTCTTCCTAGAAAGTTATCTTTTATTTAGATAAAGATGTAAGAAAACCATATTCTAAGGAAATATTTGCCTAATAGTTTATCCTCTACACAACTTCTGTTCCCTCCCCCCAACAGTGCTATCACCAAATAAATAAGCAAATCAATAAATGTACTTATTTTCTAAGTTATTAAGAAAAGAATTAGAGTTATAGGTAAATTAATAGATACACAGTTTCCTTATAAAATCACCATCTAAATGGATGGCCTGGACTTCAGTGAGCACTGCTAATTGTACGTATATGTTGCATTAGAAAAGCAGGATACAGAAAAATGCCTGTGTGTCTCATCACAAGAGAACTAGTATGATGTACAAAAAGGGTGACTGGATACAGACTTAAAATTCTAACAAAAATTGCTTTACAAATCAGGAAAAAGTAAAAGGGTTATAAAAATGTGTGTGTGTGTGTGTGTGTGTGTATAAACATACATATATATATACATATATATATATTTTTTTTTTCTGCTTCACAAATCAAATCAAAGCTCATCAACCTAAAGTCAAGTCCTGAGACGTCAACTGCATGAAGTTACATTAGGTCTAGTCTCAGACTGGAACTCTATTTCCTATGATACATCACTGTGGTTTTGGTTTTACATCTGTAGCAGTAACTTGACTTGCATTTGTTCCAAAATGAATTTCATGCTCAACTTGTTTTTCTTAATTAAACTTCCTTTAGCAGTTCCTAATATGTGTATTATTAAAACTCATTAGTCCCATTCACGCTTGCCTGTCATTTTCTGGCTACACATTCATATATTGAAGTGCTTCGTTGCTATATGTAGGAAGAAAATTAAATAATAAATATGGGACTAGAACATTTTATGAGTGTCAGGATGAGAGAGTGCCTGCAAGGCCCATAAGGTTTCACACAAAAGAGGCATTACGGCTAAAGCCAACATGCTGACACATCTCTGATCTATAAAGTCTGCAGTAATGGCAGCAGTAAAGCGTTTTGCCATTGACTAGAATTTCTCTTACATGCAACGGAAATAGGCACAGAAGAGATTATATTGACTGTTATAAAAAGAATTCATATAAAAATCTCCCAAAAGTTTAGTGTCTAATAATTTCAAATGCCTGGAGTGATTTACTAGTTTTCTCTGACTTCAGTTAAGCTTAGAGTTGGCAGTCTCTCTTTCACAGAGATGTACTACTAAATGGGAATGTGGGGTTTTTGGAGTTGTTGCTTGTTTATTTCTTGTTTTTGTTTTTTTGTTTTTTTTTTCCTTTTAGGGGGGCGAGAGAGCACTAGAAAGCAAAGATTCTGCACATCATTTTATAGCAACACACACAATATTTGACATTATCACTAGTTCACTGATAATAGAACAAAAGTAACCACACAAAACTTGGTAGAATAAAGGACTCATTCCTCTTGGAAACAGTTGGGAATGTTGCTATCCCACAACATTAAGAGGTTAGTTACTTCAAGATGGTTTAAGTTATCCTTTAAAAAGCAATGAAAAACATACCCTAGATTCACCATTAGCATTTGTTAATTTAATTTTATTGTTCTGGATTTTACAAATTTGAAAGATTAAAAATTCCAATTTTAAATCAATTGAAAAAGTTTTTTATGTTAAGATAGCAAAAGAGAGGGAAGGTTTGTACTTTGGGATACCACATATTAAATTTCAACAACTTATTTTCAATAGAATTCCCACCTGCCCCCAAATAGAATTTCCCCTACCATTTTCCTTTAATTAAGAGCACATAGTAATTGCATTAAAAAAATCAGTTAATGTAAAAGTAACATTCAATGTTGTTGATCATCTCAACATCATATACAAGGAAGCTGTAGCAAATGGGCTAGCTGTTGCTGAACGTGAGGCCACTTAGAACCCACGGAAGGCTTTCCAGGGACAGGAGCAGCTGTCAAGTAAAGCTCCAGTGGCGGGTCATCAGTTTTTCTATACTGGTAGGTCTTGGGAAAACCAATGCTCTCTCTTGTCAATTATATTAGGAACTGTGTTTGCAATTTACAGGGCTAATTGAGAGCTTCTGTCCTTTTACCCCAAACTACCACGTTTTGTGTTACTCTGATATAAAATTACAACAACCGACTGAAGCCACCATGTTCTCCATGTTCTGTTTAATAATCATAACCAAAAACATGCATTTGAGTAGCATAGAGCAAAATGTAATTAATTTTCTAAGTGATCTCTTCAGGTTTTTCAACAGTTCTTAAAGTGGTCCACTCTATTAAGGAGAGCATTTATCTAAGTAACTAGGTAACTTGCTCTTCATTTACAGACTACAGCTGTTAAAAATTTTGTGGCATGTTGTTCTATAAATTTGCATTTCCATTGTTATTGGCCTTCTAAAGTGAATTTACAAGTTAAAGGTTGACCAAAGTTATGTATAAGAACTGCTTTAGAAACAGAATTCAGTTACTTCAACTAGATGACACAAGAGAGTAGGTCAAAGTTGCCCCCCTTCATTTGCACTGCCAAAAGAGAATGTACTGAAGAAGTAGAAAACACCAATTATTCTCAACAGAAAAATATTTTCCAGCTACTATAAAGTATGTTAAGTCTTCCACTTCAGCAGTATGGTACATGTAACAATACGACTTAGTAGTTTCAAAATATTCAAATTAACTTTTAACAGGACCTCCTTTTTCATGTTTCAAATGCTCCTTAACTTTTATATTAATAGTTATATTCTCTTTTTGCCTAGAAAAAGATATTCCAGTCCACCTACCACTCACCTTCATTATTTATTTGTCATTATCATTTAAAGTTCTTTGATAGCTGCCTTTGTATTAGTTTAATCTTTGAAAAAACAGGTTAAATACTATCAAGAATAAAATGTCTAGAATGTACCAAAACACAGAACATCCATTGTTCTAGGTTCAGTCTGCACAGGAACCACGTGACTGAGAGCAGAGCAAAAGAGAGGCAAAGCTGGCCTGGAAGATAGCTCCGTGAGACTGAAAATTGGGCATATAGAAATCATTTATTGATATTTCTATAGTCTTTAGAAAATCTTACACAAAGTCTTCATAAATAAGAAATAGCTAACTTCTCCCCTTTAGAATTCCTTCCTAATTCCTAGGAGACAAAAGTTTTATATTTTACTAATTCATCTTGAAAACACAAATTATATCTGCTTGCTTCAGAATTGGTTTAAACACACACACACACACACACACACACACACACACTTTAGAAGGAAAGTTTGGTGAGATTCATCTTTGAATGAATTCATCACAATGTCTGATATATCTGGATATCCTGAAATAAGTGCTGAAGAATGGATGTGCTTCAGATGACATTGAAGAGTTGCCTCTCCATGAGTTCACTCATCATGGAGAGACTTCGATGCTACAACTGTAAAGGTATCTGAAAACATTTCATAATCTGTAAACAGAAACCTCTGGAAAAAAAAAACTGTTATTCTTCAAATGGCTTAAACATACAAAGTACAGAATTTTATGTTTACCAATTATTTATCTTCATCTTATTCCAGTGAATCTGAATTTCTGGTTTAAAATTTAAGGAATTGACCTTAAATATAAAAACCAAGTAAAATTATGATTCTGAAGTGTCAAAGGATATAAAATGGGGTGTTCATTAATCTATTTAACACATCTACATGTAACTATAATATATGTCTCTAAAACAAATCAGTTCTTTATATACAATTGTTCTTAAGCTACGTGGACTCCAAAATCGGTGGAGAATAATATGCTTTTTCTGATTTCGAAGCAACTTTTAGTTTCCTAAGTTGATTAATATTCACTCATTTGAGTGATTAGTTTTAATTACAGCTGTTAAAATTGATTTCCTTCTGCAAATAAAGACGAGCTTTCCTTGAGAGCTACAAATTTTTAAAAATTAAAGAAAAAAAATTCCCTCAATTCAGCTGCAAGAAAATATCTAGAAACGCGCGCGCACCGCTCAGTCGGAAAGAAAAGCCAGTAAGTGGCAAGGCAGGCAGGGCAGGGATGCATCAGAAATGCAGCCGGCTGCCTGGCGCACTCGCCTGCCTGGGCCCTGGGCAGAAAGGCTGCAAAGACCTCTAGGGCATCTCCAACTCAGAGAAAGTTACCACAGACTGTATTATGGAAAGTCGTGCAAGTGCATTACAAGACTTGTGTGGCCAGTCACCCACTTCCACTGTCTCTATCTGATGCAGTGACCCTGTAACCCTTTAGTGTCCGGCTAAGAGGGGGAAGCTGGAAGGGGTAGGAAGAAAGAAAGGGAGGAAGGACACAATATACATAGGACTAATCCACCCCCACCTCTGCAAAATCCCCCTAGAAGCCGCGACAGCCACTGAAACCGCAGCCAAAGCGGCAAAGATTTCTACTCGGGTTTTCCCCTCTCCACAGGCAGGTTTTCTGAAGCGCCGCTGCCTCCTCTCCTTAAAGTATCACCGGGAGAAAGCACCGGATCCAGGAGGCATCTCCCAACTGAGAAATTTTCAAGGCAAAGTTGAGAGCTTAGAGAACTGCTTGGCTTCCCCACTGACGCCACCAAACAAGGTTTTCAAGCTCCATCTAGGTAGCTCCCTAGCGATCCCCCGAGATGCGCGAGGTGGTTTTACATCTCCCCTGCTCGCCCCATTTCACAGGCACCCTTTGCATCACCTTCCGCGCAGGGGCACACAAACCCAGGCAGCCCCCTCCCAATAAAAGAGCCACAAACTTACCCTCAGAGAGACAGATCCAAGAGGGAGCCCCCTCATCTTCCCCCGGTCCCCTTCCAATAATTCAAGGAGACAGTTTCTACAACACTTCGCCGTCAAATTCAAGCTGAAATGGTGAAAGTATTTACCAGTTTCTAGACGCTTTTTTTGGAATCTCTAGCAACCGATAATTCTTGTTTCAGGATTCAAGATGCTTCTGTTTTTTGTTTTTTTTTTTTTTTTTCTTTTCTTTTTTTCTTTAAGCAGCCGCAAACCCAGTTTCGCGCCCCCCCCCCTCCTTTTTATTCACCCACGGACACTTCCAAAACGTGTCGATTGATCCTTTTTTCTTTCCAGATGCAATCACGATCCAGAATCCTGGGCACCCAAAGCCACCTCCATGTAAATCCGACCATCAGGCAAGAAATACAAATGATCAAACAGCGTTACTTCTTTCAGCTGCAATCAGATAATCCTACTAATCCAATAGATTTATCTCGATTGGAAATTGACCTCAAAAATGAATTCCCAATGCCGTTGTCCAGTAGAACGATTTCGTAGCTCTGTTCGGGTGACTGAAAGCACTGTGGTTTCTTTCTTTCTTTTTTAAAAAATCTTTTTGGATTCTGGGTGCACTGCTCGCAAAAAATGCCGAGGACCCTGGTTTTCCCCTAATATAGGTTTCTACTCCAAATCGGTGCAGAATGAAAAATGGTACAAAGATACCCCTAGTGGCTCTAGGCGATATTGCAGGGATCTTAGTTTTTTTTTTTTTTTTTTTTTTTTTTTCTCATCCCCTCTCCTCACCTTTTTTTTTCACCCCCATAGAGAACTAGATGCTGTAGTAGTTAAACAAGAAGATTGAGCCAAGATTTACATGAATAGTGTGTAACTGCTTGAATAAATCATCTGACCTTTCTTCATTGTTTTATGCTTAAAGTTTGAGACTTCCATGTTTCTGTCTCCTCTATATTCAAACATTTCTGCAATGGCATTTAATAGCTAAAATGCCACTTTGTGGCAGGTCAGTGATTTCAAAGCAAATATATTTGTTTTCTCAATAACTACAGTTATAAATAAAACAAAGCCTCAGTGGTCCAGTGATAGATTAATTTTAGAAAAATTCTTAACATTTTTTAAGGACTATGACTATGAATATACATTTTTAGATCTTTTCTCATTTTGGGCCTTTGATGTTCATTCAGAAAAGCAGGCAATGACTTTTGTGAGCTTGTGGCCAAAAGATAAGACCTAAGTACCACTCTATAGGTTTTCCTGTTTCTTAACTGAATCCTTTGGAATTCAGTGACCTCAAGATTACCACTAGGATTTTTGACAGGCTTCGAAGAAAAAGAATCAGTGAAATGAATTTCAGGACTCTGTTGCTAAACTGTGTATCACACTTTCACAAAGAGTGCCTACCCTTAACCAAGAGATCTTTTTAAAATGAAGATTCTAATTCTGTGGGACCAGGAACAGGCCGAGTTTCTGTGTTTCTAACAAGCCCTCTGAGCATGCTTTGATTATCAAGGGCCTAGTAAAATAGAAAAGTTCAATTCACTTTCATGCTGATGGGTTCTGTAGCTGCAAAAACTGGAAAGTCTTTCTTAACTGACTAAATAATTAAGCCTTTAGTGTATGAACTATCAGAGTCAAGAGACCTTCCTTTTACCACTGTTTTTTCTATTAATTGCTTATGTGATTTTGAGAAGTCACCTTTTGGCCTATGTTTAATTTATCTAGTAAAATTCAAAATAAACCAACAACTATGCAGGTCCCTGGATAGAAGACTCAAAATTGTAAATTAATCTATAATACTAATGTAATTATTATTAAAATCCCTCTGTAGTTTTTCATGAAACCTGAAAAGTTAATTCTAAAATGTGTTTGGAACAACAAATGGTAAAAAAATTGTCAATACACTCTTAAGAACAAGTATCATGGAGTTTCCATATAAACTATTAAGGCTTAATGCAAAATGACAGTAATTAAGGCAATGTAGCTTTGGTTCAGATAGAGAAATTATCCAAAAGAACAGAACAGAAAGCCTAGAAATATATCCATACATTATTGAAAACTTGATAAATAACAGGTAGAATTATAGAGCAGTGAAGGTAGATGAATTATTAGGACAACAAAATATGCATATGGAAAAAATGATTATAATAGAGTTTAACTTCATGCCATACATGTATTTGAAGGGCCTAAAGATGCAGTAACAAACTTTATAACTTTTAGAGGGAAATGACTTTATAATTTGGGGTTGATGGGAAGAGAATAGTTTATTAAACAAAACAGGAAAACCAAAGTTATACAGGAAAAATGTTAGATTTGATGTATTAAAATAAAAATCTATAGACTGAGAGGAGATATTTGCAATGCATATAACTAAAGAGAGATTAATATCCAAAGTATGTAAAAGTTTTTTATACATCTTTTTAAAAGATACGACAGGGAAAAATGGGCTGAGGAGATGAACAGTTGGTTGACAGAAGAGAATTCTTAGTGTCTAATAACCATTTGAAAGGCACTCATTCTCCCTAGTTATTAGAAAAATACATAGCAAAATGCTGACATCTCATTTCATAGACATGAAATTGGCAAAATTTTACAAATCCAGTAATACCAGATATTGATGAAGATGTGAAGAAACCATGGGGGAATATGACAGCTAAAAGTACAAAGTCTTCAGAAAGCAATTTAGAAAGAATCTAAGGTTCTCACGCCCTGAAATACAGTCTTTCCGGTCCTAGAAATACCCATTGAAGAATTACTTGAAAGAGCAAAGAAAGGGAAGTAATCTAAATACCTCTGGATAAATAAGTGGACAAGAATTCATAAAATATTCACATGTTGAAATACTAGAAGCAGTAAGGAGAAAAATGAAAACATCATGTCTGCTTGAGCTAATATAGATAAATTTCAAAAATATGACTTGGGCATAAAAGAAGGATGTTGCAGACGGATGCTTGTGGAATGATACCATGTATATATAAAGTTTGAAAATATGCAAAATAATTGTATCAATCAATTTCAATCACATTCCTATGCAGCAAATAGTATCAACATGCCTGAGAATCGTAGACCTCAAATTCAGGGTAGAGATTGCCTCTGGAAAGGTTTGGGGTAATGTGTAACTGGTTAGGCAGCCAGGGTAGCTTCCTCCTGAATCTACAGAGATTTATTTCTCAATCTGAATCTTGAACACAAGTGGCTATACTACTACTAAGTAAATTATTTGTATGCCTGAAATATTTCTTTAAAATAAAAGGCTCAGAGTAGATGACTTCTCTGAACCCTTATTGTATTATAAACATTTCTATTTAAAATACCTAAATACAGATATGAAAAAATAGTATAGGAATTCAGAATTTCATAACATATTTTATAGAGAGATTTTAGAAATGGCAGTATTTTATATTTCTAAGAAGTAAAAATAGATTGCTGCTTATTTATTTCTATAATGAGTATTAGAATTTCCAGCTTGCAAGCAAAATTCACCACCTAAATGAGAAAAATATGACTGAAATAGGAAAAAAAATAACCCTCTTCTAGCTCTTTCTTGTATTTTCCTTTGATCTCATAAATAGTAATAGGGTCTGTGAAACTGAAACAGACTGTCAATTGATCATGTTCAGTCTGACCAGTTAACTGGAAACCACCAAAAGCAGAGTAGCCCCAAGCCAAATTACAATACAAAGAAAATTCTTCGAAGAATAGTGAAAACACATACATGCATTCAAATAGGGGGGATTTGTTGATGTGAATTATGAGAACTGGAAATCTCATTTTAAAGTCACTAGATATTATTTTCAAAATCTATGCAAAATAGAAGATATCAAATATTAGGAAAGTTTTTTTTTAGAGCCCCAACTTAGAAGTACAATGAGCTGTTAATACCAGCAACTCACACTAAACTCAGGAAATACTCCCTAGTTAATTATCAAGCAAAAAAATTTCAGCCATTCAGAACAGACTTCCTGGGAAATAACCATAGCAGTTTTGTGGTAAGGAAACAATGAGATAACAATTTTATTTCCTTTGATGATAGAACAGACAAGGGGGAAGAAGTAGACATAAGGTTTCTGAAATTTGAAGAGGTTAACATATTCGTTCAGCACTTATTGACTACCTCCTGCATACTGGACACAGACAAAAGCATGTCATAAGAGTTCCTTAGTTTGCATTGATAATTGATTATAAATGCTTATTTGTTACTATTCTGAGTTAATACTTGAGCATCCGAAATGAACAGGTATGAGATATTGATAGAGAACTGAAAGTTCATTTCCTGTGCATTTGAGTTCAAGTGGGGTTAACAGGATCAGGTAGTCAAAGAAGGAAGAAGAGTAAAAGGAGGAGAAGAAGGAAGATAGGGAGAGGCAGAAGAAAGAAGGTTGAGGATAAAAAGATGCATCAAATTCTTTGTCTCCCTGGTGTATGTATCATGATACAAATGATTTGTGAATGATGAATTAATAGATCAAAGAATGGAAATGAAAATAAATCCATCCTCCATATTGGATGGGTTTGCTAATCTTCTCAGAAAATGAAATTAACAGAGGAAGCTAAAAATTAACTATGATTAATAGTGGGGAAATGAAGTCAAGATTAGCAAACCTATGTGCTGTGGGGAATTTCAAATTGACTATGTCACTAAAATTTTAGCTCTGATAAAAACGTGTTTGGTTTTTATACCAAATGGAGAATTATTGATTAATACCAAATAGATAATGTGAATAAATAAACAGCATGATTCTACCGATAAATAGATGAGCAAATGTGTAATTGCTGCTTTTAATACAAAGAAGTTGTTAATAAAAAGAGATATTTTGTAGGGGTGGTTTTCCAATAAATGACATAAATGTATGTCTTTTACAACCATGTCAAATGAATTAAGTTCTAGCTGGTAGTAAATGTTTTGAGATTTTATAAAAGACTGATACTCAGTGTATGCATAAAATGAAATAACTTACAAAATTTTGTAAAAGAGATAACTAAAGGAAGTGTGGAGAAAAAAAATTGTTCCTCTACCATATTCAGAACTCCCCTGATATAAATTCATATTAAGTCCTCAAGACTAGAATCTAAATGAATGGGAATTATAAAAGGCATAAAAATAAAAAAGTGTTGCAATATTATACAGCCTAACTATTACAAAGGTGGCTGTTTTGAGGAGGTTCTTTCTACAGGGAAGAATCTGCTCACACAATCCTGCTTAATTAGAAAAGACTACTTAAAGCACTTGACTGATACTGAATATTTCAGGTATGTATTGGGAGAACACACCTGCTTGGATGCTAAATATATCAGATGCATCTTTATATTCCATGGATTGAAGACTGGAAATGGAAACCAAAGAAGTAATGATCAAGACTAGATATTTTAGGATGAGACTGCCATGTCTAGAACTGAGACTTCTTAATCAAGTTTGAGGTGCCAAAAGATTTTTCAAGTGACTCTTAAAGGAATTTAACTCAGAAATTATTCCAGGTTTTTCAAAACCAATTACACTCATTTTGACTTGATAGAAACTTCCAAATATTGGTAGGACTATGCTAACAATAATCTATCCTTTTTGAAGGAACTCTTTTTATATCTCTAATTTGTACCTATATTTGATTGATACAATTATTCAATTATTCTTTACTTTAAAATACATACATTTTAAACCTCAAAGATTTTAGCTGGTAATTAACATAATTCAAAATCCATCCTATTGAATATCATCCATTAGAGTTAATTATAAAATATTAATATAATTTAGTTTGCATTTCCAATATTAGCAAAATTTACTGTAAAATTTGACCTAAGTATGGGAAGGCCTTATGATACTTCATTTTCTATAATTCAAACTGGAGAAGGAATTTTTAGTTATATCCCAGTGGCACTGCCATCTCTCACAGACATGAGGGGGTGCTCTTCCTTTTCTGAGTAAGAATTTATCTAATTAGAAAACTAAAAATAAACACTAGCCTGAATTTCATTATTACCTAATGGTGATTTAATGATCATCTTCTACTTGAAATAGTTAGTTTCACAATTTCCTAAAATGTTACATAAATGAAACCTTAAAATGTCACCTAGAGGAATGGATCCTTCTTTGTGTCTCTCTGTTTCCTTGTCCTTCAGTTAATTTATCTGTTTATCTGTCCGTCTATCCATCTATCTATGAATACATAAGCCTGCCAATTTAGTTAATTTCTGATTACATACATCAAACTGGGGAAGGTCACAAATGTTTTAAAAGGATAGATTTCCTAAAATCATTTGTATTTGACATTAGTGTTTGCTTTTTGCTTGTATATGAAAAGGATTATTTTTGATGGCCTGGAAACAAACAATAAAATAATGTAATTAAATAGAAAGATAAAACCCTGTTATACTCAATGCAGAAAATGTTGTTCAACCTTCCAACCATTCGTTCTAGAATTCATGCCCTTTATGCTAATCATTCTGGCCTTTCTCTAAAAATTTCCAAAAGTTTCCATAGACATAAGCAAGCTAATAAATGGTGTTTTGCTATTAAAAATGATATCATAACCCTTTATTTCTAAATTGTGTGACTAGGGAGAGCAAGAAGGAAAGAAGGAAATAGTAATTTCTTTAAAAAAGTAGTTGCTTAAACTGGTTACTGTGGCACACACCTGTAATTCCAACTACTCCAGAGACTGAGGCAAGAGAATTGAAAGTTCAAGGCCAGCATGGACAACATAGCTAGACCCTGTCTCCAAATAAAAAATAAGTAGAGTCAGAGACGTTGCTCAGTGGTAGAGCACCCCTGGGACAAAAGTAGTTTCTTCAATAGATTAAACAGGGAAAGTAACATCAGGATGGTTAAAAGCAAGACTTGTAAGAAGTCACACAGTTGGTTACCTAAGACAATAGACAGCTTTTGTTCATAGATAGTTTATCTGTTACATAATGGAATGAAAGTATCATTCCTGGCTTATGTGAGACATTAAACCTACTCATAACTCATATCTTCATCATTTGTAAGCCTGGTGAGGACATAAGAAAACATCATAACTGTAGTTCATCCTATCAACGCTCAAACTCATCATTAAAATACTAGAGTATATTTGAGTGGTGGCCCAAAGAATTGCTGTTTTATAGTGCTTATATGGATTCCAAAGATCTCCTTTTGCTAAATAGAGAAGGCAAAGAGTATAAATGACTTAAAAGGTCACACTGAGCTCAGTGGTATTGCTATGAGAAGCCACTGCGTCCTGCTGCTTCTGAATTGCTTCTTCTTTGTTTGGTTGTTGATGTTAATGGTACATTGCTCTTAAAATATTTGACCACACCAAACTTTAAAAATTATAATTAACAAGCAAATAAAAACCCACAAAATTAAATATACTTAATGTGAGACTCAGAATATTGCTCCTCAGCAAAAAGTCCAGATCCTCATCCCTGGAATTGATGAATATGTTACTTTACATGAAAAAAGAGATTTTTTTTTAGATTGTAGATGTGATTAAGTTAAGAATCTTAAAATGAAAATATTATTCTGGATTATCCAGATGGGTTCAGTGTTAAGAAGAATGTTTTTAATAGAGCAAAGCAGAAAAATCAGAGTTAAAGGGAGATGTGATAAGTGAGGCAATCAGAAATGAGAACTCAGAAAGAGAGAAACTTGAAAATACTATACTGTTACCTTAGAAGATAGAGCAAGGGAGCACAAGCTAAGGTAAAGACATGGCCTCTAGTCAAGAGTTTCCAAAGGAAATAAAGCCAATGCTGACCCATTTTAGACATTTGACTTCCTGAACAGTAAGATAATAAATTTGTGTGGTTTCATGCCACCAAATTTATGGTTTTCAACAAAAATTAGAAATAAATATATTTAATTAAAAACATTTTAAATACAGTGGAAATAATCAGTGCTGCCCATAGATAGAAACATAAAGTGAACCACCAGATGCAAGTTAAAATTTTTGGATAAACATTTTTTAAAAAAGATAGCATAGAGGGAAGGGAGGGGTGGGGGCGGGTGGGGGGTAAAATTAATAACAGAATGTGTGACAGATACCATTGCCCTGTGTACATGCATGAATGCACAGATGGTGTGACTCTACTTTGTGTACAACCAGTGAAACAATAGCTGTACTCCATTTGTGTTCAATGAATCAATAAGTAAATAAAAAAAAAAAATTTTTAAAAGTCATGTCAAATTAAATTTAATATATTTTATATAACCCAATGTACCAAAAATTTTATTATTTCTACATGTAATCAGTATCAAACATTAATGTTAATATTTTGATTTTTTTCATTTAATCTCTTCAAAGTCAAATGCATGTATTACTTACATTTCAATTTGAACTAAAACCATTTCAAGAGTTCAATACCACCATAGCTAGTGACAACCATATTGGGTTGTACAGCTTAAATTGTAGGAAACAAGTTAAAAAGAAAATTTCATATATTATTTCATAGCTCATTCTAATGTTCTATCACACTTTGGATTAAGAATCAATAAAGGCCGGGTGTGGTGGCGCACACCTGTAATCCAAGCGACTTGGGAGGCTGAGTCAGGAGGATCGCGAGTTCAAAGCCAGTCTCAGCAACTTAGCGAGGCCCTGAGCAACTCAGTGAGACCCTGTCTCTAAATAAAATACAAAAAAAGGCTGGGGATGTAGGGAAAGTACACTAAACAGACACTTCTCAAAAGAAGAAATGTGAATAACCAACAAATACATGGTAAAAACGTTCAACATCTTTAGTTATTAAGGAAATATAAATCAAACGACTGAGATTTCATCTCACTCTAGTTAAAATAGCAATCATCAAGAATACAAATAATAATAAATGCTAGCAATTATGTGGGGGCAAAGAAATGCTTATACATGGTGGGATTGTAACTTAGTAAATCACTATGGAAATCAGTGTGGAAGCTCCTCAAAAAAGACTACGAACAGAAACACCATATGACCCAGTTATATCACTTCTTGGTATTTATCCAAAAGAATTAAAGTCATCATACTGGAGAGATACATGCATACCCATGTGTATTAGCACAATTCACAATAGCCCTGTAATGGAACCAGCCTAGGTGTCCACCAAGTGATGATTGGATAAAGAAAATATAATTTATATATATAATGGAGTTTTATTCAGCCAAAAAGAAGAACAAAATTATGTTATTTGCAGGAAAATGAATGGAACTTGAGAGCATCATGTTGAGTGAAATAAGCTAGGCTCAGAAAGTCAAGGGTCACATGCTTTCTGTCATATGTGGAAGCTAGAGAGAAAAAAGGAAAAAATAAATGGGGGAGAGGATTTCATGAAATATAAAGGAGTCTGATATAGTTGAGGAAGGGAACTCTGGGAAGGAAAGAGGGAAGGGAAAGGGGAGACCCTGGAGAATGAAATTGACTAAATTATGCTATGTGCATGTACGACATGTCACAGTGAATCCTCCTATTATGTATAATTATAGTACACCAAAAAAAATTTAGAAAGAATATAAAAATATAGGCCTTTTGGACTATAGTCCAAGTTTGAAGGTGGAAGGCCAAATTCAGCTCTGTATATTTGTAAATAAAATTTTATTGAAGCATTATAAAAGGATCACAAAGGCATCTAAAGAAATCAGGATGGTTGTATAGGCAATTTTCTGATAACTTGTTACTTGAGAATTGTATTTAAAAAGAAATACCAGAAAAGGAGATAAATGAAAAAGAACATAATAGAAGAGTGTGATTACCTAGTGACACTGAGTTGGCTGATATTTGTGAAAAAAGCTAACAATAATAGAAAGGAATTTCTCTGGTATTTTCAGAGCAAAATGATAGGCAAGGATGGGATATGAATAACACTGCTTCAGGCCAACTACCTAATATGAACAAATGACTCAGTGAAGAGAAAAACTATTAAACCGCACCTTCCAATTTCTCCATAGAGAAGAATTATGTTCAAACTGGAAAAGAAGTTGATGGGGAGAAGGTGACAATAAAATCTGAATATGATTTATTTAGTTTTAAGAGGACAGGCACAACTCTGTTAGTCTAACTTAGAACACTAAAAATACTTGAACATTTGTTATTGGAATTAATATCTATTATCTGTAAGTCGCCATGGAAAAGGATCATGAAAATTGTTAATGGTCTCAGTTTTCAAACAGGAGTCTAGAAACAGAAGACTCCTGATCTCAATATTAATTGAAATTTTAGAATTGATACTCATAGGTATTCATTCACAAAGTGTATGGCAGAACAGAATAAATTTTTTTATTAGAATCACTGGAATAGTAGATCAAAAATGTCATTTGCACTGTTCATTTTGATTCAGGGTCTGTTACAAAAGCCACTCTTAATTTTTTTGTGGACAACATTGGTATGGGTGAATGATGGCTGAGTAGATCCTTTGAAAGTTGAACAATTCATCTATTGTAGTATTCAGTGAATGTTCTTTGATATTCTCTTCCCTTTTTCCTTTTGGAGGATTAAAATTTCTAGAGGAATTTGTTTTATGATTGAGTCTGTCAATTAAGCAAATTAGCCTAATGGTATGAAAGAGAAGCTTTGGTAGGAGCCTATTTTTATATAAATTATTTAAACCATCAACTGCTTGGGGAATTAGTATTTTCAATGTCACTTTTCATGTGGAGTTTTTTCTAAGTCGCTTAAATTGTAAAACATTAAATTGAATTTTAACTCAGTGCTATCAAATTTAACATCTAGTTCCTCTGTGTCCCTTTTTCAATCAAGACCTACTTATGATGTTTACTCAGTTATACAAATTTTTTTATTTAATTAATCAACTGCTTTGTATCAAAAAGTACATCTAATAAAATCCTCAAATTAGTCTAAATTTAAAACAAATCAATCACACTACAATTCAACCTCAACCTTTAATTTCAACCACGTACCTTTCAAATGAATTTTATGATATAATGGCAAGATTCTTTCATCTTTTTGACTCCTAATCCTGACACAATCATAAAATCTTTCTCTATCCAACTTCTCTCCGGATACATCAAGATCTAGACCAGGAAGCAAATATCACAGACAAAATCAATAACATAAAAAAGAGTAAGATCTGGACATAACCTGCCTCCCTCTGGTTTTCATTCACTGTTTTTCCTCTCCTTCTCCACTTAGATCATTCCAGAATACATATAGAATACATGATGTATAACTATATGATAAATCATTGTGCGCGGAATATATTGAATCAAAAGAACATATTTAGTAAACATGCAAAATTTGAGGATACATGTATTCCCACGTTGTTACTGCAAAGACTAAAGTTTTATTTTTTATTTACTCATTTTTTTCTCAGCTGACTTAAAAGCATGCAAACATCATTGTATTGAAAATCATGTCAATTTCATTTTTGAGTGCATCCTCTCTGTCAGTGTGGTACTCAATTCTCCTACTTGTGTATATTTTAAAACTTTGAAGGACACATATTATTTTTCCTATTTTTACAAGTCTGAAAACTGAAATCCAGTAACATTAAGTGACTTGTTGGAACTAGCAAAAGTGTAAACCAAATTTGTGCTAGAGTTTGAATCTAAGTCCTCTGTAATTACGAAGGATGGTGAGCCAAGGGCTGAAGAGAATCGATACTAGAGGAATGACTCAGTGGTCAGGAGTTATGAGTGAAATGGACAGTTGGATGTCCCCCAAAAGGGAGTTTACCTTTTGGTGATGGGCTGCCCCAAATACTTCTCAAGGTACAGGAACAACTCTAGGACTTGGGTTAGCTTTGGTTATCCTGCCTCATATGGGACCAACACTGCTAAATTCTGAAGAGAAATGAAAGGTGTGGGTGTCCTTTACTGTCAGGTTCAGTGATTTCATCCCCAGATGCAGCTGAACTATGTACTGGGGTAAGGGATTAGAAGGGCATTGGTGAGCATGTGACTTGGGAGCAGTTAACAAATTTTCATGAAATGAATGCTCAGATGAGAGAAAACACCCAAGATGCCCCAGACAAGACTCTGGGTTCCCAGAAAGAGAGTCAGTTCCCCTGGTATCTGGGAAAGGACACTCGTTGTAAACCACAGAAAGGAGCAGCGTGAAGGTTGTAGCCTGGTGTGCCAGTGATGCACCATCAGAGCAACATGACAGCAGAACGGTCAGCTCAGATTAGTAAAGCAGAGCTCAGAGGACCTGGCTACAAGATTCTTTATCCAGGAGTTGCAAGCCACAATGGGAATTTTTGAAGTAAACTCACCTGATCTATTCCTGCAGGACTGTGTCATCCTCCTCCTGGGACTCTCTGTTCCCCTCACCTAACTTTCCCCTGACCCATCTCTCACACTGACACCAAAACATTCTTTCTATAACTCAAGTTTGATTAAATCACTTCTAGGTTTAATTATTACCAGACTTGGTGGTTCTTCCCATGGGTTGCCTACTGAAATCTCTGGGGGAGTATTAAAAATATCAGTGACTGCCCCACCCCAAATCCTCCCAAGATCCATTAAATCAGAATTTCTGGAGCTAGGGACAGGTTACTAACATTTTTAAAAAATATTCTTGAATGATTGCTTTGTACATCCAGTGTTAAGTCAAAAAGTCCCAGAAGGTACATTTAAAACTCCATGGAATGATGACAAAGTCCTTCTTACACTGAACCTGCTAGCACACTAGGATGGCACAGGAATAGCTTTCGTAAGATTCTAATCTAATCTAGTTAACTTTCACCCAGTTAATTTCTTAGAGGGAGATTATTTCTCAGAGGAAGAATATATTCTATTTTCCTATGTCCAATAGAGAAAAGGCTACAATATTTGTGGAAAGACAGAATTATTTGTTTCCCTTACATGTTGTTCTTTATCCTTTCCCCTTGGGTAAAGAAAGATATATTAGCTCTATTAACCTAACATGTGTCTAAGTTTTGCCACTGGGAGTGCTCAGTATTAATAAGAGAAAGGGTTGTGGGTTTTATAAACGCTATGTTAAAACACCACCATCAAAAAATGATCACCTAAACCTTCTTCTCTTGAATTTAGGTACATATTGTGAACAGAGGTATATACTATTACAACCTAATACATGCTCATAAATTGAATGAATAACTCCAAGAAACCTCCCAGGATTTCAGGCTACCATCACTTTCAAATAAGTCTAAAATAATCATTAAATATTCATTGTTCTTTTAAAACTCTCATCTTGATAAATCTTGAAAGCTGGGGAGAAAATTGGTCAGTGTAGAAATTTTTATCTCACTTTTAGATAGAGAAACTTGAATCAAGAAAACTAGTAACATAAGATGTGTGACACCTTTATTAAATAACCAGATCCTTCATGCCAGGGGCATCTTTTATAGGAGATTCTCCATACATAAAAGTACCTTCTAGCACAGGTGGTTGCAGGCATTTCTAAATTCTTTCACTGCTCACTAAGCAAATCATCATAATAATTTATTTGACTTTTGAAAAAAAAAACTTTTGCGTACAAGAAGGAAAAATAGCATTTATTCCTTTTTTATAATTGAGAAAAATTGATTAAGAGGAAAATTGACTTTCTCATGGTCCCTCAGAGGTTTGTCAACTGTAGAAACCAACTCTTTGGATTCCCAATGCTCTTTCTAATAGTAAACATTGATATTTTCCTTAAATTGTAATAAGTTACACAAAGACCTAAGATAACTTAGTTTTATAGCTTTCAAAATAGATTTTGTAGAGGTAAGTTTCTAAAAAAAAATCACCCAAAATTGTAAACAGAAAATTCAAGTAAAAACAGCACTGATAAGAGACGTTACTGACACAATCATAAACTCTTTCTCTGAGTCCTGTCCCTGGAGCTCCTCCATCCCTGCCAGTTACAGGGGGGCTCTTAGAAGCAGTTTGAAAACCAGTTTTAGGCTTTACAAAACAGGAAGTGGAGGTCTTAAAAATCAAGTGACTTGGTCAAGCTCACCCAGTTATAAGATATCAAATTCTTCTGTGTTTAGTAGTTTGGATAATTCTTGGATAAAGGATACAAAATTTCCCTTGGATAAGAGGAATAAGTCCAAGAAATCTGTTGTGCAACATGGTAGCTTTAAATAAAAGTAGGCTTCTCTGAAAACACATCTATATTTTAAATATTAATAACAATATTTTATATATTTGA
The DNA here is from genome assembly GCA_020662805.1 of Glaucomys volans. Classification (NCBI taxonomy): domain Eukaryota; kingdom Metazoa; phylum Chordata; class Mammalia; order Rodentia; family Sciuridae; genus Glaucomys; species Glaucomys volans. The sequence continues at coordinate 954,396 of JAJEJO010049932.1, read as the reverse complement.
AAAATTACAAAGAATAGACTTTACACATTTTTCACTAATAAATCCTAATTATGTGAAGTAATACATATGTTAATTAACTTGATTTAACCATTCCACAACATATGTTAATTAGTTTGATTTAACCATTCCACAATGAATATGTACTTCAAAATATCATGTGTATACCACGAATACATATTTTTTATTTGCTAATTAAAAATAATAAAAGAATAGTTTCAATCATTTGTGAAATATCTCAAATAATTAATTGTCATTAATTTAATTTAGCTTTAGAATTTTGATGCTTAAGAGGAGATTGCTTTATTAAAAAAGAAATATTTCCCCTCTCCTCTGTAGGTGTTTGCAGGAGGTAATTGTAGCTCAACAATTTGTATTTTCTCTAGAAATTTGATGCAAGGAAATAATCCCAAACAAGGAAAATCTATATATGTGAAGATCCTCCTTGCAATATTTTATACTTAGAAAATTATGAATAACCAAAATATGTAGAAATAGCGTAAACGTTAGGTAAAACATGGTTACATACTTGATGAGCATTATTGAGAAATTATGTAGTAATGTGAAATGTGTTCAGTGTATAAAATATGTGGAGGAAGTAGAATTTAAAATTAAATTTGTGCTATGATAACATTATATGAAGATGTAAGCACATGTATTTTAAGAATTTTAAGAAACATAAAAATCAAAATATTTTAATTGACTATGTAGCTCTCTTATTCATATTTAATGAAATTCATATAACAAGCTTTTCAAAAGTGACAACCAAATTTTCTATCTTTCCATTGCTATCTCAACTTTATATAGGTTAAGAGTCCTATTAACTATTTCTAATTAATGGTAACAGGCATGTATCATTCATATATTTAACCATGAACTACAATAGAAGTAATTGAATTTGTTGAATTTTGCCTCTCTATTTTATTTTATTTTATTTTATTTTATTTTATATAAAATGATTATCCTTAATGTAGCAATAGAAATTTACATGTATGCATCTGATAGTTTTCAAAGTTTATACACACACAATTATTCAATTATCTTAAATGCCAAAGTTAAAGTAGATTAGAAGGATGTATGTCATTAAGAGAAATAAATTTACTCTTTTTAATAAAGAGGTAAATGAGATTCTCTGGGGGCATAGAATGAAATCCATTTCCAATCCTTTCTTCTGTGTTAGTGTTATCTCATGGTACCATTTCATATCACAGTGCGTCATCATACATTTAACTGATCAAGTTAAATCTCTAAGTTTACAAAATAAAATTTTAATTCTTTATAATTTATTTGGTTTTTTTTACCTAATAAAAATTTGAAAGCATGCTATGGACAATTCAGTCTGTCAAGTACTAGAGATAAGGAGGTGCCTCAGATCCAATGAACCTTTAAAGGACCTGCACTCTAGGATGGAATACCCACCCAGAACTGAATGGGGATGCATCCATGTGGTGACTGTTCGTGCAGTCACTGAAAGCATGCAGATAAGGACATGCTTAACCATTTGTGAGATTAACCAATCTCAGTGCAATAATTATAGGCTTACATCTTCCCATTGTACCT
>JAJEJO010049932.1:921087-952829 GCA_020662805.1 Glaucomys volans | reverse complement strand
GTTTTCTTGGAGGCTGAAGAGGATAAGAATAGTGAGGGATTAAATCTACCTTCCAGTTAATGGAAAAACTGGTTTAACCACAAATGGAGCTGGGAAAAGTACTAGAGAAAGGCAAAGAATGGAAAATGAGTGGGAATTAATAAAGGGCATAAGATGAGACAAAGAGAGGATATTTTAGAAAGAAAATAATTTTTCAAATTTAAGGATTCCACAGAACTTCATTAATGTAGGTATTACTAAAGAATCCAATTTTGCTAGTATTATTTAATTCCCAAATCATTTAGTTCTTGATTTGCATAAGGTTGGTCCAATTACACGTTTTGATGACCTACTAACCCATATAATTAACCAATTTGTCTGAATGCTGTTGAAGTTGAAGTCAAGGAAGGTCAAGAACAATGACTAACAATTAAAGCCTAGGGGATAAGCTGGAATCTGAGTTTCAATCTCTATCCTGAAACTATTTTCCTTTGAAACGATAATGGGGAATTTGTGGACCAGTTAACCCATTTACTAACCAATATGTGGATGGATATTGTGAAGCTGTCTTCACACGAATCTGAAATAATAAAGTACAATTATGTAATAGCTACCTGACATCATCCAATCTCAGTGCAATAATTATAGGCTTACATCTTCCCATTGTACCTAACTCCTTATAGAATATTCTTTATGTAATCCCTTCTGTGTTCTCTGTGAATAATTCTGTTTTCTTGGAGGCTGAAGAGGATAAGAATAGTGAGGGATTAAATCTCCCTTCGGAGTTAATGGAAAAACTGGTTTAATTCACCAAATTCTAATTTGCCTAAAACAGCTTTAATTGGTATTATTTTCCTTCATTCAAAGGAAATGCTCTTCAACACCTACATCTATAGTCTTTACAAAGTTCTCATTGTAACATCTGCTTCATCTTCATTTCAATTAATTCTGCTCAATTTGAAATTGTCAGGCCTGTGAGAACATTTCTTTCTGTCAAAACACCTTGATGGTAGTTTAAATCAGCTTATGTGGTGGTACGTATAACAAATCATCTGAAGGCATCATGTCTGGAACTTCCATTTTTTGTGTGCTGAGAGCTCTTATGATTTTCTTCTTTCCTAAGCAAAGTGATCAACCTCTCTCTCTGGGAAATTGCCTATGTTCTTATGTCATCTTTTAATTCCAATCCTAGACCCATGATAATTGTTAGATATAGACATCAGACTGTCTGAAAGCACCCTACCTATTTCCCTGACCTCAGTGAAGTAGAGCAAGTGGGAATTCAGCTGCCTATGTCCTGGGATTTGGCAATATTTGGAAAACATCACTTTGCTGCTCAGTTCCCAAATCTGTCACTTTTGTTCCAATTCAGTCAATCTTCCTCATCCCAGTCCTGGAGAGACCTACTGCAAAATACTCTCTCTGTTGCTTTGCCTTACTTCCACTCATGCCCTACCTGTAAAGCAGCCTCTCCTACATCATTAGGTCTACTTGGAGGATCTGGAGGTGACGGGGCCAATTCTTTCCTGGCCAACTTCCTAGGACTGATTTCTACTAGTCCTCTGCTGTTCCCAACTCCATACTGAAAGTAATGCTGCCCGACATTCTCTCCAACTTTGCCCTCTATTCTTGTGTCTTTCATGCTTATCATCTTGGGCTTGGTTCCCCTTTTGGAGGATGTTGGCTTCCTAATTCTTTCTGCTTAACACCTGACCCCCATTCTAGATTGTAAACTCCATGAAAGAAGGAACTGTTGCTTATCTCTATGTTCCCAGTGTCCAGCCAATAGAAATGGTTACTAAATATTCACTGAATGAAAAAATACATTTCCTTAAGAATTCCTGTTAGCTTACTGACTCTTCATGGGTGATAAGCCTAGTACGACATATGAAAGAATTGAAATGATAATGTATCATTCAGAATAGTTTAGGTGATTTAGGCTATATGAACAACTTTTAAATCCCTGTTGTTTAAAAGAACAAAGAATGATTTCTTGTGATCTAACAGGTCAAAAATAATCGAGAATATGGTCCTCACTTGATACTCAAGGGTTCAGAGTAACAGGCGTTGAACTCTCTTGTGAGACAGCCAACACGTTGTGAGTTCAGAGTCTACAAAAGGGAAAAGAGAATGGAGAATTGCATCCTCATGCTTGAAGGCACAATTGGGCATTTAGGCAAAATCAGAATATCTGTTATCATTTTCTTATATGGTCAAAGCAAGTTATGTGGAGACATTTAAACTTTAAGGGGGCATGGAAGTGTGATTGCTCACACAGCCCTGATGGAGTAAAGATCTGGAACTATTGATGAGGACTAATTATGTACAAGGAAAATAGTAACAAATTCCAATATGCTTAAATGTCCATTTCTCAGAACAATCACAATGGTTATACTTAAACACCTTCCTAACTAAACAAGGTGTATGAGTAGAAATCATCTCTCTTTGATACTGATCCTATATTTCTGTATTTTACTTTCACTCAGGTCAATTAAAGGGGGGTAAGAGAAAGAGAAAGAAAGAAAAGAGAGAGAGAGAGAGAGAGAGAGAGAGAGAGAGAGAGAGAGAGAGAAGGAGGCATTTAATACATTAGTGCCTACAAGAGATGGTAGGTCTGAAGAGAGAGCAAATATTTTGGAGGTGAAAAACATTCTAGGTCTCTGTAATAATAGATCTCGGTGGCCAAATGAGAGGGCTGTGCCTGGCATATTCATGGAGCAACAGAGATCGGCTGGTACAGAGAGAGAGAGAGAGCAGAGAGACAAGAATGATACTAGATAAAAGAACCAGATAGAGTCAGATCTGGGTAGAGCTTTGTTGCTGTTGTAGGAATTCTGTTATCCTGGGGAAAAAAATATAAATCCTTGGGAGGATTTTCAGCAGAATAGTGAAAGGATAAGAGTAAAGTCTATTTTGTAAAACAAAACAAAACAAAACAAAAAACCCAAACATAAGTTTGGTTACTGTGTAAAAAGAACAGAAAAAGAAACAAGGCAGCAAGAAGAGCACGGGAGATGCTAATGGCTGTACATGTGGCGAAATTAATGGACATGATGAGGAAGGGACAGGATTCATAAATATCACAACAGTTAATCCAAAAAAGATTTCCTGACTATATGATGAAAGTACAAGGAAAAGAAAAGATCCAAGGAGGCCTGTGACCTTGTTGCACCAAATGATCATTATTTCAAAGATGTTGGTAAAATAGGAATGTGATTGAGAGCAAGCCCAAATGAGCAAAACAATAGAATCATGAGTCCCAGGAATTCTGAGGACCCCCAATTAGATAGATTAAACTTTGCTACTTCTCTTTATGGCAGTTACACTTAAAGAATTATTCAGCTTTGGGAAAAAAGTTACCTATATTTAACTTCCCTTCGCTTTTCCAACAAATATTTTATTTGTTCTGACTTTCACACAGAATGGTTTTTCAGGTGCAAGTGGGCATCTCTGGAAAGCATTACTGATGCTTATCAACAAGCATGCCATGAACAATATTGAAGATCAATCAATGAGTGAGAATCGCTGATGGAAGATTGAGTAAAATGACATGCATAAATGAGTTTCATGAACTGCAAAGTGCTATGCAAATTTAAGTTATTGTGGTCTTTAGTGGTTGATCATTAGAGTCAGGAGAGCATTCTCCTCTGCCAAGGTGCACATGCACACAGTCCAATCCCTGTTCTCTTACAGTGTCACCTCCAGCCACACCTTCTACATCTCCTAGTATCTAGTGAGACTGCCCTGCCTTTCATTCCTTGAGCATACCTCCCCATAGCTATCCTGTTTCTTGGCTCACATTCTTCTTGCTGATTGAAATATCTTCACCTTTTCCCCACTCTACAAAAGATCCAACTGGCCTGATCTTCCATGGCTCAATTTCTCCAATCTTTTTGTCATACCATTTAAAAAAAATCAAACCATTAGAATATTTTCTGCAATGATTTGGAGCTTTCAGGGGATCACACCTTATACAAGTTAATATACACATTTTATCTCTCCTACTAGATAAAGTCTTCACAGACAGAGATAATATCTTAAGTAACTTCTACAGCTACCATAGCATCTAATTTAATGCTTGATATGGCACATAGGCTCAATAAATTATTTAAAAATAGAATGACTCAGTTGATAAATAGATAAATACACATTTGAGTAATGCCTCTTTTACTTTTGTACAGAAAAGTCTTCATTTAATATTTATATTATTATGTAGTACTTGGTTTCTAACTCTAATGGATATTATATTATTATCAAACATATTTAATGTCTGCTATTGTGTTTTCTAAATTGAAGGTGTAAGTCTGGGCTGTTGGTGTACTTCAAGGCTTCTTGGGGGGAGGTATAGCTATAGCCATGATGACTTCCTCCCCTGTTTCTGTCTGCAGATAATAAAGCTTTAAGACAGGGCTTTAAGTGAGGACCTGGGGAAGTATGAAACTGGGAAACAAGGAGTAGGAAAATTTGAAGGGAATGGGTAGATTCTAGGAGTCAACATTACTCCACATAAGCGATCAGTGTATGTTGTGCCATTGACCCGAGCTTTGGGAATAAAGGAAGTACCTCCTCAAATGCAAGTTAGTTTGCAAGCTGCAGCAGAACCCAACAGCCTTGTCCAAGAGAGTAGTTACTCCCGAGCTGAGAGTCTGGAAGGTCACCTGAAACTCATGGCTAATGATGACTCATTTTGCAGTGGCTGAAATCCATGCCCAGAAGGGAGCAGCATTAGTTCTTGGGTTGTGGACTAGACTGGAAATAACCTAGGCTTCTTTTTAATATAAAACTAAAAACAATCCAAAAGCCTAAAACCAAAACCAAACCACACTGGCAGGTGATAGCTGATAGATTGCTGTATATTTTCTACATCTTTATTTTTCACCTAAATAGATGAGAGCAGCATAAGATCATGTGTTTTTCAGCATATTTTAACAATGTTAGCTGTGGACATGATAAACAAATGCAGATAGTTTGACATCTTTAAAATAAAAAAAAAAAGAATATTCAGTACTAAATAGTCTCAAAGAGAAGGATTTCCCAGAAGTGAAAAGCATATCTATGTTTTTAAGGTATTCTATGGTTTTGGTGAATCTTGTCTCATTTCACCATTTCTGATTTTTGTCTTTTGTTTTTGGATACATGCAACTAACTAAAGGTTTCTGCAAGTTTTACAAACCTCTGCAATTTTAATGTGCTAGAACATACCCAAACATCTAACCTAAAATGTAAAGGCTATAAAAAATAAAAACAAAAACTGGCACTGATACAAATCTGATGGAAATTTGAAGCTACAACAATGAAAAAATAAAATCAAAATTCTGATGACTGTTTTAAATCCATAGGAATAAATACAGATTAGCCCCATTCTTTTCCCTCCCTCCTATTCTTCTTCCATTTCTTTAGCCTTCTCACCCTTTCCTTTTTTTTTCCTCCCTCTCCTTAACCACCTTCTCTCTCTCTCTTGCTCCCTATTTTTTGCTAAATTTCCATCGTTACAATTTGGCATTTCTGTGGCTGAAGGAAAGTCATAATGTTCAGATTTATTAAAGTTTGAACTAAACAAAGTTATGTCATCATTGAAATAAAACTATAATCTACATTGTTTTTCATTAATGACCTGATGTATTCTCTTTATGAAAGAGAATGACTCATATAATATTTTAAAATCTCTTACTATATATATCATTTTGCTAGCCATAAAATATGTATCAGTATGTCTTCTAGCATTCATAAAACATAAAACCTACAGTAAGCTAAAATATTTTTCTATCTCTATGTCTAATTTTCTCTCTATATATCTATTTATATATGCATCAAGAGAGCAACAGAGAATTTGACTGACAGTATTTATTTGCTGGTGGGTCTATGACTTCCAGGTAGGATGTAGAAAAATGCAAAACACTTTCATTACCATTGTAACAAAAAAAAACCTAGACAAATTAAAAGTTGTGATATTCTTTGCAGTTGATAAAGCATGGTGGTTACTAGTCTTGATGAGCTAAATTCCAGAAAAGAGCTAGCACTTAATAGTTGAGTCACGACTGTAGCATCTTCTATACATTTGGATGAATGCATAGTCTAGATATGGGCAGAAGATGGGGTCTGCCATTGGCAGAGAGATATTTTCAAGGACAAGGACAAATCAACCTTGACAGAATTGCAGGGCAGGTAGTTTTTATATTGATCTGAAAGAGATTCAAATGATAAAACATATTGTTTTGACCATAAATACTTTACAAATTTTGTTAAGAAAGCAATGGTGGAACAAGGGCCAGAAATGGAGAGAAACGATGCTGAATTCTAAACACCTTAGTTCTTTGCTCTTTCCTACAGATGGATCCAAAGATGAATCAAATATGAAACTACAGTCCCGTACCCACCTACTTCCAACATGGTAAGATCAAAAAGGTAAAGAGACCATGAATGACAGTTGGCATAACTGATCAATCACAGATAAATTCAACCTAATTAAAAGAATGCCATAACCAGAGTAACTCAACACAGAAAGATGCTGAAAGAACGTTCCCTCATCTCAATAAGACAAAGGAAAGAGTTCACCCTACCTGAAGAGGAACAAATGAAGACATAAACTTCACTGCAGTATTCACTTGCCTATTATCCAAGATACCCAGTCTATGGTAAAAAATTATGAGACATACGAAGACGTAAAAAATGTGATCGTATCCTAGGAAACACACTGTCAGTTGAAACAGATACACAAATGAGCCAGGTATTAAAATAGACATACCTTTAAATGGTCACTATCAGTATGTTTTTAAAACATCAGTAAAAGTAGATATAATTCATGAAGAGATGAAGTATTTCAAAAGAGAAATAGAGCTGAGGGATATAGCTCTGGCAGAGCACTTGCCTAGGTATACATAAGGTCCTGATTCAAAACCCAGCACTGCCAAACAAATGTTCTGAAAAGAGAAATAGGAATTCTAAACAATAAAGGAATAAATCTAAAAATAATTCCACTAGATGGATTGAAAGGAATAGTCCCTGTAGAAGAATCAGTAACCAATATTTGCTTCAGTTTAGATCATTTCTATGCATATAAATATATATTTCTAAACATATATATATATTTCTAAATAAATACATTTTTAGGTGAGTAAATGTTGAAAGACTATGATGCCAGCAAATAGGGAGTTCATAAAGCTCCAAAGTGCTTTTATGACAGATGGAAGTCTGGAGCTAAAGTACTTTAGGAGCTAAATGTGAAAGACATTTTCTCTTAATTTGTTTAAAATAGCATTGACTCCTTAAGGAAAAATGAGAACAAAACATCCTGGGGTTAGTAATATAGAAATAAATGACAGCAAAAGCACAAAATCCAAGGAAGGGGGTTCTGGTATTACATGTGAAGTAGTAACATATTAATTTAAGGTAGACTGTGATGAATTAAAAAATTCATATTGTAATTTCTATAGCAACTACTAACCAAAGAGGTTCATCTAAAGAGTTAATGGAAGGTATAAAATGCAAGGCTAAAATATGTTCAACTACTTCAAAGACTTCAGAAAAACAGGAACAGAATAAAGATTAGATAGGGAAATAAAAAACAAGAAAATAGTAGACATCACAATCTTATAAATAATTATATTAAATGTAAGTGGGTTAAATAATTCAAAGACTAAATCATAAAATGAGATAAATGCGAGATGAATTTTATTCTATGTACAAAAGACACACTTCAAAAATGAGATGGAAACACAGTTTCATGCAAGCTGTAATTCCATGTGAGCACATGTGGTCATGATTATATTTGGGAGATATAGAGTTCAAGACAAAGTCTATGGTAGTTAAAAGTGACATTTCATAATAATAAAAAGATAAATAATAATTTATTGAAATAATTGAAAACGTTTGTACCAAGTAAATGAGTATCAAAATTTATTTCAAAGAGAACTAAATGCATTCACAGTCATGGTTGGAAAATTCATCAGTACTTTCTCAATGACTGATAGAACAAGTACACAAAAAAGTATGTTTCTTAAAAACTTAAACCCATCATCCTAAAGAATATTTCCATATATTCAAACCAAATCTATAGATACATATGAAACATTGACCAAGATATACCATATGTTGAGGCACAAAATAAGCTTCAACCACCTAAAATATAAAAATCATGAAGAATATTTTCTCTGATCATAATAGAATTAACTTAGAAATCAATAGCAAAAATATCTTTAAAAAGAACTCCATGTAATAGGAAGTTAAAAATATCTTCCCAAAACACACTAATCAAAGAAGAAAAAATCATGAAGCAATTTTAAAAAGATTTTAACTAAATGATAATAAAAGCATATAATATCAACATTTGTGAGGTGCAGCTAAAGAACTTCTTAGAGAGAAACTGATAACTATAAATCGGTAACATAGAAAAAGAGCAAGAAAACCCAGGAAATATGTGTATATGTATAGCAAAACAATTTTTAAAAACCAAAAAGTTGGTTTTAAGTAAAGATCAATAGCCTTAAAAAATACTTAGGAAAATTGGTCAAGAAAAATAAAGGAACACAAATTACCAATATTATGAATGAAAAAGAAAGAGCAATAGACAAGATTTCAGATAATAGAAGGAAAATATGTGAGTAATATAACTGTGGGACAAATGTGAAAATTTTGAGGTAGTAAAGCATTTGAAAGACATAGCCTATGAAAAATGATAGAGAAAACAGAAAATCTAATAGCCTCATTGCTTTTTAAATTTTGAAATAATAATTTTAAATCTTCCTAAAATAAACTATAAGCCCAGAGGTATTCTTTTTGAATTTTCAAACATTTAAGAAATGAATGACAACCATTTAAAAGCTCTTTCAGATAGAAAGAGTATATAATACTTCCCAACACATCTTGACTCCTACCTAATTTTTGTTTGTTTTTGACTCCTAGATATTTACACAAGAGAAATAAAACATTCATAGCAGCTTTATTCATAGGAATAACAACTAGTACCCTATCATCATGGGAACTGATAAACTGTGGAGGCTCTGCTTCAATGAAAAGGAACAAATAACTAATATGCTCGACCACCCAGGTTAATCTTTCAGACACAAAGAATCCAAACACACCCATTTATACTGAAGTTCAAGAACAGGTAAAACTGATTAAAATGTGATTAAAGTCAGAAGAATGTTTTTCTGGTTCACTTGAGTATTGGAGACTAGGGGAGAGGGAAGTACAAACAGAAATTTTGGGGGTGATAGAAATGTTCTATTTGGGGATGATGGAATATCAAATAGCAGGGTATTTTTTTCCTGTGAGTGGGATTCTCTCTTATTGTTACCACCATATCCTGAAAACAGTAGTGACTTAACCTTCATTGTTAATTGAGTCTTAAAACAACCCATTTCTAAGTACACAGGACCATAGGTGGAAACTTTATACAGGTTTGCTTTTCTTCTAAAGTAATTTTGAATTATCTTTCATTTCTAGCTTAGGAAAGGGCTAAACAATTAATTTTCCTTTTTGGAAGCATTATAAAATTATAATTCTCAGCATAGTTTTGGAAAATAAAGGTGACCACAATATTAAGCAATAAATAAAAGTTATTTACTAGTGTCACCATACAGCAGCAACTGAATTGATTGCTTTTACAAAGATAATAAAACCAAATTTACAAGAATTAAGCAAACTGCAGCTCTCATGACCCATCTTAATCAACTTATCCCTGTGCTAACTCACTTTTTTTTCACATACAAATATCAAACATTCCCACGGGAAACAAGTAGTCTCCTTTCTTACCTAAAAATCAGTGGTGTCTTGCATATCAGCCAGCAGAGGGCTCAAGGAGTGAATTTCCAAGTCTTCACAGAAGTTAAGAGCACCCTCTGCTAGTCGGTTTTGTTAAACATGTAATTTGCCTCTTAAATCTGCACAGGCTGTGTAGCTGATTATTCTTATTAGTTGTTAAACTTAACCACTACTTATGTTCATTCAAACAGTTCTCTTTTCATTTGTCACACATATCCAATTATTCGCAGGCATTTGTTAGTTCCTGAGTGGACAAATCCTAGAATTTTAGAGTTGAAAGCAACCTGAGGCCATTGCTCTGAGGTCTTTCAGTTCAAAACCTCTTACATTTGACTCTCTTTCAACAATGCCACTGACTGATAACTGGATAACCTCTGCTTGTGGAAGAGACATAAATAGATATCATTTGTAAGGAAATGCATCATGTTTATGCACAGTTCTATTATCTGGCATCAAAGTCTCCCTTCCAGTAAATTCTATTCTTGTATCCCAATAATTCTCTCTGGTCCTACATGAAGTAATTTCAATTCCTCTTCAGATGGACAGTCCTTCATATATTTAAGCCTATTCTAGACATTTCTTTGGATCTTGGTGTCTGTCAGGCTCAGACAATTAGTTCTCTTTTTTATCCAGAGTTGTATCTTAAAGTACTCATAAACTGTAGTGATCTCATTGTTTTGGAATTTGAATTTGCAGGGCTAATAACCCAAGTATTTACAATTTGGAGGCATAAGGAGCTTCAAAGTCAGGAACAGATTTATGTTCTAACCCAAAGCCTCTCAAACTTTATTGTGCATTAAATTACCTGGGAATCATTCAAAAGCAGTGTCTGACAATGGTTCTATGGCAGGCCTGCCTGGGAATGTGCATTTTAACAAGATTGCATATTGTGATCCATGGATCACATTTTTAGTTACCTGATCTAAGGAGAATCTCATACAGATTTAATTGTTTCTAAAATACACTGCTTTTTCACACTATTGTATTTTATATAAATGTATAATTAAGGCAAAACATTAACATTGCCATACAAGCATAAATAGACATTTAATGCAATTTGTAGGAAAAATTAGAAGATATCCTATTAGTCATTCATGTAGAACAATTATTATCTTATGTATAGATATTTTGAACTAGAAAACCATATTATCTCAAGTTATCTTGTCTTATTTACATGCCAATAATTGATTAAAACTTGTGCTATAATTAATGATACCATAATTTCTTCCTTCCTGTTACCTATTAAAATTAGAGTTTGATTTTCACAGGCTTCCTGATGGCCAACTCTCACAACTGCCACCAAAAGGACTTTTTCATATTTCCCTGAGGGTGAAATGAATTTCTTCTCCCGGGGATTGGGCATACACTGCAGAATGTTTCTCATGTGTCACTGCATGCGTTTTCCACTGTGAGTCAATTTCAATATGAACAAAGTGATTTTCTCTTCTCAACGGAAAGGATCATCCAATCTTAACAGTTATCTTCTCATAACTGGCTTACAGAGAATATTCTCTACCTCGGTTGCTATGTGGCATGGCTTTTAGTTTTCTGCTACTTACTAATAGGTGCCCAAGAACTAGATACAGTGCTTTAATATCAAACAAACAAAAAATAATATCAGCCACTATACCTGATGCAAGCTTTGGTATTGTTCACACTTACAGAATGCTGAAAAAATAATTATAATCAGTGTCATTATGTGGATGATGAAATAGAAGATCAGTGATGTGATGTGGCTCAGCTGGGGGCCATGCAAGTAGTAAATGTCTGGTTGGGGTTTGAAACCAGATGACTTTGGTACCAAGGCCACATGCAATCCTGCCTGCCTTTAAGAAGAGTGACATATGAATGCATTAAAAGTTTTCTTTTAAAGGAAGAAACTATAATAATCTTTAAAATTAAGCATTCCATCATACTAGGTTCAGAGTATATGTAAAAGACAAAATTATATTTTTAAATGTGGAGTATCCTCAGGGCATTGATATAAGCCTTCTTAGGATCAAAGATCATGAAAAAGAATTTATGTCAAACAATACTTTTAAAAATACAAAACAATTACTCCAGCATTTAAGCTATTTAAAGCTCTCATATTAACCAAGTGGCATTGAGTATACAATTTAATGAATCTGTGATACAGAAGTTAGCAGAACTAATAGCTTCTGCATTTAGCTTAAGGTAGGACTGGCTTAGTTTTGTGGTTTGGTTTCCAAAATACGATGATCTTAAATTTCAGTCCCTTCCTATTTTTTACTCACTTTTCTGGGGGAATACTAAAAATTATACCAATCACTAATATTTCTCTAATTTCTGTAGAAAAATAGTCTCAACTCCTTTCCACAATTCCAGCCCAGGGTGATCTGACTTCTCCACTTAATAGTATAACTCAGGGTGAAAGAAAAGTAGATGTGATTAAACTAACCTTAGTAACCTTTTCAGATATAGTGGTAGTATAAGAAAGGACGAAATCTAATTAGATCTATAAAAATGTTTGAAATGAGAAAAGATGAGATGTGATATGTATATGGAGGAAAATTTGAAACAAAGTCAGAATTTAAATAAAAATGATTCCTTCCTTATATGGCATAGTCAAAGTGACTAAATTTTGGTACATATTTTAATGAGTTCGAACCTCTAAATGTCTTAAGATGTTTCATGGTAGTGTCCTAATGCATTCTATTGTTCAAGTCATTGGTCTACCATTAACATCTGTGTTAGTAAAATTGGCTTCACTAAGTAGTTGCATAATGGTCTCAAAAAGACATTGGAGGTTACAAAATGTCATTTATGAAACTTGAAAATTTCAAAGTATTTAGCAAGTGCTATTTTCTTTCAGTAGATTTAGGTAATGTATTTAATACCAAGTGACCATATTATGGCTCCTGGATCATTTGTAAATTTTGTGGGATGTGTGTGATAAAGGAAAATGTGATATGAATAACTACAATAATTCTTATCAATGAACTCATTTAGGTCCTTTTCTTTAGTTTGTCTTTTGATTTTCCTGAACTCGATTCCTTTCTGATGATTGATGGAGAACATAATCACAAAAGATCATTCTTTGACAACATGCATGTATGCTTAGGCACTATATATATGTGTGTGTGTGTGTATGTATATATATACATATATAGATAATGTATATGTATTATTATATGTATATATAATATATTATATGTATATATATCATTTTGTATCTTACCAAGGGTGGAAGAGAATACTATGGCTGACTTTTGCTATAAATCTCTGAATGCATTTGTTAAAAACAAAATATTTCCGTCTTAATTGTCTAAATATAGTTAATACTCATGTTTCATTTGGAAAAAATCTACAAGATCACTAAAGAAAACTTTATAAAACCTGCAATACTGTACAGGAGAGGCAGCACAGAGAAGTTCAACTGGGTCACTGAAAGTCATAACTTGATTGAACCAACAATAGTATTCATGATACCTTTCTGGCTTTCAGAGTCTAACTCAAGTGACATAGATCCTCATAAGCTCCTCATCACCTTCTGCATTCAGTGACCTGTGGAACTCATCTTTGAAGTACAAGATAAAGTTAGGACACCAATAATGGCCTGCTAGGAAAGGTGAGATTTTATGAAAGACTTAGTTACTGAGTTCTATAATGGAGTGAGCAATGTCGGTTGACTTGCAGGCAGAGGAAATCCAAAACAATTAATGTAGGATTGGGTTGTCCTTCAAAACCTAAGGATTAATGTTGTCAGCTAGCTAAGCTTGTTTAAAAAATACACAATATAGATGTAATATAAATATATATGGAGAACTAGTTCAAACAATTTTTATAACAAGAATTGCATGATTTAGCATGTTTCCTGTAAATGAGTTGTCTAATAAAAAAGAGAAAGTATTGCTTTCATTCAAGGAGAAATTAAATTCTGGTATAAAATGAGAGGTTATTTTCTTTATTGACATGAATGTATGGAACAATAAATATGAAAAAATCTATAGCGGCAAGGCAAGTATATTAAAGTACATATACAAGGTCAAATGTATATAAATAATACACACACTCAGTCATTTGATTAAAAAAGTTTGAAATGTTTTTGCCTGATTTTTGTTAAAGCATATTTATTACATGTTAGTATGTTGTAATAATACTGTAGAAAGCAACCTTTCATCTTTTTGGAGATTACGTAAGTATGGATGAAAATAAAACTCTCAATATTCAGTTTAAAACATAGTTTATCTGGATTTACTCTGTCTAAAGGGGAAGGGGAACAGTTACAGACTCTTTTCATCCATAATGGTTGTAAACATACTTGTAGTCTTCACTCACAAAATGTGGTGTCTTTAATGTAGTAGTAATTCAGAATTAGTGATATTAAAAATCCTCAGTGCATAAACATGTTCTGATAAATCTTTTTCTGAAATGAAGACAATTTTAGCAGGAAGGACATGATACAAAAATACATATTCACAACTTGTAGGAAGTCACAGTGGGTCAATGCTTTTCAAACAGTAGAGTATGAACCATTCATTAAGCATAAAATAAATGGGAGGTGACCACTTATGTTTAATGGCATATAGAATATAGGAGTAGAATATTTTGGAGGGCATTTTAAATAAAATCTCAATTTTCCCCTGCCCCCATACACATGCATTAGTGTGTTTGTGTGCATTATATCTTAATATAAAACAAAGTATTTTCTTTTGTGGTTCAAGATAAAAAAAAAAAGTTTAAGCCTGCTTCAATAATACAAATGCCTAGTCTTTATTATCAGATTGAAATCATATGTTTCATTTTCCTTCAGAAAATTGTCTTAAAAGACTGTCATATGATGCCCTCTCCACCACAACCTTACAGACAGATCCCATTGCTTCTCCCACTAAGTAAGTGTCAAGTGATCTAGAAAGAAATGCCTAGGTGCTGGGCTCAGGCAACTTTCTGATTTCCAAGCAGGTTCCACTTGACATGAGTTTCCTCATGCTTTCTCTTTCACCTTTTTATATTCTATCTGGACTTGATCAAATGATCTCAAAGTATCTTGACATATGGACTAGTAAGTAATTTTAGAAAGGCAGGATAAAGTTACCACTCCACCCCATTTAAAAAGTGTTAAGCTTCGAGATCTAGACTGGTGATGAGGTAGCTGCATATATCAAGTGAGTGGCCAAAGGCATTTATTTTTTGTGCTATTGCTTTGAAAAAAGGAAAATGAAACAATCCCAATGAACTTCTTGAGCTTTTGAGTGTTGAAGAAACCAGCAAAATAAGTAAGTAAATAAAATAAAAATTACATAGTGAAAGAAACTGACTTAAGAGAGGGAATGAAATACCTTAACACTATCCCAGGAATAATGCTTTTGGGGAAAAAAAAGTTAAAACAAGCCCAGGTTTGTTCTGAGAAGCTATTGAAAGGAGACATCTGGTCTCCTTGCCAAGACTTTATTCTGTCCCTCTCTAAGAGAAATCATACTCCTTCCTGCTGACATGGAATTGTAATCAGACCACCTTTATTTTATATAGAGCCTGAGAGAGTACTAACAACTTTTGATTGTTGATAGCCTGGGAAGAATCAAGCCACTAATCCATTGTCTGTAAGTACTTTATTCTCAGACCAATGCCATAAACAATCTAATTCTCTAAAAGCTGACACATAATACCCAGTATGAAGAGAAGAACTTATGTTTAGTAGCAACCTGAGGAAAAATAAGTACATAAAATCAACAAGGAAGCATCACTGTGGTTCATAGGAGACCTGGGACTGCATATCTGGATATAATATTGGATAAATTGAGAAAATTAGGGCAATTATGGATCAAAAGTTGTAACACAGCATTTCTGCGCATAACAGAGACCCTTCAGGGAAACCCTGACTCTGCAGTGAGTTCATCTATCAAAGGGATAATGATCCAAAAACATTCTTCTACAGACAGTATAGAAACTATTTCCTTTTTAAAAGAAAGGCACCTGTGGAACTAATTAGGATGAAGTATCTCTTTCAAAGTATAGGCTATAAGCCTGTTGAGTGAATAAAAATATTACAAGACCAGTTCAGAATGAGGGAGAACCCAAATGACAGATGCTAGTGGCCTGTGGTATGAATGAAAAATTGGGTGAGATTAAGGCTGATACTCACCAAGGAGGTCATGAGGGAAAATAGTACTTACACTCAAGAAAAATTTAAATAACGCAAGTCACTCTATCTGCAAATTTAATGAACAAGTGAAGAAGCTTCCCTGAAATACATATCTTATTTGCAGATTTGGGGAAACTTTCTGAAAGAATAGGAAGTGTCCTTCAGGAACTAAGCAACACATTTATGGTAAGAGCTTACATTATTATTTTATGTTTTAATTTGGTTGGTACTGTTTGCTTTTTTAAACATATGCATGTATTATTTTCTTATATAAGGTAGTATTTACAAAGGAAGAGTATGATCATGAATTGAGGAGTACAGTATATTTAATTATTCTTTTCATTCAAGATATAGATTTGTGAAAGCTGTTGAACCTTATGTAAGTAAAAGCATGTGTGAAGGAATGATATAGGACATTTTTATCATTTCACTATCAGTTGAGTGCATGGATTTAATAGTGCAACTCAACTGCCAAAGCTTATCATACTTATGCATAACAGAGAGAAGAAATATAGTAGAGTCTTAAGAATATACCTAGAAAAAATCAGGCACCTTTGACATCTACTGGGATATAATTTTTATGCATTTTTATTGTTACTCATGTGATAAAGCCTCAAATTTTATTTAAAGTTAATCCATTTATCAATCTAGCTTAATCTATATTCTCCCCTGACAGTGCTTCAAAGAAAGTCAATGCGCACAATTTCCTTAGAGTTTTAAGGCTTCTAAAATGCACATTTTGTTCTCTCTGTTTTTGCACTACTTATAAGGCTTCACTTCATTTTTGACAATAAAAAATTTGTGGAATCAAAAAAATATGACCAATTCTAATAGGTAAGTTATATGTTTTTATCATAGATTAGCCTGTAAGTACCATTTTAAAATCTTGGTGACTTATACCCTCCCTCTCCCAACACTTTTTTTGTAGCTTTTGTGATACCATTTCTTCCTTTTCCTTCACCTAACATCAGGGCTTTCTCAGTCCTCCATCTCCTTGATGATGGATTCCTTAAATGTTTCTTCTGGACCCTTTCCCTCTTCATCCTACAATCTCTTTCTTGATTATGTCATAACTCTATGGCTTTATCTCCATTTGCATAATGAAAATTTCCAAATCCACATATCTAGGGCAAACATTTTAAAATGTATTTTTCTTACCACCTATTACATATTTCTGTTTGGATGTACCATGGATACATCAAACAATATATCTCAAAAATATCTCAAGAGATTTTTTTCAATTCCAGTCATTTCCTGGTATTCCCTTCTTCAGGGAAGGGGGCTGCTTGCCACAGAGTTGCCCAAGCTAGAATTTTAGTACTTCATGAGTCCATTTCCTCATTTATCACATCCAATTCATTACTAGAATGTATCAATATTATATTATTACATCTGTTTTAATATCCCTTTAGTATCTCATCACCACTTCCATTTTATACAAATAAATGCATATCTCTCAATCTCCCTATATTTTCATACTTTTCTATGAACCATTCTCCACCCAACCAGGGTAATTGATTCTCTCTCTAACACACACACACACACACACACACACACACACATACGCACCCACACGCACATGCACACCCACACATGCACAAATGCAATCATGGTGCTTTCCTCTTAAAATTTAATAAGGTCTCCCTGTAACTTTTGTGATACAGGCAATGAATTTATTATGGCATGGTATACTATTACATCTTACCACTTTATTCTATACCCATCCCCAAATCAAAACAATACTCTAATCCCTCAGAACATCATTCCATTAATCAATTACACCATCTTCTTATCCATGCTTCAGAAACCTCCCTAGCAGTTTTCTCTAAAACACACAACTTTGACCTCTTAAATGCCTGGACAGTTTCTATATGCCATTTATATTTCAACTAAGATACTATCCCCTGACCTCCATGCCTCTATCCAAATCTTGGTTTACTGTCACTCATTTATGTTCCCATAACAAATAATACTTACTTGCATTTATCTCATATTACAATAATCTCTTAACTTATCTCTAAGATTCATGAGGGCAGGGGCTTCATCTATTTTCTCTACTATTTTATTTCTAATGTAGTGACTTGTGCAAATTTGGAGTTCAATCAACATTTTTAATTATGTACATAAATGAAAAAATCATCATCATTCCTATGGAAGCTTTATTCTCAGAAATCGAGAGATCTTTGGCTAAATAAGAATTTAACTTATAGCACCTGATTTTATTCAATCTCTTTTAGCCATGTTTCAGAACACAATATTAGAATCTGCTTGTTC
Organism: Glaucomys volans; assembly: GCA_020662805.1. Classification (NCBI taxonomy): domain Eukaryota; kingdom Metazoa; phylum Chordata; class Mammalia; order Rodentia; family Sciuridae; genus Glaucomys; species Glaucomys volans. The sequence goes on along the minus strand of JAJEJO010049932.1, from coordinate 934,711 downwards.
TCTTCTGATAAACTTTCCACTCAGGGGACATTGTGGGAGTCATCACAAATCTTCAAGACAATTACTCAAGAACTGTTTTACCCCAATAGATATGCACGTAAGTATACACTAGGGGGTTATGTACTGCTTTGAAAAGGCAGAACAGTTCTGGGAATGAATCATTATCCTGAAAAAGCTCGAAGTTCTTACTAAGTTGTGCCAGGGAAGCCCCACATCCAAGTGACAGATTTCATTAGCAGTACATCCATTTTGCTATCTTTGTGGAACATTGTTAAGTGCTATGCTAATAGACAAAAGTAAAAAATCAGAACATATGCTATGAAATTAGCTGGAAGCTATAAAAGCAACATTTTTTTTTTCTGGAAGAGGAGTTTTAGTTCAAAGACATGGTTTTCTGACATTTTAGTATGCAATAAAAATATCCAATAATGTGGTCCTAAAATTGAGCAGAATTAAGTTTGTTCATATGCTCATCTGAGTTGCATAAAAGCAGGGTAACAAGAAAGCTAGACAAAATGCTACAAGTAAATATTTAGCTTTTTTCAGTACCTCCTATTAGGCAACCTACTTTGAACTAAGAGTTAGACGATGTAACCTGGACATGACAGGGTAAGAAATTGTGAGGAAATACACAGAACTGGAGAGAGAAGTCACTGCAGCTATAACTATTTAGATGGAACAATGTTCCATTGGAACAGAAGACCAGAGACAAACCCACATAAATACAGTCATCTCATACCAGACAAAGGTGCCCAAAACATACGTTGGAGAAAAGATAGCCTCTTCAACAAATGGTGCTGGGAAAACTGGAAATCCACGTGTAGTAGAATGAAATTTAACCCCTATCTCTCACCCTGCACAAACCTCAATTCAAAATATATCAAAGACCTAGGCATTAGAATGGAAACCCTGCACGTACTAGAAGAAAATGTAGGCCCAACTCTCCATCATGTCAGCTTAGGAGCCGACTTGCTTAACAAGACTCCTAAAGCACAAGAAGTAAAATAAAAAATCAATAAATGGGATGGTACCAAAATTAAAAGCAAAGGAAACAATCAAGATCATGAAGAAAGAGACTACAGAATGGAAGAAAATTTTTACCACCCACACTTTAGATAAGGCATTAATTTCTAGGACATATAAAAACTCAAAGCTTACACACACACACACACACACACACACACACACATGCACGCACACACACACAAATAATAAATGGGTAAAGGAACTACACGGACTGTTCTCAAAAGAAGAAATAAGAATGGCTAACAAATATATGAAAAAATGTTCAACATCTCTAACAATTCGAGAAATGCAAATTAAAACCACATTGAGATTTTTACCTCACTCCAACAAGAATGGCAATTATCAAGAATACAAGTAACAATAAATACAGGTGAGGATGTGGGGAAAAGGATATACTCATGCATTGCTTGTGGGATTGCAAATTAGTGCAACTATTATGGAAAGTAGTAGGGAGATTCCTCAGAAAACCAGAAATGGATCCACCATTTGACCCAGCTATCCCACTCCCTGGCATATGTCCAAAGGAGTTAGATCAGCATAATTCAGTGAAATAGCCACGTCAATGTTTATAGCAGCTCAATTCACAATAACTAAGCTATGGAACCAAACTAGATGCCCATTAACTGATGAATGGATAAAGAAATTGTGATATATATGTAATGGAATATTACTCAGCCATAAGTAAGAGTGACATTATGACATTTGCCAGGAAATGGATGGATCTGGATATTATCATTCCAAGTGAAATAAACCAATCCCAAAATACGAAAAGTCGAAAGTTCTCTCTGATATGTGGATGCTAACCCACAACTAGGTGGGGAGGGGAGGGGAAGAATAGAAGTTCACTGGATTAGACAAAGAGGAATGAAGGGAATTGGCAGGGATAGGAACAGAAAAGACAGTGGAATGAATTGGAAATAACTTTCCTGTGAAAGTTATTTATAACTTTCCTATATGAATTCACCACAGTGAATTTCAAAATTGTGTACATCCACAAGACTGGGTTCCTAATTAGAATAAGATATATTCCATGTTTGTATAAATACATCAAAATAAATTCTACTGTCATGTATGACTAAAAAGAACAAATTAAAAAATACACTTCCGTAGTCAAATGTCAAGACACTAAAGTTTATGAGATTAAGCAAAAAAAGAATTACAGAATAGAATGAGACTTTTTAAAAGTTCTCCTTAGTGTATCTGAAGAAGTTCTAGGAAGGGTCCCCATGCAAAAGACAAGAAGAGGATTCAATGAAAATTGAGCAATAAAAGATCAAGATCTTAGGAAAGGGAAATCAATATTTTATAAATAAAATTTCAGTAGAATCAATAAAAATCAAACAAGAAAATATTCCTAAAAAGTACAAATATATTAAAAGGATAAATTAAATTTAAAAAATAATTCAGAGGGTCAAATAAAGGAAGGTCAATAACCAATTAACTATAGTCCAAGAATGAGAGATTAAGGGAGAAAATTATCAAAGTAATATTAGAAGATAATTTCCTGGAATGAAGAATAGAGCTTTTTGGTTAAATGGTCCTTCAAGCATGCAACAAAAAGAATGAAAAAAAAAATCCATGTCTAGATACACCTTTGTGACAATTAGCAGCATGAAGTTCAAGGTTGAGATCACAAACTCCTTTAAAGAGAAATAAATAATTCACCAATGAAGGCACAGGAATGAAGCTAGATTCCAGCAACACTGCATGTATAAAATAAATGGAGTAAAATAATATACTCCATGTATGAGATGTATGGGAGTACAATGTATGGGAGTACAATGTATGGGAGTATATTTTTAAAAAGATTTCTGGGTAAAATAAAACTATCATTTGAGTATCAGGGAAGAATTAAGACAATTTTAGATAGACAAAGAATCGGAAACTTTACAACTTTTGCCTCCCTTCCCAGGAAATTAGTCTCCCCACCCACATACAGTTAAACCCCTGTCCTTGGGCCCTCAATTGATTCTTTTGTCATTTCAAGAAGGGTAGCTCAACCTTCACTTCAGACTTCATGAAGCACAAACAATATGTATTATCTCCCCATTTTGTAGAACCAGAAAGGATATTTAATGTCCCCTCTCCTTACCTCCTTTACTCTATTCAGCCTTTAACAGTCTTAAATTTACCTTCACATTTACAGACATTATTTTCAAATTTTCAAACATTTTAAATATTATTATTACAATGATAATACAAATAAAGTTTGTTTAAAAAACTTGAGACATATGGGAGGATTATAAATTATTCCCCATAAATACAATATCTCCTATGCTTCTATAAGGAAAATACTTCTTAACCCATTATGGTCCCTCATTCTATGTATAGGACACTCAGTAAAGCATAAGTTGAGGAACAAATATTCCATTTATGGTCAGTTTGAAAGAAACATTATGTCTTTATATTTCTATTCTTTTGATGAAGATAAAGGTGAAGGACTAAAGTTTTTGAAAAAAATATATGTATTTCACATATACATATGAAAAATACATTAAGGGTATATAAGTTCTAGATTATATTTTCTAACCTATTTTAATGTACCTAGTCAAATTCATTGAAACATTCACAAAGTTGAGAATGGGAAATAATGGGTTTGTCAATGAAAGACCCCAGCCCCATGTCTCAAACCCATGACATAGGTCACTCCACCCAACCCCAACCCCCCTAGGGAGGTTTCGGGATCTGGTCTCGGGAACTGGTTTTAGGAACTGGTTTCGGGAGGTTGATAAACTTAAACTGATAAACAGGTTAAGAAACCACAGGACAATTGAAAAAGTATAGGTCACCTTGTCCTAGCAAAAATCGTGGTTGTTCCGGGAGTTAAAATGTAAACCTACGTGCCGTATTCAAAATATCCAATAAGAAACCTGTCGCTTACCGCGCGCGCGAAACCTGCCCTTTTACCCTATAAAAACCCTGTACCCCAAAGCCCGGTGTGCCAGTTCACCGAAGCTACGGCTGAGGTTTTGCTGAGCACCCGCAGGCACCTGTGTTCCAATAAACTCCTCCTGCTTTTGCAGCCAGCAGTGTCTTCGCGTGATCTTCCTTGGACAGGGGGACTGAGGGTCTTTCATCAATTTGGGATGAATTTGTTTTATCTCTCTATCAAATTCCTTTAACATATTTTCAGTTTTGTTCAAATTGTAAATCATTCTTTATATATTCTAGATTCCCTATTTTTTTTCCCAGTTTTCCATTCAAAGCCCCTTGTTCTTATCTGCTCCCTAAGTCAACATTATAGTTATCACAATGGGGTGGCTTGTCATTGTACTGATGTGCTTTTCTTTCTTGGCATAGCCTCTTTTTCCCAGGAGTACATATTCAATTAACTTCCTAAGAAAAGAAGAAAGGGTCAGGTCAGGGTCAGGGGACAGAGGGGAGATTGAAGGTATGAATGAACTAAACTCTTACCTTCATACCAAGAAGTCAATATGTAACCTATAGATCATTAAAAAACATCAGTCCATCTAATACATCAAAACAACAACAAACCGGAAATAGAATAGTTGCTATTAGGGATAAAGCTCAGGAGAGGGGAGGAGTTTGACAGTAGAAACACTTGCTTTTTAATGTAATTGCAATTCTCAATGCTACTCACCAAATATTCCCAGTTTTCTGTCCCTGCAAAACATGACAGGATTGCATTTCTTGGCCCTGTTTAAGGTTGCATGGTCTATGGAACCAGTCACTGTCAGTGACTTTTGAGTGACAGTAGCATGTATCCCCTCTAGGTAGGGGCCAAGAGCTAGTGCAGGATTCAACACCCTCTCTCTATCTGAATAGTAAATTGTTGCTTCTGGCCCCTTTCATAACCACAAAAGAGACACAACAGCTGTTGGACCTCTTTGTATTCTGGAGACAACATAGTCCTCATTTGGGTGTATTGCTTTGACTCATTTGCCACGTGAGCCAAAGAGCTGCTGGTTTGCGTAGGGCCTGGAATAAGAGAAGGACATGCAGCAGGTCCAGGCTGCTGTGCAAACTACTTTGCCACTTGAGCCATATGATCAGCAGATCCAAGGGTACTTGAAGTGGCAGAGACAGATAAGGATGCTATTTGGAGCCTTTAGCTGACCTAAGTGAATTATAGCAACAGGTTCTTAGGATATTGGAACAAAATTCTGTCCTCCCCTTCAGGAAACTATTGTCTTTTTGAGTAATCAGTCTTGACCTGCTACAGGGCCTTAGTAGAAACTGAACACTTAACTAAGGACCAGCAAATTACCCTGAAACCTGGGCCATCTATTGGCTCAGATTCTCCAAAGAACACTGATTAACATGATGGAAAGGCAGTTATCCATCCTCACACAATGTTATGTGAAAATTAAAACCATAAAGATTAAGCAAGAATTAAATATTTGTTATACTAGTTTATATAAAGTGTTGGTCCTTAAACTCAGTGAATATGGAGTGGGGATAATAAATTTGCATCTTTTATGCAACATATTCTAATAGGGATAGTCCTTAGACACATATGAGAATGCTGCCTTAATATTTTATTATTTATACATCAGTGTTTAAAGGTTATTTATTTTCCCCTGAACAATGACAAGTTTAGCTATCAGTAAATAAAGGGGATGAAAAATGGAACCTGGGAGAAAGTCAAAGAAAACCCCAAATCACGATTAAAATATAAGTAAATCATCATTATCAGTGAGGATTTACCATCTCAAGAATTCACTGTGAGGGGGGAATACTGGGGAGTGATATTTTCTAAATTACATAGTTATATTGTGTACATGTATGTATACACAACAATAAACCCCATCATTATGTACATTGATAGTGCACAAATAAAAGTGTGGAAGAGGAAAAAATAAAAATACAACTGACTTTCAAAAAATAAAGTATATAGGAGATGGGGCAGAGGATAGAGCTCAGTGGTAGAACACTTGCCTAACATGCACAAAGCCCTGGGTTTGATCCCCAGTGACCCTCAAAAAATAAAAAGTAAAGTACATGGGAATATAAACATCCATTATATATATAAGCATATGCATATATATACATATCATATATGTTCTGGGGACTGAAATGGAGCAAATTATGTTCAATACATGTATGATTCTTAAAATGAACCCCACTATTATTTACAACTATAATTAACTAACAAAAACATTTTTTAAAAAGAAAGAATTCACTGGGATTAGGGTAGAGAAAGAACCTGAGAGTCATGCCCCGTTGCCTCTCTGAAGAACCAGTAGATGATAAGACACCAGGTGGTCTACAGACACCAGGGGGTGCAAGCAGGACTCAACTCAGGAAAAGGGGATCCACCAAGGCAGTCAGTGTTCTAAGGCTGCAGTCCCATGCAGCTCCATGCAAGAGCTCTTTGTGTTCTTCAAACTGATAGAGGACTGCTCCCTGATGCTGCTAGCCACCATACCTTGTTGTGTAAAAATTCTGAGGCCTAGTCTCCTTTTTTAACCACATCACTCTGGAAATCCATTCATCAGTCTCAGATTCTAAGAGCTGACCTAATGACATTGGATGTATTCTCAGTTGTCAAAGCTTACCTATGCAAGCCTGCAGCCCTGTTTAAACTGTACCTCCTATTTCAAAGTAAAACATGCCATATCCATTTGATTATTCTAACAACAGAAAACCAAAGTCTTGCAATAGGTACTGAATAAATAACATTAAAATTTGAGGGTATTAAAATATATGAAATCATTAACAACACAGGTCTTGTCCATCATCACCAAAATTAAGTGAGTCAATACCTGTGACCACTGTTAACACTGTCTTGACTACTCACCCAAATTTGTGTATCTCATAAACTGGGACAAGTAGATACAACTCTTCTTACATTCTTATTTTCTTCATTTTATATATTACTGAGTCCCAAAGCACTCTCTTCCTGCCACTTGACTTCTGATGTCTGATGTAATAGGGAATATGATGCATAATTGGCTAAGAGACAGCATGCACACTGGTTACTAAGTGAGCTCTGTTTTACGGCTCTGTCACAAAGCAAAACATAGCAAGCTTCCATGGAAAAGTAATGTTGTATTTAACGTAGGATGTTTTTCACCTCTTCAAGCAGTGTCCATGTATGTTAACAATTTTTCCTTGAGTAAGCAGTCTTTTCTATATTAAGAACTTTGTATTTCATAACTGATTTTGCATTTCTACTTTACTTGAAAGATCAGCATCAAATTTGCAGCCTTTCCCACTCACCATATGAGGTCTCTGATTGATATCTTTGTGAACTAACCATATCCTGTGTTATCTTTCTCTGCTCATATTTTCCCTTACTCCAACTTTGTCATCTATCCATTACCACTCTGATAAATGGTATGTACTTTTGAAAACACTTCAAAATATAGCTAAGCTGAAAAGTATAAGCAATAATAAAGAGAGAAAGAGAAACATATAGAAAAATTTATCCACAGTATTGGATCAGTCATGCACTGCAGCTTATAGGTTAGCTCCAAGCAGGTCATCCCAGCCTGTCCTGTGATTGGCCAGCAAGATTACACTCTGTAAATTATTACTGATTTTGTTCCCTTTAACTCTTGTGACTAAACATAAATTGATCACTAATTAAAGTAATGACGGTAAACAAAATTATTTTAGAATCAATTAGAAGCATGAATCAGGGCACTATGTTGAATGTTGCAGAGGGCAGAAGGTTCCACAAGAGTTGAACAGAATGGAGACAGAAATGTGGGCAGTGAATTTTTAGATAAAGGCCAACTTGGGTTTAAATTCTTCATCTACCACTTATCGTTGGTATGACTCTTGGGTACTTAGATCTTAGCCTCAGTTTCCTTCATTTACAAAACAGGAATAACAGCACCTATCTCTTTGTGTCCTTTAGAGATTTAAATTGAGATAATTAGAGAATTTAGTATAGAATATATCTTCCACCCATTTTAGTTGGTTCTTATTGTTCTTGTCCTGAAAAACTTGAAATTTAGTGAGCAAAAGTGGCACATGTCTGTAATCCCAGTGGCTTAGGAGGCTGAGGCAGGAGGATCAAGAGTTCAAAGCGAGCCTCAGCAACTTAAGTAGGCCTTCAGCAACTTAGCAAGACCCTGTCACTGAATAAAATGTTTTTTTAAAAGGACTAGGGATGTGGCTCAGTGGTTACATGCCCTTGAGTTCAATTTCTGCTGCCAAAAAAAAAAAAAAAAAAAAGTCAAGTACACAAAATCACAGTTCAAGGGCAAGGACATATGTAATAAATACCATAAAGGTGACAGAAGCAAAGTGTTATGGCAAAGAGGGAGACAGAAAGACAAATTACCAAAGTCAGAGAGCCACCTGTGGGACAGCTTGAACAAAATCTCTAGTGACTTAAATGGAGGGCTACCAAATGCGTCTGAGAACTCAAAGCAAAAGCACATCAGGACTCAGGGAAGAGGGGCAAACTGGGACAGCCTGTATAATCTGAAGGTAAAAATGAAAAAGCTATCAAGAAGACCAAGTAATGAGAACACTTCTTTTGCAAAGGAATCCATCTGTGAAAAGTAATATGCTCTGTATGTTGCCATCAATTAGGATATGAAACTACTTTATAGCTCTTTTATAATAGCTAGCATTTACTGTGGAATTGATATATACCCAAAGTCTGTTAGACACACAACAATCCTACAAAGTGAGGATTATCCCCATTTTCCAGAGTAGGAGAAAAGGCTTACCAAGTTTGAATACTTTGGTAAAAGTCACTTAACAAATAGCATGAAGATGCTTCCTAGCCAACAAAGTTCATGCTCCAAAGCATTTTAGCTAAGAGGTCACTATCATTCTTATCTATACAATTTTATCTTAAAATATGGTTTTCAATGATTGGTAAATCAGGTTTTATCATTTTCATAGTGCGGGCCACAAATATACAGGATATCACAACCATTCTATGATTGAACCATAGATGAACTTGACTAAATAAAGTTACAGTCTGTACACTCTGAAAGAAACGGGAAAACTTAATACCAGTAGTATCTCAGAGAAGAGGTAGCTGCTACCATGTTCATGGGGCAATAAATTACTCAATATTTTCTGTGTTTTTCTAGTAACTACAACTCATAACAATGTTAACTGCTAAGAAGTCTCTGTTAAATTGGAAGCACATTGCTGTAGCATCCTGAAGTATATCAAGTGCTCAATTTTGGGGAAAAACAATCTATATGCAAAGAGGATAAGTGATAACCTTCCAATGTTTGCTTTTCTAAGTTTTCTAACCAGATTTAATTGAACTATAAAGTTTTGTGTGGCTCACTCAATAATGAATGACTAAGCTCTAAGAAGAAACTGAAAGTAATTTGAGGTAGTTCTAAAAATTAAATCTAACAGTTATCATTATGTTATAAAAGAATAATGGTATGATTGCCAAAATAGCATTTCCAAATAGCAAACTAGGAAAAGGCAATGGAAGTCATTTTGCATTAGGCTACAATCAATGAAGAACATGATCAGAAAGAACTTCACGTATATCATATGATCACTAGTGCCATTTGCCATATGATTTTGGTTTTTCATCTTCTTAATACTTAGTAGTTCTGTACTTCCTGATTCTCTTGCTTCTGTGCTAGACTGCAACTAATTCTGGGCAAAGCACCAGGAACAAAGAAGTAAAGTGAGTCACCTCCAGTCCTGAGCATTTCATTATTGGTGTAAACCCACTCCCCAGGCCTCTTTGTCAGTGTCCCACTGCCTATCAGACTTTGAGATAGTTGCTCCAAAAGCTTGAGATCTGGAGCAAAGGCATAAAGTGCAGAATTTTCACTTAATCTGCCATAGAAATAGAGAACAAGGGAAAGTTAAAAAATTTGTAGCTGTGAATCTCTCAGATTTAGTGGTTATGACTGTGGAGTAACCTATAACAGTACTATCTAATTAAAATAAGGAGGGAGTCATATAATCTTAGATTTTCTAGTAAACACTTTTGAAAATACCAAAGAAACCCGTGAAATTAAATACTAGTTACACTTTAAGTGCTCAGGGGCCTCATGTAGCTAGCGACTACTGTGTCAGAACAGACATTGCTTATGGTGAGCAGACAATAGATAGTATCTGTCCCTGAAATTTCCTCAACTACACAAACACTTAGAAAGAAAAATGGTTCAGAAGTAAGAGGGAGTTGGTAAATTCTGGTTTGCTTTAAGATAGCAGTGGATTAACAAAATAGATAAGACCTCTATGCAGTGAGAAAACATGAAACAAAGAAAACATAGACCATTAGGGATATAAACATATTTCTGACCATTCTTCACTTTTCCAGTCTCTGAAAACAGAAGTGTAGAAGACTGAACTATACCTTGAAATATCCACAGCTGGGCCTCAAGAGACCAAATAGGGTAATTTTGTCAAGATTTAAAGGTCATATCTGAAAGAGAGAGCAGCAAATATCTATTTTCCTTAAGTCTTGGACTGAGAAAAAAAATATAAGAAATGAAGAGGCAGTTTTAAACATATCAAAAGTAATCCAGAGTGAAAGAAAGACAAGAACAGAATAAAATTTTCAGGATTTTAACAAGAAATGATTATTAGTGACATTTGGAAGTACAATTGTGGTGAATTCATGAGTTAAGGGACCAAATTAAAGAAATTTCAAAGGAGATCTAGTGGGAAGGAAATTGGAGCAATGAGTGAAAGAAAAGAGTAAGGGTAAAGTAGAAAGGCACGTCTGTAAAATAGAACTCCACGTTAGCTGAAGAGCCCAGGGAAAATTAATGAGAGAAAACAGCCATTTGTGGGTCTGTGTAAAGCTAATAATGAAATGCAGGGTTTTACAAGGAGATGAGTGGCATGAGGGCAAAAAGCAGCAGAGGACTTAAACAAGGATCAAATGCCCTGTCTGGAGGCTTAAAGGAATAAAATGTTAGGTAGAATTTTGGATTGGCTGCCAATCAAAGGTAAAATCTTTGATCTGTTGAGAATTACATGTTTAAATAATTGGTTACCTTGACTCTGAATGAAAGGAAGCATGGGATTTATAGGTAGTTGGAAATTTAGCTAGAATAAAGAAAATGAGAACTTGACTGACTAATATAATTTCTATAGAATATTCTCATGCAGATAAAATGTATAAAGTTGTAAGAAAAAATACAAATGAATCAAAATCAAGTACATCATATGTACTAGACTTAGATTTTAAAAGAAAAAAATAGAAGTGAAGTTTTATTTCCTTGAAACCATATCATAAAGGTTTGTTGTGCTTTTAAACAACTGACAGAATAAATACTAAATTAAATTTTGGAAAAGATTTTGCAGTGGCTGCAACAGCACCATGTTATCTTGCTTATGCATGCTATTTCTAAGGGTACCAAACTCAAAAGTTCTTGAAAAATCATCATCTCTAAGACCTTTACCTGTACACATTCTAACCTGTTTTCCCACATAAATCTTGGCATCAATATTTGGGAAAATAAAAATACCAATTAAAAAGTGTAGGTGAAATAAAGTAAGTCTCTAGACTTGTATAACTAAATGCAAAATTTCTGGGATATATATTAGATTCTAGATAAGTATCACAATACATTTTTTTCTAATAGAGAAATAATTTATGGTTAAAGTGAATAACAGGACAGGTCAAAGAATACAAAAAATAAAAGCGAAGATTTTGGAAGAAAAAAAGACTTAAATGGCTCAAAAAGGGGGAGAACTTGAAGGTTATGTCAACTAAAGCAAAGACCAAGACAAAAAAATACTTTAGAAACCAAAATTTTATAAAAGAGCATCAATCAGTGAATATGATTTCAGCTGAAACCAAATAACTTTAAAAAAATTATAAACTAAGCAACTGATAAAGTGATGAACAAAAGTTACCTACAAGATAATTATTTAGATTCTATTTTCAGAATTAAATCAAAAGAGCTTAGCATAATTCAAATTCATAAGTACAAGGATGAGAAATTAAAGAATCATCAGATTAACACTTTAAATGACAATTAATTCAGTGATGTTTTCTCTGCTTACAGAAGGCTAACAACAACAGTTCTCAATTTTAAAAATGATAAATTAAATAAAGATGATGGAAATTCTTAATTCATTCACATGGTTAAATACCTGGAAGTAATCCAATTAAGTTCACCTCAGAAAATTACTCTCAAATATTTTGTGTGTGTGAGGGTAATATCAACTCCAGTGGAAAATATTTCTCTCTCACATGATTTCAACTTCTGTTCCATTCACCTCCACCTGGCCCCAACACACATGATTATTTCCTTTAATATCTAGAATGTCAAACATTGAACTCATCAGGGTCTTTCCTTCCTTCCCCTCATTCAGGATCCAGGATAGATGAGTAGAGCTAGTTCCAAATGAGGGGCAAGCACAGTAAGGAGAGGTAGCATGGTTTTGGAATCAAAGAATTCTGGTCTTCAATTATTCCAGCAAAGATGTCCACTAGCAAGTGGTTTAACCCCTGTGATGCTTACTTTCTTCATTCACCAAATGACTAACATATTCGTCTACCTCACAGTTACAGGAAGAATTAGAGAAAATAACACTATTAAGCACTTGCTACACCTTGGCACATAGAACATGATCAATAAAGTAATTTCATTAAAATCCAAGTCAAAATTCTGCTCTGCCATTAGAAGTTCTGTGACTCAGTTCCTGAAGCCATACTATCTACTTCCTAGTATGACTGTGAGGATTGAGTTAAAATATGTAAAGTGGTTAGAACAGTATTAAGCAAATAATTACAAAAATAGGACCATCATCATTATTACCATACTCCAAACTTCTAACCAGTCTTAGAGGTTCTGAAAATAACAGTCTTAATGAACAAAAAGTCAAATGTTCTATGGGATCAGGCACAACTACAGGGATCAGAAAAGGGAGCCAGAATTCATGACCTGAAAAATTAGTGAAAAACAAGAGAACAGACCCATGATCCCAGTGCTAATTCCAGACTACACTGTCTTCTTTTAGAATCTCTGTTTCATGTGGGCATTCAATGCCAGTAGTTGGGTGTTGGCTACAAGAAGAATGGGGCCTCACAGATGCAGTTTGCAAGGATGACAGGCTTGTCCCCCATGGAGGTCACACACACTTCTCCATGCGACCTCTGGCCTCACAAGGGCCCCACACTAGCATGTGCTCCCAGCAGTGCTCAGGTTTGTTGTTGTGGTAGGGCTGGTTCTTCTGTTCCCTAACTCTACTCCAGGACCAAGCAGACAGGGGTTCTAATTCTGGGTCTGTCATTCACCAGCTTTGTGACCTGGGTAAATTACATAGTGTGTCTGACCCTTCACTTAGGATTTGCCTCTCTCAGGTGTGAAGTTTGGATATGTGGTACCTACAATGTCTGGGATACACTCAGCAGGTAGTTATTAACTACTACCCACACAGCCTCCTCATCTGAATCCCCCCCCCATGTCTCACAACATCAGAACATGTTTATTTTCAAATCCTTTCTCTATATAATGAATCAATTTTCCTCCATCAGGGTTAAGTGCCTGACACGACCTAGAGCACCCGAGCCCCCACGGACTCTTGCACACAATGACTTTTATAATGGCTCTTTACACCTTTCCATCTTGTTCCATCTCTCCATTTCTGCTTTCAGACTAGAGCAGGGTGTCAACTAAGGCGGAGATATATATATATATATATATATATATATATATATATATATATATAT
>JAJEJO010049932.1:822833-921077 GCA_020662805.1 Glaucomys volans | reverse complement strand
TGAGTCCTAAGGCTTTTGTTACCCTTTATATTTGATTATCCTTTTATAAAATCATATTTCAAGTTCAAGTTGAACTTATTCCTATGTCTGTGTTACCTAAAATCATCTTTTAAAATCTGTCTCCTGGAAAACTCCACCCATATGCTAGTCTTCATTTTTATATGTATTACCAGGGTAGATTTTTACATCAGTCTTTTTGTCTTCAGCACATCTCATCATGACTCTAGAATGTCCTCAATACCAACTTCTATGTTGATTTTTTTTTCCCTTTCCATCCTTTGACAAATTTAAACTTAGTCTCCAAAGCAGATCATGTCACCACCTACAATGTCTGCTCTAACTTCCCTGAATATCTTATATTATCCTGGTCCCTGCATGTACACAATCCAATCAGTGTAAAGGCTTTGGCCACACTGCATAATGAATTGTTAAACATTTTTCTAATTCATTCAGCTGTGTGTTCTTTGAAGGTAGAAATCATGCCCTTTCCATACTCTCAACCTCATCATTCACTGTAGCACTTGGTGTCAACTGTGAGTTTTGAAAATATTTAGTGATTGAGTAGATGATCACTCCTTTTCCTTCAGCAAATGACTAATGTCATTAATAATAAACTCCCACATTTGCTCATTCTCGTCCAATATAATTCTACACTTACTCCTATCACATCAATGTGTAAAACTAGAATTCAGCAGCATAATAAAAACCAAGTGGGCTTTCCCCCTGAAATGCAAGGGAAGCTAAATATCAACAAACTTATTCACACAATTTACCATAATAAAAAATCCTTTATTAATAGTAATTAGAATTCTTAGTAAGGGACAGAAAATTATTTCATTTAAATGATGATGTGTATTTACTTGAAACCAGAGACCCACAACATACATAATGAATTTGCAATAGATACAACCCACTTCTGCCTGAAACAGGACAGTATTGCTCTGCCCACATTTACACATATTATTTTTGTCATAGGTAGAGAGGTACTGTCCAACACAATTGAAGAAAAGAAGTAAGAATAGGAAAGGAGGTGGTGAACATATCATTTGGTATTGACATAATTATTTCATCTGGAAACCCAAAAATAATCAATACCTGAGCATAATATTACTTGCAGAAATCAATAACTGCCATATGTGAACATAACCACCATTTATACTGTAATAAAAGATACCATTGAATAGCAGCAAAATATTAAATATCTAAGAACAAATTAATACAAATTCTACATGAAAAGAAAATTTTATATCCTGAAGGAAAAAAGAATACTGAAACCAACAGAAACCACATTCTTGGATAGAAAGATACAAAATCATTGTTAGTATTTTCTAAGAATATTTTAAGCTATACAGGCTATCTTAAAGATCATGTAAAAATAAAAAAAGACTAATCAAAAATAAAAGTAATGAAGGAAGCTGGGCCTGGTGACACACACCTGTAATCCCAGTGGCTCCAGAGGCTGAGGCAGTAGGTTCAAGAGTTCAAAGCAGCCTCAACAATGGTGAGGTGTTAAGCAACTCAGTGAGACCCTGTCTGTAAATAAAATACAAAATGGGGCTGGGGATGTAGCTCAGTGATTGAGTGCCCCTAAATTCAAATCCCAGTACCAAAAAAAAAAAAAAAAAAAAGTAATGAAGGAGCTCTATCTGTATTAGATATCAAGCTATCACAATATAAGACTACAATAATTAAAACATAGTTGGCTTCACAGAGAAGTAGGGAAAGGAACAAAATAAAATACCTTTAAATAAATCACAATATGGAAACTTAGCAAATGATCAGTAGCATATATAATTAGAATGACATTTTAAGCCTATGAAGAAAATACTTGTTACCCAATGGATGGCATTGGGATTATCTGGGTAACTAGTTAAAAAATAATTCTTAAATATAACCTCACACCTTATAAAAAATAAGTTCCACTAAACTAAGGATTTAAGTACAAATAAATAAAATCACTCAAAGAAAACAGTGACTAGTGTTTAAAACAATTTAAAATAGTGACTTTTTTGAATCATACAAAACTCAGAAGCAATTAAATATGATATGAAAAGTCTATCTATATAAAATTAAGAGATTCTCTAAAGGGGGGAAGTTTCATGAGCAAATTCAGAAAATAAAGAGTTAAGTGAGAAAAATTGTTGCAATTCACATAGCAGTTACACATAAACAAATACACACACATATACATGATTACATATGTGCCTGTAAGATATATAGCTATGTGTGTTTGCAAATGGAAGTACATATATCCATATCAATATATTACAATAGTGTAATTACATAAGTGTATATATACATATAATGTATGTGTGTATACATATATATGTGTATGTATATATAAAGAAACTATATATAAGTAGGAAATACATCATTGCAAAACCCATAACCCACTAGGAAAATAATGAGCAAAGCATATGGACTGTTTATCAAAAAGAAAAAAAAATTGTCAACAACACATGGCTGTTAAGCTAAAAAAAAGAAAACATATTTTACTTTTATTACCAGAAATGCAAGTTTAAATAAAAGCTGGATTTTTTTAACCTATCAATTTGGCAAAAATTTACTTCTTGGTAACATTCCACATAGGTGTCATTGACTAGAAAGCTAAATGAAGACCTTGGTGAGTGTATAACTAGTACAGCTTCCATGCAGGCTGCTCAGTAAGATCTTTCAAGAATAAAAATTTACTTCTACCTACCAGCCATTTCTAATTTTTAAGTATTTATTTTAACACATGAGTAAAGGATGCTTGTGTAAGAACATACATGGTAGTGCTGTTTTTCACTGCAGAAGATTGAGCAAAGTCCAATTGTTGATCAGTGTAGAGCAGATTAAATAAAATATGTAGCATCCATATATAAGAACTACACAAAGATTTCAAAGAATAAGGAATTGCTGTACTATGAATCTGTAGAAGGCAGATAGACAACTGAAAGATAGATAAGATAGACAACTGAAAAAAGTACAAAACACTGAAGTGTACATTATGCTATTGACTATAAAATATTTTAAACAATCACATAAATATATAAACATATGGGTATTTAGAAATACATGTGCGGGCTGGGTGCAGTGGCATACACCTATAATCCCAGTGACCAGAGAAACTAAGGCAGGAGGAATACAAGTTTGAGGCCAGCCTCAGCAATTTAGTGTCGAGCAAACTTCAGCAACTTAGTGAGATCCTGTTTGAAATTACAAATAAAAAGGACTGGTGATGTACTCAGTGGTAAAGTGCCACTGAGCTCAATCCTCAATAGAAAGCAATCAAGAAAGAAAGAATGGAGGGAGGAAAATGTGCTGATGAGCACAGTGGTTGACACCTGTAATCTCAGGTTCTAAAGAGGCTGAGGTAGAAGGATTGCAATTTTGAGGCCAGCCTCAGCAACTTAGAAAAACTCCACTTCAAAAATAAAATTGGAAATTTTATGTGGTTTTATGTGGTTCCAAAATTCAGAGAAACAAATGCTCTATGTGGGAGGATTAAAAGGAAACCGATCATAGTTACAGTGCCAAAGATGAGGACACAGGAGATTAACTCTTCAGTGTACACCCTATTGTACTTTTGAATTTGTACCTTGTGCACACATTAGCACCAAAAAATAAAAAGAACCACTCTAAAGATTTAAAGTAAAAGTAAGACATACTTCTCTTCTCTCCAATACTTCTCTTCCCAACTCTATTCTAAGAAGCACCTTCCTGCTACTTCTCTTCCTTCTGTTCATTTCTTTCTAGTACCTTCAAATGTAGCTTTTCTTCTCTCCATTCAAATATCAAAAATCCCTATACGGATTAATGCAAAAAATGGAAAACAAGAAACAAACAAATCCCCCTATTTTTATAGCTTTCAGTTTGCTGTCTTGATTTTTCATTCCCTGATTAAGAAAATATTTTTAGGTACCTATTCCATATCATGCATTCTGTTAGATTCCAGGAGCACAGTATTGAATAGGGCCAAGGACTCTGCTTCTACAGAGCTTTCAGTCTAAGGAAGGAGACAACAATCA
Source organism: Glaucomys volans (assembly GCA_020662805.1). NCBI lineage: Eukaryota > Metazoa > Chordata > Mammalia > Rodentia > Sciuridae > Glaucomys > Glaucomys volans. The sequence continues at coordinate 917,067 of JAJEJO010049932.1, read as the reverse complement.
GGCAGAAGTACAGGACAATAGGAGAGCTTAGAGAGAGGCGCCTTACCTCTAAGTTGAATATCCGTGAAGTGATTGCTATAGAAAGCAACTTTTAAGGTAGACTAGGAAGATGATTAGGAAAGAATGAGTTGTGACAATGAGTTCCTTTCAAGGAAAACAGTGTGGATGCATAGTAGACAGGAAAGAGAACCCATTGTTCCTTTTCGAGAAAGCAGTTCGAACTCACTGAAACTTCAACAGGGGCTTCCAAGAAGTTTGATAAAAGATGAATATTTGAAAATAGAAAGACTGGAAAGAGGAAAACTAATCAGAAAATAATGGTAGCAATTCCAAACAAAGAGGATAATATTAGTGATTTTAAAAAGAAGGAAAATTTGAATAGGTTCAAAAGATTTTGAGGAGACTGAATAAACAAGATTGGTAATTAATTGGATTCTAGAGGACAGAAATAAGATATTGAGAATTATTCCCAATTTATCTGCTCTACATTGGTTTGCTATATGTATTGGTGATATAACTCACTGACGTAAAGAAAGTAGAAGAAAATTTTGAGTTAAAGAGATAATCTTTGAAATTTTCATTCTATATGTTGAGTTTGGGGTATCTGAGAGAGATCCCCATGGAACTGTCCAATAATCACGCAACATGATGGTCTGATCTTCATGATGATCAATCTAAGCTGCAGGTATAGATGTGGGAATAATAGCTATAAAAGTTAAAATTTAAGCCTTGAAGGTGGATATAATTGCTTTAGGTAAGTGCATAGAAGAAAAGAGAAGACTCTTTAATGAAAAATCATAAAGAAAACTGCAAATAATGAGGTAAAAGAGGATAAAAAATCTGAAACAGAAAAAGAGTGGGAATAAAAATTATAAAATAGGAGAACAGAGTGTCTCTGAAGACAAAAGAAGAGAATATTTCAGTAAGAAGGGGGTAGTCTAGTTATATCCTAAACATAGCTGACAGATGAGTATTGTAAGGACAAAATTAGTTCATTGCATTTCCATCAATGAGCAACATGTACAGAAATGATACTGTATTTGTAGTCAGGATGGTAAGAAGCAGAAAACAGAGTGAGAGAAAAGTTGTAAGAAGTTTTCTGAGGATGAATAAACTTTCATAATAAGTGGTCTTTCTTTGCACCTTCCTTTTACCCTAGGTCTCTGTAACTCTCCGGTTCTAACTTTGGCATTGCCTTCTCTTCAGGACCTCATAAAGACCATAGTGAAAGAGATAGTCTACACAAGTAATTAGAAAAGGTGCATACACCTCTCTTAGGGCAACATAAGGTGTCATCAATTCATTAATAAAAATTAACAGAATGCATTATGAGACCAAATGAAAATGATTAACAAGGATGGTTACATTGTTAAATCTATTGATTGCCAAGTGATAGATTTAATACTTAAAGATATATGAATAGGATAGTAATATAGATAGATAGATAGTTAGATAGATAGATAGATAGATAGATAGATGATAGATAGATAGATGATAGATAGATAATGACATAAATAAGAATGAGGCTTTGAATCCTTAACATAATTCTATGAAGTTTCAGAGGTTAATGAATTTGTATGTCACATTAACTCCAGGGTCTTGGAACCAGATTTTAACCCATTTCTTCCTTGGTCCAAAAAACATGCTCTTATGCTAATAATCTTCTACTTTCTAAATTTTGTTGGTGCCAGAACAATGAGAAGAGGCATGCTTTATGGAAAGTGCCATGTAAACACTGTATGGAAGTACACACATAAAGCTGAATAGGTAGGTAGAGTTCCAGATTGTGATGCTGAGTAGTCTGGAATTTTGTTTCAGGCAACAAGGAACCCCTAAAGGATTTAAGAGGGAATAAAGAGGGAGAGATATAAGGAGGTTTTCATTATGAAAAGGCAATTCTAATCATCTACGTCAATGATGGAAGTGACTACAAGTGAAAAGAACAGTTGGACATTGCTTTCCGCAGAATGAATGAGATTTCAAGGGGCAGATCCATCCATTTTCTGCTACTAACGACAGCACAGTAAAAGTCACAAATGAAAAGTTCACTGCTAACATCAAACTTCATGGCAAAAACCTGAAGACTTTTCTGCTGAGATCAAGAAAAACACAAACATAAATATCAGAACTAATACATGAATTTAGTAAAATGGAGGATACAAAACTAACACAAATAACTAAGTAACAAAACATTAATAAACACGAAACACTAAAAACTAATTAACTCACAGGGTACTATCAGGTTCTCATGATGACTATCAGAGAAAAATCCTCTCGTTTTTAGCAGAAGTTGGCAAATGTAACCACTTTAAAATATACCAGACATCATGTTCTTCTTAACAAGACCTGCCCTTAGGAAAGGCTATTTTACCAGAGACCTACCTGAGGGATGAGAAAGTCCCAACTCTAGCCAGCTCTAGTCTTCCCTGTAGAGAAAGGGAAATACAAAGCTCCTATTCCCTCTGGCAGTCCTGTTCCACTGAAGGGCAGAAACAATCTGAGAAGCATGTGCAATATTCACAGCCCAGAGGTAAAGGCTCATCAAAATACTAAGACCTAATCATAGGACTATAGAGCACTTTCCCTACTACAGCATACTAAAGGTATATTTAGGTAAGATCTTTTTATCCTGTATACCATGTCCAACTTCCAATGAAAAATTACAAGGCCTACTGAAAGGCAAAAGATAGTTTGAAGAGACTAAACAAACAGCAGAATGAGAGTCAAATATATCAGAAGTATTGGAATTATTGCACCAGAATTTTTTTAAATGATGATAAATTTGCTAAAGTATTTAGTGAAAAAATCAGACAGCATGAATGAACAGTTCAATATCATAAACAGAGAAATAGAAATTCCAAGAAAGAATAAATAAGAAATTAAAGAGACCAAAAAACATTGCAACAGATAATGAAGAATGCCTTTAATTGGATCATAGTAAGCTTCACACAGCTGAGTAAAACACAGCTGAGTTTAAAGGTGGGACAATAGAAACTTTCAAAATCAACAAGCAAACTTTTTAAAAAATGGGTGCATGAACACATATGCACACACACACATGTGCACACACACACACACACACACACACAACTTAAGAATGCAGGATAATTGAAATAGGTCCACCATGTGTGTAGCAAGAACACCAGAAGGAAAACAAAGAAAGAAAATAAGGAGGATGAGTAAGAGAAGAAAAAAGAGGAAGAACAAGAGGAAACAAAGGAGGGGAGAAGGGGAGTAATATTTGAATCTATAATGACTGAAAATTTCCACAAATTAATGTGGATACCAATCCACAGATCCAAGAAACTCAGACAACAGCAAACAGGACACATGCCAAAATAACTATACTTTGGCATGTCATTGTTCAAACTTCATAAAATCAATTGAAAATGTATGAAAAAAGTCACAGGGAAAACAGACACTACATATAGAGGAGTAAAGATAAGGTCTATCGTAATAAGAGTTACTTCTCCTTACAAGTTAGGAAAGAATGGAGTAAAATATTTAAAGTGGAGGGAGGAAGAAGAGAGAGAGAGAGAGAGAGAGAGAGAGAGAAAACTACCAGTGTGAAAATTCTTAGATGTAGAACTATTCTTCAAAAGGGAAGGATAGAGGTTATTTGTGGGGGTTTGTTTGTTTATTTGTTTGGGATTTTTTTGTGCTAAGTTTTTTGAGTTCTTTATATGTTCAGAATTTTAATCCCTTTTCAGAAGAGTAGCTGGAAAAATTTTCTCCCATTCTGTAGGCTATCGTTCCACACTCTTGATTATTTCTTTTGATGTGGAAGTTTTGAATTTATTGCCAGCTCACATTGATTCTCAGTTTTCTTTCTTGACTTTTAGGAGTGTTGCTAAGGAAGTTGGTACTTGTGCCAGTGTTTTGGAGTGTTTCCTCTGTGTTTTTTTTTTTTTTTTTTTTCTGAGCAGTGGCAATGTTTCTGGTTTAATTCCTAGGTCTTTGATCCATTTTGAATTGATTTTTTGTGCAGGTAAGAGCTAGGGATCTAGTTTCTTTCTTCTATATAAGGATATTCTGTTTTCCCAGCAACATCTGTTAAAAAGGCTAGCTTTTCTCCAACATATGTTTTTGGCACCTTTGTGGAGGATCAAATGACTCTATCTATGCAGATTTGTCTCTGTGTTTTCTCTTGTGTTCCATTTTTCTTTGTGTGTGTTTCAATGCCAGTACCATGCTGTTTTTGTCACTACAGCTCTGTAGTGTAATTTGAGATCAGGTATTGTGATGCCTCCAGCATTGCTCTTATTGTTCAGGATTTATTTGGCTTATCTTGGTCTTTTATTACTCCATGTGAATTTTAGGAGTGTTTTTGTTTTGTTTCTGTATTTTTAGTATGAAGAACATCATTGTTGTTTTGATTGGGATTACATTAAATATCTAGATTATTTTTGGTAATATGACCATTTTGATATTAATTAAGCTTATCTAAGAATGAGGGCAGCCTTCCCCTCTCCTAAGGTCTTATTCAATTCCTTTCTTCTGTGTTCTTTAATTTTTATTGTAGAGGTCTTTCAATCCTTGGTTAGATTTATTGCCAGATATATTTTTAGGCTATTGTGAATGGAATTGTTTTTCTGATTTCTTTCTCACCAGATAACTGGAATATAGAAAAACCATTGATTTTTATATGTTGATCAGTCTAGAAGTCATACAAATGAAAAAGGTGTTAAACATCCTTCATATATATGAAAAAGGTGTTAAACATCCTTAATAATCAGAGAAATAAAAATCAAAACTATACTGAGATTTTCATTTTACTACAGTTAGAATGGCAATGATCAAGAATGTAAATAATAAAAAATGCTTGCAAGATGTGGAGAAAAAGGTAAATTCATTGTTGGTGGGACTACAAATTAGTCCAACCACTTTGGAAAGAGGAATGAAGATCCTGCAAGAAGGCTAAGAATGGAACTACCATATGACCCAACTGTCTCACTCCTTGGTATTTATCCAAAAGAACTAACTCAGAAGATTATAGTGATACATGCATACCAATGTTTATAGTACCACCGTTCACAATAGCCAAATTATAGAACCCTGTCAACAAGTGAATGGATGAAGAAAATGTGGTATACATTCACAATGGATTTTTAGTCAGCCATAAAGGAGCACAAAATTATGTTGTTTGCTGTTAAATGGATGGAACTGGAGAACATCATGCTAAGTGAAATAAGCCAGACCCAGAAAGTCAAAAGTTGAATGTTTTTCTCTCATATGTGAAGGCAAGAGAGAACAAAAGAAAATGGATAAAAAAGTGGATTGCACAAAAGTAGAAGGGAGATCAATAGAGTAGAGGAATGGGATGACAGGGATGAAAAGAGAAGGGCATGGGGAACTACTGAGGAACAAATTTCACCAAATTATACTGTGCCCATGTATGAATATACCACAGTGAATCTCTATCATGTGTAAAATTATAACACACTAGTTAAAACAATAATAGTACTACAAGGAAGATCACTATAGTAGAGCAAGTGGTTGGGGAGGGAAGAGGGGAGGAAAAGGAAAGGCACTGTGGAATGAAATTGATCTAATTGTTATGTACTTGCATGAATATGGCATAGTGGCTCACACTATTGTATAAGTATAATGCACCAATAAAAATTAATGAATAAATTCAAAGAAAATAAATAAATAAATAAATCTAGATAAAAAGAACTAACTCTCTTCACAAAGTGGATCAGTGGATCATAGACTTACATGTAAAATGAAAAAATAAAAAACTACCAAAAGATAGCAGAGGAGAAAATATAGATATTTTTGACTATAGTGATATCTTTTAGCCATAACATAATGAAGGAAACAATTGATAATACATACTTCATTAAAATTAAAATATATATATGCTCTAAGAGAGAATGTTAAGAGAATAAAAGCCACAGATGGAGAGAAAATAATTGAAAAAGATACAGTTTGTAAAGGACTGTCATTCAAATATACAAACAATTCTCAAAATCCAATAATAATAAAAGGATCAACTCAATTAAAAAATAAGACGAAGACCTTAAGAGACATTACCAAAGAAAAATGCAGATGACAAGAAAGTATATCAAAAAGTGTTCAAGATCATACATCATTTAGTGAACTGCATATTAAGATCCCACTCTCTACCTATTAACATAGTCCAAACCCAGAACACCAACATTAAAAAATGATGAGGGTGTGGAACAACAGTAATTCTTATTCATTGCTGGTGGAAATACAAAATGGTACAGTCACTTTGGAAGAAAGTTTGCAGTTCTCTACAAAACTAAACATGCTCTTACTGCAAAATCCTTGGTATTTACCCAAAGGAGCTGAAAATTTATGTCCACATAAAAATCTGCACATGGATATTTATAGCATCTTTATTCATAATTGTCAAAACTTGGGAGCGACCAAGATGTCCTTCAGTAGGTGAATGGATAAATAAACTGTGGTACATCCAGACAATGGAATATTTATTCAGCACTATAAAGAAGTGAGCTATCAAGCCATAAAAATACATGGAGGAAACGTAAATGCATATTACTAAGTGAAAGAAGTCAATTCAAAAAGGCTTCACACTGTTTGGTTCCAAATATATGACATTCTGGAAAAGGCAAAACCATGGACATGGAAAAAAGATCAGAAGTTACCAGAGCTTGGGTGGGAGGGGCAGTGCACAATGAATAGGTGAAGCCCTGAGGAATTTTAAGGCAGTAAAACTGTTCTGTATGATATTAGAATGGTGGACTACATTTATTCAAGCTCAGAATGTACAAAACCAAGTATGAACCCTAATGGATTTTGGATGATAATGGTGTGTCAGCATAGTTTCATGGGTTGTAACAGATGTGCCAGTGTAGTTCAGGATGCCTGCTGACAGTTGGGGAGCCTGTGGGGATTCTTGGATATGTGGAAACCCATTTACTTCCTCCTCAATTTTACTGTGAAGTTAAAACTATTCTATAAGCTAAATTTTATTTATTAATAAAAAAAGAAATGAAGAAAAGCAAAAGAATTTATCAATTGCATGTCTTGACATTTTATTTAGCGGGAACTGTGGTTGTAATGATTAACTGAGCTTTTCCTCTCAATACACAATGATATGTCTCGATGTTGTAGGTTTCCATGAGTCTCTGTTATTTACTAGTAGAATAATCATGAAATTACTGATATTATCTTAGCTGTATTAGAATTTTAAGCTTTCCTCTTCTTTCCAAAACATGTACTAAAGTACATTTATCTGTGCTAGCATTGGTTTCTGGATTTAAAATAATAGTATGACTAAAATCAAAGGTTTAATCCTGAAAATTTGTAATAATCTACCAATACAAAATGGTAACAATAAAAGTTTTATGTTTCATCCTGGGTTCTTTCCACATTAATTTGCAGACAGGACCCACAGCACACAGCCTGTATGTGATTTGTGAAAGGCAAAACTCTCTGCTCTCTAGGGCTCATCTCCTGCCAGCCTAGTGAACAAGATGAGTTTCTTTTTATAACGACAAGGCACAGAGATAATTTATCAACTGGAGAGCACAAACAATCCTTTATTCAGCAGAATGACAAAAGGTTATTTAGCTTCTGGCATCTACTATCGTTCTTGCAAGAACCAGGCCCAAGAGCCAATATGATAATTAATAAATTTCCAACATCTGGGCAATCAAACAATTTTTTATGAATGTTAAACAAAGCCAATGGCAAACGAAATCCACCTCTTCTCATATTCATCTATCTTAGTCCTCCACTGGATAGGTAATTCACCCATGTTCTGGATATGAAGTGGGGATAGCGATGACATACTAGGAGGATATTACACAATTTGGGAAGTCCATATTACTAAGTGTCATTTAATCATATGGATAGTGATGACATCACCCTCTGAAGCTAATGGAGACTAACAGTTGCCAAGAATAGAGCATTAAGCTAAATGACAGGTGATTGATATCAATCATCACACTGAATAAGGAGCCAAATTTAAAGGAAGAGCTGGAATCTCATTTTCTCTAAATGTCCACCAACAATCTCTATTTTTTTAAAAAAGGAAAATAATTGTGTTATGTAGTTATGGTTCACATAGATTGAGAAAGGTGACCAACAAACACAATGTATGTATCCCCCTCAAAATTTATATGTTCATATGTTGAATGTCTGTGTCCCTCTCCCCCAAAATTTATATGTTGAAATTTATCCTCAGGGTGACGTATTTGGAGGTGTGGTCTTTGCAAAGTGAGAGTATAGCCCCCATAAAGGGATAGCACCCTCATAAAAGAGACCCCACAGAGCTTCCTTGCCCTTCTATCTTGTGAGCTTATAGTGAGAAGATGTCCATCTATGAACCAAGAAGTAACCTTCAACAGATATCAAATCCACTGGTCTAGAATGGTGAGCAATACATTTCTTTTGTTTATAAGCTACCCAGTCTGTTTTAGTCAGATTGTTTGCTGCTGTGATCAAAAGATCTGAGGAGAACAACTATCTAGGAGGAAGCATATATTTTAGGACTCATAACTTCAGAGGTCTCTGTCCATAAGTGGCCTATGGACAGTGTTGCTCTGGGTTGGAGGTGAGGCAGAACATCATGGTGGAAAAGTATGGCAAGGGAAGCAGCTGGGAACATGGCACCAGGAAGCAGAGAGAGCGAGCTCTGCTCAACAAGGGCAAAATATATACCCCAAAGGCACAACCCCAGGGACCCACCTCCCTCAGTCATATCCTACCTGCCTACAGTTACCACCCAGTTAATCCTTATCAGGGGATTAATTCATTTCACCTTTGCATTTTCTTCCATTATCTCCAACATGAGCTTTTGGGGCATACCTCATATCTAAACCAGAATACAGTCTACCGTGGTTCTTTTTTGTTGGTTTTGGGGTTGGTTTGTTTTTGTTGTTATTTGTTTCTTGGTTAGTTGTTTTTGCTTTTGTGTTTGTTGTTGTTGGTAGTAGGGATTGAACCCAGGGGGAGATTACCTCTAAGCTACAACCCCAGTCTTTAAAAAAAAAAAAAAATGGTTCTTTTTAGTTATATATAAGAGCAGAATCCACTGTGATATAATTATACAAGCATGGAATATATCTTATTCTAGTGAGGCTCTCATTCTTATGGATGTACATGATGGTGTGGTCACTGTGTTGTTTTCATATATGTATATGGGAAAATTATGTCAGATTCATTCCACTGCCTTACTTTTCCTATCTCCCCCTCCCTTCCTTCCAGTCCCCACTGTCTAATCTACTTAATTTCTATTCTTCCCTTGTCCACCCCCAACCTTGTTGTAGGTTAGCTTCTATACACCAGAGAAAACATTAGTCTCCAGTCTTTTTTTAAATATTGTGAGACAGGGTTTCACTAAGTTGCTGAAGTTGGCCTCAAACTTGTGGTCCTCCTGCCTCAGCTTCCCAAATTTTTGGGATTACAGTTCTGCAACACAATGCCTGGCTATCAATGTTTTTTTTTTTTTTTTTTTAATATCAGCCTGAACTGACTAGGACAGTTACTTATAATTTCTAACTGCCTTCATAAGTTGAGAAGCATCAGATTTTAGAATCAAACTTAACAGGTCCTTCAATACAAGCCTTTAACCCTTCCTTAGATTTCCTAACACAAAAGTGGATATGATTATGACTATGGGTGGGTCAATTAGATAATACATGCTACTAGAATTTTAAGGAATATAAATGTAGGCTGAAATATTAAACATATTTTATGACATATTATAAACTGTAAAATTCATGAGTCCTAGAGCATATATTGCAATTTATGAAAGAATCAATAGATGCAAACCGAAGAAAACAACATCTCCTAAAATAAAATGTGGTTGTATTTAATTGAATTAAAATAGATTTTTCAAAGAGAAAATGGCTTAAATGTAGGATGTTTTCCTTTGTTGTTTAACTAATATGTCTGGCTATGAGGAATGCCCTTTCCCCCATTTTGATTGGTATACACCATTAAATCTTTACACAGTGATTATATTTTTGGATGAGAATTTTAGAAATTATTGGTCTTGAAGAGCAGATATAATAAACTTGAAGTTATCTGATAGTGAAAGGTGGAAAATGCAAACACTTATGTAAACATAAGTCCTTCCCAAACTGCCCTCAGCTTTTAGAAAAACTTCAGAATGTTCCCGCTCCTTATTTTGTCTATCCTGCAAAAGCCGGGTGGCTATCCACCCTTCCCCTAGTGGTCAAGCTGACCCAAAACTTAGAATGAAATGCTTCATACGTGATTTTTGACCCAAAACTTAAAATGAAATGCTTCGTATGTGATTTTTCATGTGAACCAATCAAAAAGAGGCACTGCAAACCCCCCCTTAACCTATTTGTATTTCATTATAAAAACCCTGCTAAATTTGAACTAGGGGCCTCTTCGCGTCACCGGTTACCGAGTGCCCGGAGGACCAAGCTCGAGCTTGCTAATAAAATGACTCTCTGTTGCTTGCATTGACCATGGTCTCTGGTGGTCTTCTTGGGGGTCCCGAGCCGCAGGGCACAACAATAGCATCAGAAAATTCAACAATAGTGGTATTTTCTAAGAAAGTGTTCTCCTGGGGACTTATGAATGATACATAGGAATGCAGGAAGGAAAAAGAAAAGATTGCAAAATGAAAAAAAAAGGATAATTTTTCTTTGGCTTGCTAATCTTACACTTTTATGACACTTGAGTTTTATTTTAGGTAATTATAAAATAACAGTAAAATAATAAAATATGTGTTCTAATAGGAATATATTTGGATAATGTACCCTTTGACATGTTTTACTTATGGGGGTGTGGGATCAAAAATTTTGAGAATAATGTTCTAGAGCAATGAGGCTAAGTTATGTGCACTAGGCAATGAAAGCTCAGAGCTATGTGATAAAAATTCATAGACAATGAATTGTAATAATTCATTTCATTCTTCATCAACATATTCACATAGATTTAATCATATGAAGTTAGCAGGATTCGATCATCTTTTATTAATTTGTTCCTAGACAGACAACTGTGTCATTCAGTATGAACCTTTCCCAAGTACCTTTTATGTTCAAGACAGACATTTGTGTCATTCAGTATAAATATTTACCAAGTACCTTTTGTGTTCAAGGATCATGATGTCTGTTAGAGTCTTGATCTGGAATGCCTCTAAAGGTTCATGTGTTGAAGGCTTGGTCTCCAGCGAAGCAGAGCTCAGAGGTGGGGTTTTTGGGAAATGATTGGATCATGAGGGCTTTAATCTCATCAATGGGTTAATCCATTGAGGCATTCATAGCTGAATGGACTACTGGAGAGGGTGGAACAGAATTGGAGGGAGTGGGACCTTGAGGGTGTGTCCTTGAAGGTTCTATCTTGTCACCAGATCCTTTATCTCTCTTTCTCTCTCTCTCTTGTTGCTTTCCAGCCAAAATGAAGCAAACAGCTTTCTCTGCCATAGCCTTCTGCCATGAAGTACTGCATTATAACAAGACCCAGAAACTATGGATCCAGCCAACCATTGACTAAAACCTCTAAAAGCATGAGCCAAAATAAACGTGAAAGTTGATTTTCTCAGGTATTTTGCCGCAGGGATGAAAAGTTGACTAACACAATATTTGTTGTTAAGAACACAATTAAAATCTTCCCACAAAAGGGCATGTTGTGTTTATAAAATTTGTACAGAAATAACATGTTAAACTTTCATGATATTGAAGAAAAGAGAAAAAAAATGTTGAGGAATGGCAATTTCTTCTCTTTTTTTTTTTGTTACTTTCTTTTGTATATTTTACTACATGACTCATCATTCTGTGCAGAATTTTCTAGTACTGAAGAAAACTCATACTTCACTCAAATTCAACAATCAGGAGTATAAAATGGGGCCCTTTCTGAAGTTCCACCATCACCAAAATGGCACCATTTTGGTAATGCAGCTAATAGATATGAGGGAGCTTAACACAGACACTCTGAAATATAAGTGAATTCAAATCTCTTCTGTTTTCTGAACATGCTCCCTATTAAGCCTATAAAAGATTCTGAATTTTTCACATAAACAAGTGTCTTATCCTAAGCCATTTAAGGTATGCTGCATTATCCTAAAAAAAAAAAAAAAATCTTGTAGATTCAGTCAATAAATTTTGTCCAAAATGTCAAACTCTGTGGCAAGAATATGCAATTATAGAATACCTATATCTAGAATGATGTTTCTGTTAACTACCTATATTCCCTCAAAGTCATGCACAACCTTTGGGAGTGAAAACTATGTGTATTTGAAGTAATTTATTCAATTTAAATAAAAAATGTTCATGATTTCTAGAAGAACCCAGCTAACAGCAGCTTTCCTGTTGTCCCCCTTGACTGCACACTGCTCCCCAAAGAAAAGTAATTATGACACAAATGCTTCCATTGTATTTTCCACCAATAACACTTTATAGATTTAAAATTTTTCATCTTTCCATATATCTTGCTTGAATGAAAAAGCCAATTGGTAATAATAATCAATATTATGCACAGACTATTAGTTGAATCCTAGGTCCAACAACCCAAAGCCCCAGCTCTTCCCAGAGCATCTGGTCAGGAAACACACATATGATCTTCTTCACATCATGTTTAGCTCTACCCCTCTACATACTTGCCACAGCTCACATTGCCTTTTTCTCAGTACAGTTTAGTTACCTGTATTTCTCCTGCCTGAGTAGGTTAGAAACTAGTACAGGCTCCTTCCTTATTCATTTTTGTCACTCTGCAGAACCCAAAAAGTTCTTTATAGGTTTGGCATGGAATGAATATTTGTTGAATGAAATGGTGAAACATTAATGAAGAAATAAACAACTTGCGACAAATGATTATTAAAAACTCCCAAATAGAGGTACACAGGTAAGTTCCAGAAGAGAATATGATGAAATGATGAAATAACACCATAGATATTATAGTAGCAATACTGGATGATATTTAAACACATTTTAAATTTTGATTCTGTAAGTAAAGAATTTACCTTGCTACACTGCTCCATTTGCAAATAGCTACCGAATCTGTTCCTCTGACTGAGAACCCTGGTCTATGGACTGGGGCTCATCTCCTTTTACATCATGGGTCATTTGAACATTGACCGAAGAGTCACTTGGTGAAAAACACATCAATATAATCAATTCATAAGACTAGAGAAAAGATATCATTAAATAATGTCATAAAAATTCTAAACATGTACTACATAAACCTTATATTTTAATGAGGTAAAACTTCTGATGTTCAGGCCGGGGGTATAACTCAGTTGGTAGAGTGCTTGCCTTGCAGGCACAAGGCGCTGGGTTCAGTCCCCAGCACTGCAAAAAAAAAACAAAACAAAACAAAAAAAAAAACAAATTCTGATGTTTTCAAAATTTCCTAAGAATTCTGACTCTGCTGTTACGTAGACGTATTGTTTAATTATGTATCTTGGTTTATTGCTTGCTATTGAAAACATCTGAAAAATCCATAAATATAGGAGCATTTATAATTTAAATGTATTTTTGGTAGCCAAAATTTGGAGAAATAAAAGCAAATTCATAATGTCAGGAACTGGATATGGCAAACATATCAAATGGTACAAAATGGTTTTTAAAAATCCTTCTTCAAAATATTTAAATGCTGAAAATATTAAGATCTGTTATATGTATTTTAACAACATATTTTGGCTTAGCCGGAGCTGAAAAGTTCATGCTAGAATTCTACTTGATATCTTATTTGGGACCAGGGATGTTAACTTTATGGGAGTCTATTTAATGAACTTTTTATGTTAAATATGGATCCTAAGGGAAAGAAATTTGAACCTATTCCAGAAGTAACACCTTTCTGAGAGACTTGGGATGCTGAACCTATGAAGTGAGAATGTCAGAAGGAATCGAGACTGTCAAGGAAAATTCTTGTGTTAGGTGTTAGAGGAGACACCTGCTGGGGACGTGCCAGTTCAGCTGGTGCAACAGAACCAGGGTGTCAGAATGAGCAAACAGGCTAAGCACAGAATTTAGGCTAGGCTTGACCCCAACCAGCCTGCCTGCCTCAAGCACATCCTATGGCTATCAATCCTGAAGAGGAGAGATGGATATGATTTGGAGACCTGTACTCTTGAGGGAGGAAACTGAGGGCTGTGAACCTTTCTCTTAATGAAGAGAATGAGATGCATTAATAAAACATTTAAATTTTAAAAACAACAACTCAGGGTTACATGACTCAGAGGAGCAGACAAAGGTCTCACAGTACCAGCACTCAGAAAAAAAGGAAAAAAGCAGAAGTAGTGAAATCCAGAGGAGAGGAACTATAGGGCTCCAGAAACTTCTGTCAAGAAAAAAAAAAAAAAAGCCAGGCGTCTTCCCCAACTCACTGTCTTCTGGTTATATGACAATGGTCCCTCAGATGTGTAACCCAGAGAGCCTAGGCATCACTGAAGATTACACAGAAAGTGTCCCTGGATTACATACACATTTTTTGATAGCTCCTGTCCTGTAAAACAATTCCAGGGAGAAAAGAAAAAGTCTCCCAACAATGTAAAATCACCCAAGACACAAAAGGATCTGGGAGAAAAAAATATATGCATCATAATATAATTCATTAGTTCATTTCCCCAATGGCTAGTTATGTTGATTGATTTTTTCATATGCTTTCATATGTTTTATAGATGAAATTAATTCTAAATGCAATATACCCTTTTTTGTTTTCCTAAACAGTGTGTAAATATGTACACATGTCTGTATTCTAAAATGATTTAATTGTGATCATAAGTACTGCATCCTATTAGTTATGGTCTGCCTTTTCTGACATGTTAGAGTACAAAAAAGAGAACAAATGTTGGCATTGAATGGGACATTACATATGTAGGGTGGACAGCATATAAGACAAAAGAATTGTTAGTGATTATACTAAAAATCATGAACCAAAATTACAAAGAGTGCTGCGCCCTCTTCAATTCCCCTCAATGCTTGACAAGGATTCCACTGAGTTACAAAGATGTTTGCAAGGTCTCATCTTCCTGGGAATTGGGGCCGCTGTTTCCTGTTGTCTTGTTTAATTTGCCTATGCTTGGGAATAATATTATGTTGGATTTCTGGGAATTCTAGGGTCTTAGGGGATTTAGAACACAAGAATCAAACAGCTAATCATACTGGATATAGCCAAGAAAGGCCCTTGTTCTGGGGTGATGAAAGTATAACTTGGAAAGAATGCTATGCTCATTTCCAGCAACTTATGCTAAATGTCACTGCGGATGGTAACTACTTCTAGATGACCTAGGGCAGAAAAACACGTTGTTCCCACCTTAACTCCAGACAAACAAGTCACAAACAAAGTTGTTAAGGCTAGAAAATTAGTCCCAACAATTCAGACATCATTTGGTAATGCTTACTTGGTTAATGGAAAACTATGGTACCCTCCTAGGAAACCAGCTTCTGGTCCCTTAGATTTAGACCCCATTTATCTCCCACTGGCAGTATATACCTTGGTTGGCATCAAGTATATTATAATAAAAAATGTACACGGAAGGCTCATCTCCCCTTTTTAGAATATTTAAAATATGTAAAACGCTGGTGTTTGCTTAATTGCTCTGAACAGCTTTCTTGGGCAGGACAGGCCAATGCTTACTGGGCAAAAGCAGGAGGTGTAACCTAGCAAGAGCTATTGTTCCTATTAAACTAATTATTAACCACATAGTGTAAGCTTATATGTTGTTCATAGAAATGACTTCAGTGCACGATGTTACCAGTAATATAGAAAGTAGAATTAGTTAAAGATTATATAGAAGAATACTTAAAAATATTATGAAGAGTTGATAATATTTAATCTGCTAACATGTTTTGCCTGTTGTCTTGTAATTTGCATCAGTTTCCTTTTGTGTGGCCTCAAGATATTGTACTCATGCCAGAAGCTAACATATAAAAATGGTGTGTGGAAAAAATAAAACCAGAACACAACTTAGCCTCAGATCACCGAGTCTGTGTTGCCTTGTTCTCCACCTCGCCGACGCCATCCCAATCACCAGAGAGCACCACGACCCTTTGTGCTAGGGCTGGACCCCGGCAAAAGAGAGGAAGAAAAAGCCAAGGGAAAAATAAAGAAAGAGCTACAAGCTGGAAATACTCTATCAGCAGTGATATGCCAGCAACTAAAAGTGAACAGGAAAACACTGAAGTAGGTATTCCACATAGGAAAAACCACTAAGCATTCAGCTGCCCTGAAGAAGGAGTTTTACAGCACACTAATTCTTCTACTCCATTTATTAGGGACCTGATAGGCACCTGTCAAAGTCCAATGACTATTTCACTCAATAAGGTAGTGTGAAGTAGCATTAATATCCTCTTCTTATACTTGAGTAAACTGAGCTGTGGCTAAATAAATTGTCCATGATCACAAAACTACATGCTGAGCCAGGTGTTGTGGTGCAGGCCTATAATCCCAGTGACTCAGGAGACTGAGGCAGGAGAATCACACATTCAAAGCCAGCCTCCGCAACTTAGAGAGGCCCTAAGCAACTAACAAGAGCCTGTCTCAAAATTAAAAAATAGGGCTGAAGATGGATATAGCTCAGTTGGTAGAGTGCCTGCTTCGCAAACACTAAGGCCCTGGGCTTAATCCCCAGCACCACCAAAAAAAAAAAAAAAAAAATTAAAAAATTAAAGTGGCTGGGGATGTAGCTCAGTGGTCAAATGCCTCTGGATTCAATTCCCAGTACCAAAAATAAAAACAAGTAAACAAAAACAAAAACATGCCAAGCAGAAGAGCCAGAAATCAAACCCAGATGTGTTGCTTTAAAGACAATGCCCCACTCATTACCAACAATACTATGATCACAATTAAATCATTTTTAGAATACAGACATGTTTAGATATACACACATTGTTTAGAAAAGGCATTATTGCATTTAAAATTATTTTCATCAATAAAACATATGAAAGTATATGAAAAATAGTCAACATGAAATGTAAATACAAACCACCATAAGATATCATCTCACCCTAGTTAAAATGGCTATCATCAAAAAAAGAAAGCAAAATATAACAAAGGCTGGGAAGGATCCAGGGAAAAGGGAACTCACACCCTGTTGGTGGGAATGTTCCCACCAACTGTTGTGAAGAACAGTATCAAGGTTCCTCAAAAAGCTAAAAGTAGACCTTCCTTATGATCCAACTATTCCATTTTTAGGTATATTTCCAAAGGAGATTAAATTAACATGTCAAATAGACACCTGTACTCCAATGTACTGCAGGACTACTCACAAAAGTCATGATATAGAATCAACCTAAGGGCCCAGCAGTGGATAAATGGATAAATAAAACGTGGTATATATTCACCATGGAATTTTATTTAGCTATAACAAAGAATGATATCCTGTCATTTGTGGCAGAAATGTATGGAACTGAAGGATACTATGTTAAGTGACATAAGCCAGTCACAGAAAGACAGTATCATATGTTCTCTTTCCTATATGGAAAATAAAATGATTGATCGCAAAGTGGAAGAGAATAGAATAGTAATTAGTAAAGGCTAGAAAGGATAGCAGGAAGGGAGGTAAAGGAAGACTGGATAATGAATATGAAAACAAGAAAAATAAATTCTAATATTCTCCATTCAGTAATGAGATTATAGCCCACAATAACCTATAATATTCTGTGAAGAACTAGGAGTATGAATTCAGACTCCAAACAAAGAAATGTTAAAGAAAGGAAAACGCTAGTCACCCTGATTTGATCAGCAAACACCATACACATGCACTGAAATATCATACTATGTCCCATAATTATGAACAATTATTACAGGCTAATTAAAAAGAAAAAATTACATTAAAAATTAAATGTATTCATTTACATAAATAAAAATTACCTTAAAATGTCACTAAATTAATGGTTCATTGCTAATTTGCTTAAGAGCCTGTGCCATGATGGAAATACTGAAGGAATCATAATAATTTCAATAGCAATCATAGAATTCAAATGATCCACATCTTATCCGCAGTTAACAATGACCACAAGAAGTGAAAACTTTGGTTCAAACAACAAAAATCCAGTTAAGAAGAGAAAGGCTAATTGTGACCCCACTTTTTTTTTTCACTTTAATTGGATGGATTCAATTGTCCCTTACCAACTGTGAAAGGTTCCTCAGCCAGCTCTTCTAATCCCAGTGTGACAAAATGATAAGGGTGCTTCTTGGATCCTCCTTCCATTCAGAAGCATAGATTTGTGTGGCCCAGAATAGAGTGATCCTGAGGTTAATTCTTTCTCATCATCAGTAAACATGTGTTTATTCCCTACAATGGGACTGAAAAATTTTATCTAGAAGAATTACTTCCCTGCAGAAAAGTGTGAAGCAGCAAGTGCTCAGAACCTCAGCTCTACTTGAAAATCTGTTTCAGCCTGAAGTGAGAAGAGTTAGGTATAAAGCTGGACAGGGATGAAAAGGAATATTACTCATTAAAGCAAGCAGCCTACAAAACCACTTGGAAAACCAAGGTTTGGAGTTTGAAAGTAGGATCTGTAATGTTCTTTTTCTTTTTAAAACTTAAGTCTTCTCCTTAAAGAATTTTTCTGAATGAGAAAACAAACAAACAAACAAACAAACAAACAAACGATGAATGACAGAACTAAAACCCCAAATAGCATAATTCAGGGTTCTTTACCATTTTTGTGATATAGGACTCTTTGGCAATCTGGTGAAACCAAAACCATTTTGCCAGAATAGTGTTTTAAACATTAAAAGTAAACAAGGGAATAAAGAATTCTAAAGAAACCCAGTCATACAATGTTACCAATTTTCAAATAAATTTCATTGGCAATGTGGTAATGTATGTACCTATCAGCACATTGAGTGACAAAGCATTCAGCTGTTCACATGATGACCCTAATTTCAAAGTAGAGGAGATCTGAAAGTGATTTTAGAAATGCTTGAAACCGCTGTAAAATGATATAATGCTTGTGGTTTCCATGAGTGATACAGTCACAAGTGCAGCCAATGCCAGGGAAGTGTGTTGCCTACATAACCAAGAGAACTGCTACCACTCAGCAAAAACAAATAATTTGCATGTGAAATCTTGGGAGTAAAATCATCAGAATAACATAATGACAAATTAGTTCCATCTAATTTTGCAGAAAGTTTTATTCGACTTTACTATGTTAAAATCTGAAATATGTGGACTTGGAGAGGGAAAACAGTCCTAGGTACACAATGGTAACCATCAGCTTTAGTGTGTTGCAAAAGACAACAAACATCATTTTGATAATAGAAAGTATCATTAATATTCTGGTCAGGATTCAATAGAACATTATTTAAAGGCATTGTCATTTTTTATTGTATGCACTGATTTATTTATAAACATTTATTAAGGGCCTACTATGTGTCTCTGTTTTTTGAAATATCAACTCTATTGTTACTTATGCCTTTGGCCATAAAATACAAACAGTGAACCTTCTGTCATGGGAGGAACTATCTGAGTATTATGCAGCTGTGAACAGTGTGAATACAGTTCTTTACTCCATGAAGCATATATTCTAGCAGGTGGAAAATACTTCAATTATTTAAGTTATTTAAAAACTATGCAAAATTCAACAATGGAGATGAACAGACTACCAATGAAATTCTACAAGAGGATCCTGAATGGTCAGGAAGGAAGGATTCTGAGGATGTGACATCTTCACTGATACAAATAACATGTAGTTATTCACTACAGGAAAGGAGATGACAGACGGTATGATGGGTATAGAGAATGTTCAAGATTGAGGGAATGGAAATATGTCAGTGTTCTAGGATGGAAAGGAGAAGGACACATTTAAAGAAACTTTAGAGGATACTGGTATACAATAAAGGTAAAGGAGGTAACAGATTAAATCCTACAGGGCACCCTAGATGTTATTAAATACTTGATTACTATTTTAAGAATTATAGGAAGCCAATGCAGACTTTTAAGTAAGGTAGCACCATGATGAACCTATGCCCTGAAAATTTCACTTTGGCTGCCATGTGATGGCTAGTTTAGGTGCAAGGAGCTCCATTAGGAGCTATCATCAATGCACTAACCCAAGCAAGAGATAAAAGTGAATTAGACTCAGATTATGATAGTGGGAAAGAGGAAATAGGAAAATTCAAGAATTCATAAAGTAAAAATGATAATTAGATAAGGGGATGTAAAAGAGCTGGGTATCCAGGTTTATTCTCTATTTCCTGACTCAAGCAAGGGTCAAGGAATGTCATTTACTGAGAAAGAGATGGTAAAAGAATGTGATGGAGTATTAGTGTGTGAGGGAAAGGGAACAGGCTATTTTGCTCAGTTATCCACTTGTTAAACTTGAGGCATCTGAGACATCCAGCTGGAGATGTCAAGTAAGTTCTTGGATCTCTGGGGATGCTGTTTAGAATGGATGTTTAGAATGGAGGCCCTTGGCTGGAAATATCTATTTAGGAGTTATCAGTCTTGAGGAACTCTGACACAAAATAACCAGATTTAAAAGAACATGCCTGCGGGGAGTCCAGAAAGAAAAGAAACGAAAGTGGTAAGAAGAAAAGATAAAGCAAAGAGGAAGTGGTCAAGGGAGGTCAGATGCTGCTGAGAGATCGGCAATGAAGAGGACTGAAAAATGATGTTTGCTGACATCAAACTCTGAGAAAATCCATTTTGGTGCAGAGTTCATGTGAAGCAAAAATAGATACAAGATGGGAAAAGAGGACATGGAAAGATTAGGTGTAAACAGGTCTTTCTTACCCCTGGGCTGTGAATGGCCATAGGTTAGTGAGAAGAATAATTCTCATACTATCAGAATATGTGAACCACAGATGTGTACTTTGCAATTCTAGTTTTCTTCTTAGGG
This sequence comes from Glaucomys volans, assembly GCA_020662805.1. NCBI lineage: Eukaryota > Metazoa > Chordata > Mammalia > Rodentia > Sciuridae > Glaucomys > Glaucomys volans. The sequence continues at coordinate 896,308 of JAJEJO010049932.1, read as the reverse complement.
GACTAGATTTTGAATTACTGATGGTGATGAACAGTTAAGTTTGAAGTAAAGTTGATGTAAGAGAAATCAAAACATTATTTCTGAAAATGCTAAAGTAAATATGTGAGCTATCAGTTTAAGAATCTGAGAATATGGTCACAGATCTCTTCATGAATTCACCTTATGTTTTATATGCATGTTGTATATAATGTATAAATAAGTGTGTGGATTATACTCAATAACTAGAAACAACCCCCGGATAGTCTACAGGTGAAAATTGGCAAATAAAATAAAAAGATGGACCCATGGTTGTAATCCAATGAAACAGAAGCAAAGTTAGGAGTTGCACAAACCCTTGATGGTTGCCAAGATCTTCTGAAAAGAAGAATTGCTGGTAACTAAATTTGATTGCTTCTTATCATCAAGATTAATTGGCAGTTCATGACACATATGTGCCATCACAGACCTCCTAATTACCACATTTCTGATGTAGCTGTTTTCATATTTCACTGCCAATAAGTCATGTGTGTTATTGCTTCTTTTCAGTGAGCAAAGGAAACAAAGAATTTTTAATGGAAGATAATGAGAGAAGGAGAAAGAATACCAACCAAGGTTTTCTTCTAGATATGCATTCAGAATTTTTCATGAAAGATTTTAGAAAGTGAAAATTAAGTATCAGATTTCTAGTGCTGTACTATATGCCATCATTGGAAATGGCACTGAGTCTTCCAGGATAATTAGAAACTGGTAAACTAACAAATTAATAAACCATCCCCAGGTGGCCTCAAAAAAGAGAATATGGTTTCTATAAAGTGACAAGCATCCCTGGGGAGAACTAAAGGCAGGCACAAGGAATGTCTGGTTTTATAACAGCTTAGTAGGCCAAATTCATCAACAATCTTAAAATACAAGTGAAAACAAATGGTTTAAATCAAAAAGTAAAATATTTTACAAATGATTTTAGATAAAACATATTTACAGAAATCTTTCTCATGGACAACTTCATTTTTATAAATTATCAGATGACAAGAATAAGCCTTTGCACATTATCTCATGCTGTTCAGTATTTGGCTGGAAGCCCAGAAGAGGGTCATGCCTTTATAATAATGGAAAATGCGACTATAAAACATCCAAGGGGGTTAGAAAGTGCTGCTGAGCACTGCGAAAACCAGGTTTCCACATGGCTTTGCACACAGTAGGCACCCAGCAAATATTTGCTAATGGATTTGTTCTATTTGTTATCATATTGTTTCATTCTCATGTATTTACTTAGTAGACTTTAACAGTGTCTGTGTCATTGCATTTGGAACTTAACTACTGTGGAGTCTCAGGTTGGCCTTTCAATGTCTTAAGTGTCAGTTTCCTCATGTGTAAAATAAAGTTAAGTTTAGATGCATTGCATGTGAGCTGTGGGGAGCAAAGAAGATACTATCAAGAAGACTATAAGTTGCAAAAGTCTATAAAATTATATATAATTCATAACTATCATGTAATTCATATATAATTAAGATTTGACTTACATAATTACAACCAACAACAATTCAAATATAAGTAGGTACCAAGACTTGGAATGCATTTTAGTTCAGGCTGCTGGCCTGATCATTGCTTCCTCTAAATATTTTAACAGGGAACTCTATTGTGAAGCTCATGTAGGAACCACTAAACACTGCTAGGGAGAGAGTGTTAATTATAATTTGGTGATGTATGTCATTTGCTATTTTTCTTTTTCAGTTTTTCTATACTTAATACTTGTATATTAAAACAAACTATTAATGCCACTGCTGAAACTAATTTTCGTAGAAGATAAAAACGCCCCAGACTACCAAATATAAAAAATAAACTTAATTGGCAAGACCTACAGCATTCCCTCCCTCTCTCTCTCTCTTTCCCTCTCTCTCTCTCTCTCTCTCACACACACACACACACACACACACACACACACACGAATTTGAAACGTGCATATGAAAAATAGAAAACAAAAATTCCTTTTGTAACAAAAAGCCTTTGGTAATATCAAAGCAGTAGTTCCTAGTCTCTGCAAGCATTTACTAAATACATAGCTTGACAGGGCACAAACCTCAAATCAACTTAATTTGTGTCATCTAAGAGTTCACACACGAATAAAGATATCACATTTCATTGAAATTACTCCTTTAGACCTGAACATTTATTTATATACTTTAGAGATTCGGGGACACAAGATCTTCTTTTCCTAAGTCTCTAGGAAAATTGCCAAGAGCTAGAATTTAATGTTCATGGCCAAAAAAAATTTCATAATCACTTCTGAACACTGAAAAATAGAATACCCACTCTTGATAATAGAGTTTGATTGCTGTCAAAATGAACTACTTACCACTTGAAGTGTCTAAACTTGCAAAAATATTTGGGGAAAAATTTACTACCGTGTAAGTTGTATGAAGTTGTAAGTGTCTAGCAACCTCAAAGTCTAGGTCATAACAAGCATTATTAAATCAAGCATGAGTGAGACAATAGCATGTTAGGATCTGCCATGGGCTTGAAAACTGTACTGGAACTCACTGTTTGGTTATTATAGGACAATGCTGTACCAAGGTATGTGGGTGCCCTGGATAGGCGTTCCAACAAATATTTCTTAAATTGCTGCTCAGCTTTTACTTAATGATCCATGAAAAAACAATTTTTAAAATAAAAATCTCATATCTCTATCTATTATTTACACTATGAGTTTTTTAACATACACTGAATATAAAAATAAAAATTATAATACATATGGAATTTTCTGCTGTTTCATGAATTTCCTTGTCTCTCAAAACTGAACCAAATCTGTCATTCAAAATTGTTAATAGTGGCAACATAAATGGTGCATAGTAAACAGAATTTTTGTAGTATGATAAATGAGAATTTTGAAATGAGAAGTAAGCAAGGAAAGACCTCTCTAATTTTGGACTTTAGGTCTTGTTTAGCTGTTTGGTTATTTTTAATATTTGCTAGGTTTTGGAGACAAGTTTTGGAAATTGTTGAAGTTCACATCCAAAATTTTTGCAAAATTAACTATTGCTGGAAACTGCAGAAGTCTGAAGATAAATCTTCAGAGGTCATCCAATTAGTCATTTATAATTCTGAAATATTTTGTTGGAGAGAAACAAACCTGAAAGCTGTCAACTTGGAAAGTACAAATTCATAATTGTCAGCCCTCCATAACAAAGTAGGAGATATTTTCCTCACTGTCTTCTAGCTGTCAAGCATTGTATTAGGTGTAGTGTAAACAGGAAAGATGTGGTTCGTGCCTTCGCAAAGCTGTGAGCACAACAAGGAATAGAAGCAGCTGGTCAGGTGATATCATCACATGCACTCGACATTGTGACTGAAGAAGTATACACCTAGGACACCGGGAGCTTGTAGCAAAGGAACAAGACTCACCCTGGGGAGTTGCAGCAGGTATCTCTGCGAAAATACAGTTATTTTTTAAAAATGGATCCTACTTGGTTTGGGGAAGGCTTTAGGAAAACTGGCATTCACCACCCTAAAGTGGGAATGTAAATTAATAAAAATTTGAGAGAAAGCCAATTGTTAATCATTGCTAAAGATTTGTAAAAAAGTGTCTATCTTCTGTCTAGCAACAAGAGGTATTTTATTATGAAAATTACCAGATATATTCAGATGTATGTATATACATAATGACAAATACAATTACACACACACACACACACACACATACATACATACATACAATGATTGCATCATTATTTCTGTGTACTATTTTTCTAGCTACCATAAAGTGTAAAAAGTTCCAGGCTGGATAATTATTTTAAGGCAAACATTAAAATTACTTTAGACCACTTAGACCTTGAATGTACATTGATTTTTTTCTAGTGTAAATGTTTTCCTTTCATGACTGAGTTTTAATAGAATATCAATTTGTAAATTGTTGAAGTTCATATCCAAGATGTTTGCAAATGTGAGGACTGATCTGAAGACAAGTTTTGCTGCTTACAAGGCCGCTTGTGTGTGTTATGGTTTGTTTGTTCTTTATGAATTGTCATGAAATAGCTATTTGTGTATATATGTGCAATTTTAATTCTAAGATTTTCATAGAAAGAAGTATCTAAATTATCTAGTGAGCTGATTTATTATGTATCTATGCACATTTAGAAGAGCACATAAATAAGTCTTTCTGAGGAAACATAGCAAACAAGTCTGAAAACAAACTCCTTTGTCTAGTGAAAATGAACTATTTGTTTCTCTTACATATGATCACAAATTTTATTTGAATCAAATAGAGAATCTACTTTTCACTTGTCCCCAACATCCTAGAATATTCTAGAGGATTTGTACACCAAATGAAGTTCTTAAACGTGCACTATTGTCATTACTTAGGAGCTCACTATGCAGAAACCCAGACCCACCTGACTTTCAGAATCAGTCTCCTTTTTAACAGAACTTTCAGATGATCCATATTTATGTTGAAATCTGTGAAGCACTGCTCTAAGAACCTTGAACTTTACTATAGATAAACAATTATCAAGATGTTTACAACTGGGTTGTTTAGCAGGATAAGATAACTATTAGGAAAAACTACATTCAACAACAACACCAGTAAAATCTAAAAGTTTTAAATTGTGAACAAAATCAAAAGGTTAAAACAAGTGAATTGAAAAGTATTACAGAAAAAGGTAAAGAAAGGTCAAGAATTAAACATAAAATTAGAGAAAATAATGTAAGTTAGGAAAAGTTAAAATAATTATGATTTTAATAGAACAGTTAATAATATAAAGACAAAAATTAACAAAAACACCACAAACAAAAATAATATAAATTTATTACAAAATAATTTAAAGAGTTATGAAAGTTTTAAAAGCTAAAGGTTTTAAAAAGTAGAGGTGCTAAAAATATCCAGCAGCCTAATTCTTAATTTCTAACCCAAGACAAATTCTGGATATGGAAACCAACACATAATACATACAAGGGGAAAAAGTAACTCTGTAATTTGAGGTGTTGCCCAAGAGAGTCAGCAGTTTGAATTCAACTAAATTAATTGTCTGAAAAAAGCAAAGATAATATATTCTACAGGATGATAATAAAACTCAGACTTTGCAACATATCATTCACAGTACCCAGGATAAAAATTAAAGATATTCCAGTACATGAAAGACTCAAGAAAGAAAATAAAGGTTAGGGAAGGACTGTCAAGATGGGGAAATCAGCAGTTTAATGCATTTATTATAATCATGCACAATGAGGCAAGGGAAAATATACAAAATAAAAAAGCAAAGAATTCTCTGAAAAATAATGTAATAAAAAACATATTGATTTAAAAATGTTTGAAATAAAATAACTTATTGAATAGAAGTATGAAGGTGGTGTGGAAAAGAGTGAGTGAATTTTAAGGCAGAATAATAATAGGGGCAGAGCAGTAGCTCAGTGGTAGAAGACAAGGCCCTGCATTCAATCCCTGCACCAATAACCATCAATGAATAGCAGAAGCTATCCAATCTGATATATAGAGGAAAAAAATATATTTTTAAAATTAATGGAGCCTGAAGGACATAAGGGACAATATCTAAAAGGTACAACAGAAAGAGAAAATGGAAGAGTGTATTAGAATTAATAGGCAAATATTTCACAGTCTTGTGAAAAGACATAAATTCATATATTTGAAAACAGCAAACTACAAGCAGGATACATACAAATAAAATCATGCTTAGGCATATTATAATCAAACTATTAAAAAAAAACATGTGTACAAAGATAAAGTCTTAAAAGTAGAGAAAAACGTATAAAATGCAAACCAAAGAAATTCATGTGAGCACTTGGCTTTCACCAGAAGTGACAGGGGTCCTAAACAGTGGAAAACAGGTTAAAGTTCTGGGGAAGAAAATAATGTTATCAACTCAGAATTCTACATCAAATGAAAATGTCTTTTAAATGTAAAGATGAAAAGAGAAAAATCTGTTATCCAATCCACAGTAAGATAAATAATAAAGTTATTGAGGTTAAGGCAATTGGTACCCAAGGAAAATTTGGACTTTTAGGAAAAATATGAAAAGCTTTGGAACATAAAATATCTAGGTGATGATAAAAGACAATTTCTACTTTCTCTAAAACACATTTTTAAAATAGAAAATACACAGTGTGAGGTTTAGGAAATATATGCAGATGTAATACATATGTCAACAGTAAGTGATGGAAGGAATAGGGGAAATAGAACTATTGAAGGTTTCTATATTTGTGATGTGAAGTTATACAATATTATTTCTAAGCAGACTGAAATGTTCAGAAGGTTTGTTAGACTGTCTAGAGTAACTACAAAAATGCAAAAAATAATAAAATTAATCAATCAAAAAATAATAAATTAATTAAATAACAGTTCTAAAAATATTTTAAATAATCCAGAGGAATGCCAGAAAGAAAAAAGGAACAAAAGAAAAACTGAGTAAACAGCCAAATAGTAAAACAACATGCACAAATTAAACCACAATAGTAATTACATTAAATGATAATGTTCTAGGGTTTCCAATTAAATAGCAGAGTTTGATTGGAATTTTGATCATATACAAATAGAGGCACAGTTACATGTTATCCACAACAGACATATTCAAAAGGAAAGAAAAAGACACACCATATAAACAATAAAAGGAACTACCTATATGCATGTTGGATAAATATACTTTAAGACAAAGAGTGCTGCCATGAATATGGTTGCTGATTATAAACAAGTTAATTCATCAGAAAGAGAAAATATTCATAAATATGTATGGGCCTGAAAAGAACTCTAAAATACATGAAATAAAATTGAACAGAACTTGAGGGAAAAGGAGATAATTTCACAGTAACTGTTGGAAATTGTGATACATTTTTCTCATGAAAAGATGGAAAATCTGGATAGAAATCTAGTGGGCTCATAGATGATCTGAACAACACTATTAACCTTCTAGGTTTAATTGATACTTATATTTATAGATTAGAGCATGAAAATTGTAGCAAAAGACATATTCTTGTCAAATTAACATGGTACATTCACCAAGGTGGACTATGTACTGGCTATTAATAGCAAAATCATAATTTTAAAAGTATCAAAATTATAAAGAGAATATTGTTGTCACAAAGAAAATCACTTTAGAAACTGACACAATAGTACTTTTAAAATACAAATATTTGTAAGTTAAAACAACTCTACAAATCTGTCAAAGAAGAAATCATGTAGTTCATGAAAATTTTTTGAGCTGAATGAAAATAAAGATATAAATATATAGAAAAAACAAATACAGTCATACTATACTATCTAAAACTTCAAATGACTATATTTAAAAAGATCTAAAAAACAAGGATCTAAATGTCTACCTTACAAATATAAAAAATATGGAAATGAAAGAAGAGTCACAATAATAAAAATAGAACTCAGTGAAATAGGAATTGGCAATGCAGCAAAGAATATAGCAAAAAAAAAGCTGATCCCATGAAATGATAAACATAATTAATGAATGTGCAGCCATGGATCCTGAATTAACAATATCAAGAATGCAAGGTAGGAAACTGCTACAGAGGTCACAGATACTAATGGAGGAATAAGAGAATACTATGAACAACTTTGTGATAATTCATTGGAAAACTTAGGTAAAATAGACAAATTCCTTGAAAGATACAACCTACAAAAGGTCTCACAGGAATAGATAAATTGAAGTTGAATTAACAACAAAAAATTTTCACACAAATAAAAATCAAGTCCCAGAGTCATCATTCATGAATTTTACTAAACAATTATAGAAGAAATCATGTCAATCCTACAAAAACACTTTCCGAGGATAGAAAAAAAAGGAAAACTTTGCTATCTATGGAACCAACTTTATTGTGGTATCAATAACAGAATCAGACTTTGCAAGGACCAAAATCTACAGACATTAATATAATGCAAAGAATCCTCAGCAAAATATTATCTAATTTAAATCAATAATATCTATAAACAATTATACATCTTGAACAAGTGGAGCTTATATAGAGAATGTAAGGTTGGCTTACTAATTGAAACCTAACCAGTGTGTAATTTGTTATTTTAGTTAACTATAATGGCTAAAAAGAAAACCAATATGGCCTTCTCAATAGATATTTTCAAAAACCATTCCACAGAATTAAATACACTTTTATAGATTTCTAAAAAAGAAATCTTAACAATTAGTAAAATATGGAGATTTTCTAAAACTGATAAAATGCATCTATTGTTTAAAAAACAACCCTGTGACTAAAAACAAGAATAAAATTGTATGTGTATGAAAACAATAAACTCACATTGAGGAAGCCTTTAAAAAAAAAAACAAAAACTGTGGTCAATAAACTACTCAGTTGTAAAAATCATGAAAGTTTGAATGTTTTTCCCTAAAACTAGTAACAAGCCAATAATGTCTGCTTTAATTATTTTTGTGCAAGTTTGTACTAGAAATACTAGACAAAGCAATAAGGTAAGAAAATTAATATAACGGAGGGGAAGGAAAAATGTAAAAATGTTCTTTCCATGGTCTACATGATTAACTACATGGAAAACCAGAAAGAAGCTATTTAAAAGCTAGAGTAAAAATCATAAGGCTAAAAACAAAATTTTTAGAAAGCCATATGATACAGGGTCAGTGTGAAATATGAAGCACATTTACATAGACTAATGACAAATTATATTAAAATTAAAAGCAATTCCATTTATAATAACATCACTATATGAAGTACTGAGAGATAAACTTAGCAGATTATAAGGAAAATCTATACAACACACTGGAAATCACAACAAAACAAAAAATGCAGAAAAATTAAATAAGACCTAAAGAAATGGCACAATATGTCATGTTCAATTTAAAGATGCCTATTTTCCCAAATTAATCCATAGATTCTGTACAATTCCAAATAAAATCCCCAAAGCCTTTTCTTTAGAAACTAATAGATTAAAAAATTTGTGTCTATAATAATGGACTTTGAACTGCCAAAACAATATTGAAAAAATATTGGAAGACTTACATTACCTGATTTTAAGATTTAGTATAAAGACAGTCATCAAAAGGGTGTGAAAGATGCACAAGTTTAGACATACAGATCGATGAAGCACAAAAGTCACTTCATAGATCCATGTATTTACAGTCAATTGATTTTTAATAAAAGTGACAAGGTTATTCGATGGGAGGGAATGGACAAACTTTCCAAGAAATAATGCTGGAATAATTATATCTCAAGTAGAAAAAATCTATCCTAGACTGATGCCTCACAACAAATGTGAAAATTTTAAAATGATATTGAGATCTGACTACATAAGATAAAAAACAAATCCTGTCAAATAAACAGAGGATAAAGTACTTTTTATTTTGAATTTGGCAAATCTCTCTAATATTATATACCAAAATCAGAGACCCCAAAAAGAAAAAAGTGATAAATTCTACCTCCTCAAAACTAAAACATTTTGCTCTTTGCTAAACACTTTGAAGGAAATAAAAATGCAAGTCACATGCAGAAAGAAAATATTTGTAAAACATGTATCGGATGAAGGAATTATTCCCAGAATGTGTGAATGACTCTTTGATTAAAAAAAAAAAATGAAGAAACCAGTTTTTCAATATAGCCAAAATATTTGGAAAAACACTCTAGGGTTTAACATCACTGGTAGTCAGAGAAGTTTAAAGCCACAATGTTATCACTAGATTAAAACAGAAAATCAACAATGCCAGAAATTAGCAAGAATGTGGAGCATCCTGGAGGCTCATATTTGTGATGGAAATGTCACATGTTCTAAACTCTGAGGTAAGTGTCACTCTCCTTTTCAAATGTAAAAGCAGATATGACCCAGCAATTATGCTCCTCTCTCCAAGACCAACACAAAAATATGCCCCCATGCAAAAGATTTGTACATAAATGTTTGTAATAGGTCGAATGGGAAACAATACCAGTTAGCATCAACAGACACCTGTACATCTAGATACAGGAATACTATGCATCTACATGAAATGGAACAAAATACAGACATTTGCAGCCACAGGAGTGGATCTCAACATTATGTTGAATAAAAGAACCACTCACAAGAGAGTGCAAACTCCATGATTTCAGGGATATGAGAACATGTGTCTTCTAGGAAATGAATCCAAACCAGAGTGACAGAACTGGAGCCAGGGGTCAGTGATTCACTCGTATGGGGCATAAGGAAATTCTTGGATTAATGTGGTATTCTGTGTCTTGGCTATGAACATTTAAAATGTGTATTTTGTTGTTTGTAATTTATGTCTCAGTAAAGTTTATTTTGAAAACACCCTCAGCAAACTAGGAAAGAAGTTTCCTCAAGTCTGACAAAGGGGTCAAAAAAATCTTACAGCTGATATTAAACTTAATCATTAAATAACAAACAATCTCTCCCTAAGATCAGGAGTAAAGCAATGATACACGATCATGACTTTTATTCAATATGTTACTGGAGGCCATATACATTGCAATGAGACCAGAGAAGGAAATAAATTTTACAAATACTACAAATGAAGAATTAAAACCCTCTATATTTTCAGATGATATGAAGTTTTAATAGAATATCCAGAAGAATTCATTAAAGTACTATTGGTAATAGAATATTTTAGAAATATCAAATAGTAAAAAATTAATATGTATTAATATAAATTATATATTTAATATAAATTAAATATATATTTTACATACCAGGAGAAAAACTTTCAAATGTGAAGTTTTAAAATCAATTAGGTTTATAATAGCATCAACAATCCTAAAATACTTAGGAATAAATTTAGCCAATAGTATGTAAAACCTACAAATCAAAAACAGTAAGACATTGCTGAGAGACGTTAAGGAAGACATAAATTGTTAAAATTGAATTGAAGAATTCAGGACCATTAATATGGCAATGATCTTTGAACTGCAAAATTTCAATACAATTTCATGATAATTTTAGCCAGTATTCTCTAGAAATTGATAGAAGTTATAAAACTTGCGTAGAAATTGAAAGCATCTAGAATCGTCAAAACAATTTAATGAAAGAACCAAGTTAGAGGATTTACACCATGATTTCAAATGCTAGTACAATGCCAAAGTAAGCAAGACTGTATGACACCAGCAGAAGGACTCAAAAGCACATCAATAAAAGAATAACAAGGCCAGAATATATTCCCACTTATGTTATTTGATATTTGACAAGTGTGCAAAAGTGATCAAACTAGAAAATTCTTTTTAATAAATGATATTCAAGTAACTGGATATCCATATGGAAGTAGTGACTCTCAGCCCCTATCTCATATCGCAAAATACCCAAGTCATACATTTAAATACAAAACCTAAAATTTAAAAATTTTAGAGAAAGACATAGAATGCATAATTTGGGGGCAGTCTAAGGTTTTTAACCAGATCACAAAAAGCAAGCCAAAAGATTTTTTTAAAAGATACATTAGGTCTCATAAAATAAAAAATGTCTACTCCTTAAAAAACACTATTTTTTTAAGGTTATTAAAAGTTTTTATTTTTTTAAATTCTACTAAGTTTCTAAGTTATAAAGGGTAGTTACAAATACAGATAAGATTTTTTCACAAACCCCTATTAATTGGACCTTCTAACTAAAAGATAGAAGAAAAAGAAAATACTTAAAACATTAATTTTTATTTATTTATTTATTTATTTATTTATTTATTTATTTATTTATTTTTGGTTCTTTTTAATTATACATGACAGTAGAACCCATTTTGATATAATTATACAGCAGGGAATATATATTTTTTCCACAATGTAGATTCATACAATTCATATAATCTTACATATACATAGGGTAATACTGTCTGTCTCAGTCTACTATCTTTTCTTCCCCAAACCCCTGTGGTCCCATTTTCCTCTACACCATCCATACTTCCTCCATTCTTTTCTTATCAGGATGCTGATAAAAAACACTATTAAGAAAACAAATAGGAAAACAAGAAACTGAGTCACTACTACAAACATATATCTGTCCAGGGACTAGTATCCAGGATGTACCAGAGGACAACCCAATAATTAAAAGATAACTAATAAAACAAGTGGGAAAAACACCTGGGGTGTGGGAACTTCAGTTAAGAGGATGTGTTTGTGCAGCAAAGACAAGAAACAACTGCTTGAACTCAACAGGAGATAATTGAAAACGTGCACGCGAGCGCGCGCACACACACACACACACACACACACACACACACAGAGTAAGACACCACCGGGTCTGACCAGAATGGCTAAAACTAAACTAAACAATACAACCAAGAAACCCAAACACGCGCGCACGTGCACACACACACACACACACACACACAAAACACACACAGGGCTAGAAACACTACAAACAAGACAAAAGAGCAAATTAAAAGAAACCACAAAGAACCCATTTTTGATATGTCAAAATGCTATAATTGTTGATTCTGAGAATAGCCATATGAGAGAAAGTTTACTGTAGTTTTCTTTCAAATTTTATAAATCTTTAGAAACTTCTAAAAACTTTTAAAAATCAAAATATAATTGCTGAAGAAATACTACTTATATTTTTTCCTATGGAATCACTACACATGTCAAATTTCTTAAACATTTAAATTCTTGTACTTTTTTGCCTGAGTTTTAATCTCAGTTTTCCACTTATTGATTGTGTGAATGTAAAAATATTTGCCTCCTTTGCATCAATTCCCTCATCTGTAATACATGAGTAATAAGAGTATTTTTCTTGGTTGGTTGTTAACACTGAAAGAATTTATACATGTAAAACACATGGAATTTTGCCCTAAACAAGTAAACATTAAAGATATTAACTAGTATAATATTATGTATTAATATATTAGTATTATATATTAACTAGTATAATATTAGATAGATAGATATGTAGATAAACTCATGTACATTGCCCACCTCAAATATATTTACAATAGAGTATCTAGTAAAGTTGTTGGGTAGCTAATCACTACTTCAACTGACGAACCTAAGTTGCAATTTGTTATTAGATACTGAAATGATGCTATTTTATATTCTTTGTACTATTGAGCATGCAAAAATGAATCTCTCCACAACTTTGGAAAAATATGGCACATATCCAGAAAGCAGAGACTGTAGTTCATACCTCATAAACACTCCTGGATTGAATTCTCAGACAAGTGACTCAACAGCTGTGTGACCTGGGGCATGATATTTAATGTTGCTGAACTTCAATTTCTTCATTTGTAAAATGAGGTTGATGATACCCCATAGGCATATATTTAGGAATCAATGCAATTTACTATATGTAAATTTACCATATACAAAGTATGGCATATAATATAAATTCAATAAGTGAAGCTCTATTTTTTTACAACTCAAGAAATATTTATCAATATAAAATAATACTATGTCTCAGGGACCACTGACAATGATGTACAGCTGAAGGATAAGCTCACAAACGCAGAACATTCAAAGGCCCCAGGGACATGTTCATATTTGCCTTGTTAGAACATTGGTACATATTACAAATTTTAAACCCAGAGCAGAGTCGTGCCAACACGATTCATCTGTGCTATCATGATTTTTAAAAATTCAGTGCACATAATTCAATCAAAGGTTATAGTTTCCTTCCTTGAGATTCTTCCAACCTATTCTACTTTTCTATTGGGTCCCTAATATAGTGAACTATTGCATTTGCAATGAATTCTGATTTAATATATTTAACAATCTTCCCTTGTCAATTATATTTCTCATTATGTAATTATGACCAAGTCATGTTTATATTCTAATCTCTTTCTAATTAAATTAGTGTTAATTGAAACATGAACCACATATATGCACACAAATTTCAACCTGGCCTTGAAAATATTCATATATACAGGAAATCCTAAGCTAACAAATACTATCATTTATAATTTTGCTGTCTCTCTGCATTCAAATATTTCTTGACTGAATCATATGAAGTATATATCTATCCAGCAATATTGTGCAAGTAATAATTACTCTGTCTCTTTCTCTAATCATAAGTGAATTAAGCATCATGTCTAAGAGGGTTAACATTAAATGCTTAGACTTGTTAAATGACTATATATGACAGCTCCTCCTTACACAGAGGAATTGTTGTCAGAGACAGGGAAACCTATTCCTAATAGTTACACTCACTGACACCTACCATATGACAGGCATGGCAATAAACACTTCTCATAACATTTTCTCTTTAAATGCTTACATCAACTTCATGATGAGAGTATTGTTATCCCTGCCATTGTATGTGAAGAACTGATGCTTGAGGAAATCATATGAAGATCAGAGAGCCAAGTCAGAGATGTAATTCAAAGCCCATCCACCTTGCTCCAGATCCTGTTCCTTTTTCACTATTTTACCTCCTTCCAGGGAGGAGGAATTGAAGAGATCCAGGGATCAAAGATAAGGGCTAAGGCAATGAAGGACTCGAAATGGGTCACAGTTAAATAGTAAATTGAACATGATCTGGTGACTGATGTCACACAGTGCGATTAATCATACAGTGGGATTAATGGCATGGATAAGGAATCAATGGCAATTTATGACAACTCCTAAAACTGGCTTCAGCAACTGGTTCTACAGAAATCTGAAATAAGATTTATGAAGATACAGGCATGGAAGTCCAAAATGTATGGGGGATAGTTGAAGCCTAGAAATATCACAATTCCTAAAGACACTATGAGCAGAAATGAAATCTGAATAATTTAGGAGGTAGGAAGGAAAAAGAAGCCTGAGAGGGAAGAAGACAGGTCAGAAAGGAAATCAGGTATTTAAATATAAAGCTCAGATTTGATGGAGTTGAAGAGATTTTGTGAAATAAAAGTTAAACTGACAAGATTTACCCACAATGTAATGCAGAGCAATAAAGAAATGGAATTGGAAAAAAAAATGTCAGAAGGATCACCTAATAGAGTCCCAGAGGAGAAAAGTGGAGAAGCTATGAGGAAAACAATTTTCAAAGAAGCAATGACAGAAATTTTCTATGATAGATGAAATATATTAATTTTCAGATTAAGAACAAGTTGTAAATAGCACAAATGAAAACACAGTAGACATACCACAATGAAAGTGCAGTATATCTCAAAAGGAAAAAAAGTCTAGAAAGAAAGAGCAGGACAAAAAGATTAAAAAGACTTCTGAACAATAATTAGATGACAGCAGATTTTTCAACTGCAATGGAGACCAGAATACTATGGAAGATTTATTCAAACTGTTCTGGGAAAAAGGGTGGTTACATTTAAAGTCTATACTAAGCCAGCACATGATCTGAAACTAAAAATGGAGTAGAAGTGTCTTTGGATAGTTAAAAGCAAATGTGTACCACTGGCTCTTATTGAAATAAATAAAAGGGAATTCAATCTAAGAGGAAGTTATGGAAAATAAGAAACAATGAACAATGTACACCCCTAAAAAGGGGGTCCTAATTAGAATAAGATATATTACATGCCTGTATAATTATATTGTGATGGATTCTACTGCCATGTATAACTAAAAAGAACAAATCAAAAAGTTTTTTTTTAAAAGAAACGATAGCAAAGAAATGGAAAAATACATAGATATATCTAGAAAGAATTTGATGCCAAGGAATAAATCCCCATAGTAGGGCTTAATTTCCGTTTACTTAAAAATATGTTGAAACTAAAATTCTGAGACAAATCCACAAAAAAAAACAGAAAGACTCGTACATAAAACAGTGAGATGGATAATGATTCAAATAAAATAGCAATCCAAGATTCACATGTTGTTAGAAAAGAAGATATTGTTAATTAGATATTCTTTTGGCAAATAAGAACATTAAAAATTTAAGGTAATACCAAAAATAGAAATAAAATGTACAACATACAAAACAAAACAAAGAAAATGTCATCAAACAGAAGGCAGAAATGAAGAATGGAAAAAGCAAAAATAAATGATAAATTACTTGACAACAACAAAATAAAATAAAAACTAGTACTTATGAAGCATATAACAAGATGGAAAAAATTAATTCAAATGGATTGTTTTCCACAATGAATGTACATTCAACCCACCAGTCCAGAGACAAATTCTTAAAATGCATTAAAATGACAGCTATAAATGGTTTTAAAAGGAAACAAAATATAGCAACAAGAAGTATTAAATGGCTGAAAAAAGAGAAATTAGGCAAATATTCAAAGAAAACTGTGCAGTTATACTAATTTCAGATAAAAATTTTATGGGAATATATAATAACATTATATGTATGTCATATGGTTCTATATATACATGTATGTATATATATATATATAATACATGTATATATACATTTGTTGAGCAAGGGATGTAGCACAAGGGATGTAGCTCATCATGCCGAGCATGCTTGAAATCCTGGATTCACCACCAGTGCCACATAAAAAGAAAAGAGACAAGAAAGAAAAGAAATATAGGAAGTAAATTACATAGTGATGAAAGTACAATTCACTAAGTAAATTTTATAATACTTTGCCTGTATGTTCCCAAAAATACTTTTGCAAAATGCAGAAACTTGAGAGAATATTGAGAAATTAACCAAAGCAAAATTTGAATTTGACATTTTTAGCAAAGCTATTTTAATATTTTGCAGATGAAACAAATAAAAGCAGGACTAGGCTATAGAAGATTTGAAAAAGAAATAATAACTAATGCTTAAGTACAAAATTCTAGCCACAGAAATTAGCGAATTAACATTATTTCAAATATACATAGACTATTAACACGAAATGGTCACAAAGAAAGTCTGAAAAAATACCAAAGAATTAATATTATACAAATCACATTTTAACAAAAATGAAGCAAAATAACAGGGTAACTCCCAGAACCTTATGTCATAGTTTGAAATTTTAGAAATGTACCTTTAAATAACTAATGAGTCAAAGGAGAAATAGCAGAAGAAATAAATAAATACATAGATCTGAAAAGGCGGTGAGAACACTACATATGGTTTGTGGGATACAAATGCAGCAGTACTTAAGGGAATATTTGTAAGCTTGCATATGTATATGTATATATATATATATATACACATATATAAATAAATTTTAAAAAGAATCAACTCAATTTCTAAGAAGATATTAGAATTCTTTGGTAAAACACTATTAATTTGAAATCATTAGGAAAATTGAAATTCTATTTGAGCAGAAATTAATGAAATGTACATATTACTTACAATAAAAAGGATAAACAGAGCAAAAGTTGACTCTGAAAAGAAACAGAAAAATGCAAACTCCAGAACTGAGAGAACTCTTTTGCTCAGGTTTGCATCTTTAGCAGAAGATAGCCAGTCATGACTGTGGGAAGATAAAATAATAAAGAATAGTTACAATGATGCTTTTGCTTCTCTTCTGCCCTTGCCCTGAGTGAATAATGCCTGCCAAGAGCTGTTGTGACTCAGCACTCTAGTTCAGGTATCTACAGAAGAAAACCTGGGTAGTCCAGAGGCCTGTGCTTGCAGGGGGACAAAAACCAGAAGAGGAACTAACAACTTCTTGTAGTCTTTCCTCCACAGCTTTTGCTCCATATTCTAGACCAATAATTAAAATATAAGATTCTGTGGTTATTGTGGGTGGTATTAACTCCTTTTTCTCAATTCCAAACAAAATCCTAACAATTTTTTATGGGAATTGAAAAATTGATCCTGGAATTCTAATGTAAGAACAAGTCAAAAAGGACAAATTTGAAAGAGAAAAAATAGGAGAGATATACCCTACAGGTGACATGGATTAAAAAGAGACAGGGAGGTAGCAAAAGATTAAACAAGCCAAGATATTTATGAAAAGATGTTCAAATCCAATCAACATTGGTACAAATTTAAATCTGGAAAAGATTGGAAGAATGAGAACAGTCGTGTATTGCTGCTTAAAATTTTTTTGTTTGTTTTGGCACATGAGATTGAACCCAGGGGTGCTTAAACACAGAACCACATCCCCAACCATTTTTATATTTTATTCAGAGACAGGGTCTTGCTAAGTTGCTTAGAGCCTCCCTAAGTTGCTCAGGCTTGCTATGAACTTGTCATGCTCCTAACTCAACGTCCTGAGCCAGTGGGATTACAGGTACTCACTACCATGTCCAGTTTCCTGATTGTAATTTCAGTTGGTACATTTGGGGTAATATTGAATAAAATTGAAAATAGGCATATCCTTCAATCTGTTCATTGGTATAATTAAAAGAAAGCATGAGAGTGGTGTAGAGTTGGCATACAGTGCTTTTCTATTTAGGGGTATGGGCCAGGATGACCTGTCTTGTCTTTAGCTCTTGAATCTTTGTACTGGACTAGATGACCTTAAACGTCCTTTTCTACTCTATGAGTCAGTAAGTAATCATGTGTTAGGAAAATGTTTTTTCTTCAAGCTGAGCAATTTTACAAGGCTTACAGAAATAAATTTCAAATACACTTGTTGACACGTTAAAAATTTAATATCATTAATCTTGTCTTTGTAAATTCTATATTTTTTCATTTAAAAATTAAATCTATGAGGTTGGTGTATTATTGCACACCTGTAGTCCTAGCTACTATGGAGGCTGGGGCAGGAGGAACACTTGAGCCCAGGACTTCTGAGTCATCCTGGGTAACATAACAAGACCCTGCCTCTAAAATAAATTTTTTTAAAATTTAATTAACTTTGGTGATTAAATATGTTTGTGCTTTTTAAAATAATAAACTACTACCTTTACATCTGAAATTGTGAGACTGGAGTAATGATATTAGTTGAATTAACTTGGTGAATTTTTCTGTTGATGTAAATTCTCTACATAATCTGTAATATAGCATCATGCTGCTTCAATTTTCATGAAATTCTATCACCTTCTATTGTCATAAAAGGTTAGAATAACTATTTCATGTATATAATGGAAAAGCATGTGGTGACATGTAAGTATTAAAAGTATATTGAACACTCTATCATGACATGGAAATTAGAGTCTCTTTAAAATTCTTTTTTTTTTCTTTTTTTTTTTCTTTTATTTACTTATTGATTCATTGAACACAAATGGAGTACAGCTATTGTTTCACTGGTTGTACATTGGGAAGTTTAGAACATGTCATTCAGAGATACAAGAGTAAACAGCATCATGGTCTATGTAAGAGATAATCTGTGACTCTTAACGCATGACTAATGTACCACCAATTATTGGCAGGTGAGAGGTTTAAAAGAGTGGACATAAAAAAGGAAGTGAATGTTTCTTCTCTAAAGTCTACCACTGATTATGTAACCTGTAACATTTATATTTGGAGACTCTTACTTCCTACCAGTAAAAGAAGGTTTCAATCCAAATTATTTTCTTTCATTTTCCTTCTAATTCTTAGTAGTCCAAGATTCTTCCAAGTAATGATCATTGTAAATAATTAAGGTACTGTCTGCCTATAATTTTAGGTGTTCAGCAAATTCATGCTCTTATCAAGTTTCATGTCTGCACAACCTAGCTCTGAGTAGATTGCCATTCCCCACACATGTATGAGTAGTTTGGAGTCTCTACCTCACTTCTGTCAGGCTTCCCCATGCACTGTCATCACCTCGGAGGGACATTCCCCACAACTGTATCTAAAACACTCTCCAAAAGAAACATTCAAAAATTAATAGATCAAGCTGGGCACAGTAGCGCACGTCTGTAATCCCAGAGGCTCAGGAGGCTGAGTCAGGAGGATCACAAGTTCAAAGTCAGCCTCAGCAAAAGTGAAGTGCTAAGCAACTCAGTGAGACCCTGTCTCGAAATAAAATAGGAAATAGGGCTGGGATTGTGGCTCAGTGGTCAAGTGCCGCTGAATCCAATCCCCACTCCCACCCCAAAATTCAATAAGTTCCATTCAAAATACCAAGGTATTCAATCAATTTATAAGTTAAAATTCTTATCACATATTTTGAGATATTAGAGAAATGTTCCTATTATTCACATAGCCAAAACATTTTTGATAATATAATAGAGGTGTGGAGAATTAGGAGATTCAAAGTAGGAATTTAAGAGTATCCAAAGCAGAAGAGACAGATGGGTCCATATGGGAAAATAATATGGCAAAACTTCATATTGCATGATAAATGAGTGATTTCAAAAATAATTTTGGAAAGACGTTGAGCTTCTCTTCACAATTTACATAAATGAGAAATTTGGATGTATTAAAGTTTAATAATAAAAAATAAACTATAAAAACACCAGAAATGTATGGAGATTACTATACTCTCAGAGCAAGGAAGACATTTGCATATGTGCCATCAAAATAAAAAATAACACTTAAAGGATCATCTGATTTCACTATATGCAAGTGAAACATAATCAAATATCACCACAAACAGAATTGAAAAAAAAATCAGGGAGAGTGAAGAAGAATTTGAAGAATTTAAAGTTCCTTATATGTAAACTAATAAGTAAAGGTAAACAATAAAAAATCCTAGCAATTCATCAAGAAAATGGAATTAACAAACAAATGTAACAAGTGTTTCCTTGTATTAATATAAAAGATATAAAACTTAAGGCATCAACAAAATATAATTTTGTCACTTATCACAGTGGCAAAGCTTTTAAGATGAAAATATTCATGCTAATTGGTACATGATGAGATAGGTACTTTCACACTGTGCTGGTGAGAATGCAAACTGGCATGATGATATTCCCAGAAAGTAATCTTTAGTTGCATCTTCCAAAGAGACTTAAAAACTTTCATATGTATATGAATGTTTTTACACATGTGGTGCTGGGGATTGAACCCAGGTTTTGTGATACTAGGCAAGTGTTCTACCACTAAGCCGGAGTGGGGGAACAGTCTTAGGGAGAGGAAGAATGGGAGGGAAAGAGGAAGTACTGGGGGCTGAAATGGAGAAAATTGTTATATGCCTTTGTGAGTGTGTCAAAATGAACCCCTCTATTTTGGATAACTGCAATGTACTAATAAAAACATCAAAAATATGTATAAATTTTTTTTAAATGCATGTTTTTTGATTGAGTAGTTCAACCTGCATTGTATGAATTTTCTTTTCAAAATCCATAGCAATAATTATCACATTATTACTTAAAATAACAAATTACTGGAATTCACAAGCATTCAACAACAGGAGACACTATTTAACATATGGTACATCCATATGAAAATGTTACATCCCAAACCAAACAATATGCTGAATAGAGGCATATCTGAAGAATATGTAGAGGAATATGGTCTTTATAACATGTTAAATGAAAGAAGTGAAATATAAAAGTTCATTAGAAATGAAAAACTAATATAGTATCTTAAGGCTGGAAGGAAATAAAACTAAATTAACAACTGTTATCAGTTCAGTAACACAGTCAATGTACAATATTTGGGTTTCTTTTCAATCTTTTCCATGATGATTTATACTAAAAGTCAGAAAAACAATAAATGTTATTCTAAAATACTATGTACTCCACTATACAGATTTCTTTAGTTGTCTTGAATCATTACCAAATCTTATCAATTGTGGAAAAGTAAAATCCTGTGTATGTAACCTAAAATGGCATACATTTATAGCATAATCACTGTATTGCTAGGAGGACAGATTATGGAACCAGACTTCCTTGATTTCAATGTCAACTTTCTACACATAAATTTCCTCATCTGAAAAATCATACTACAACTACTAGCCTAATAATAACAATAGTATCAATCTTAAGGCATGTCTGTGCAGATTAAATACATTAATAAATCTTAAGCATTTTGAAGTGTGTGTCGTACATAATAAATGTAACCTAAGCGTTTACATGTGTGGACACACACACACTCCTTTTGCTCATAAAATACAGCTTAATACTTAATTTTATTTTACTTCTTTTAAGACATACAAGTGAACTAAACAGTATAGGTAGTTTCAAAGACTCTGTAGTTACTAAATTCAAGTACATCCAAAGAGCTTAGAGACCTAGATAAGTGATTGACTAATTAAGTGGAATAATTAAAAGCAAGAACTATCACCTAACCAAATTATCCAGAGATTTCTTATTGATAAATTAGAAAATTTACTACATTTACTACCAATTTAATCAGACTAAATCCTGAGGATGTCCTTGAGTGGGTAATTATGTAATGAGATACAGAAAGTAACCACTATAAATCTGTCTTCGTATCTATCCAGATCTCATGAGTAAAATCTTGGACCTATTCCTCTTCTTATACTCTCCATTGGTTTATCCAAATCTGAGTGTATGTGTGCAGAGCAAAACCAATATAGCAGATTCATCTTTAATATATTTTAAAACTGGAGAAAGGAATGTCAGCTTTGCTTTATTTCACATTTTCTGTTCAGCGGAAGTTAGATATTAATTTCAAATGGAAACCCATTCCTCATTTCTTTTCTAAAAAGTAAACCATGCATTTATCTTCTATATCAGTTTAATGTTATTCATCTGATCCTGAGTCTACAAATCCATTATACAAAACCTACTTTGTGACCACCACTGAGATTCATAATGCTTTCCACATTTCATTTGTTCATATGAAAAAAAAAGGAAAAAATAGAAGGTCAGGAAAGAGGAGTTGCCTAAACTCACGAGAACAGTACCTGGCAGCACTAGAACATAGTCTGATCCCTCTGAACTAAATCTAGTGTCTTTTCAACTTGCATATAACAAATGCCCTGCAACTTGCCCAATCTTTCAGATACCCCGGTCCTTTCTAGTCATTTTCAGTGACAGTTGGGAATCATCACAGTCTGCAAGTTCCCAATAGTACATTAATCCTTTTCATTTTTACTACTTCTTCTACTTCAACCACACAGAAAAATAGTAAAAGTAAAAATAAAGATGGTCATGCTTTTACTCCCTTGGACTTGGGCCTTCTCTCCAACTACACCAAAGTTTCCTCTTCAATGGAAACAGCTCATCTTCTTCTATTGTCCTGGGAATTTCTCTCTTTAGTCACATATTTATTTTGTGGTACTGGGGATTGAACCCAGAGGTGCTTGATCACTCAGCTACATCCCAACTTTATTTTTTATTTTTTAGATTTTGATATGGGGTATCACAAAGTTGTCCAGGTTGGCCTTCAATTTGTGATCCTCCTGGCTCTTCCTGTGTTGCTAGGATTACAGGTGTGCATCACCACACCTGGCTGTCCCAGAGAGTTTTTAACTGTTCTCCTGTCCCTATCCCCTGTCTCACTGGTCTGACAATAGGTTCCCCATTCTCCTTTTTGTCTTTGATCTGAGACAGACACATGGCCAGTAAAGGTTAAGCAGAGAACTGCTTGTGATTGATGCACCAGCATTTGGAGTAGAAGTCTTTTTCCCCTTGAGGTTTGAATGAGAGAAGTGGAATCAGAACACCTCATTGTCCACCAATCTCAAAACACTATAGAGCTTGGGTACAGAATCAAGTGAGGACCACGAGGGTCTCAGATTTCACAGCTGTGATGCTTTAACCCTTTGAATCTAGCTCTATGAATGCCAGTTCTATCCCTGAGCTGCCCAATTATGTTGATAAATGCCCTTGTTTGTTCATAAAACTTTGGGTTTGCATTCTATAATTTGTATCAGTGCCATCATGACCTGCTCCCCATCCTCTCTACCTCACTCCTTTACTTCCTTCTTTCATTCTCACTCATGCCTAATCTAGATATATATCCCCCTGTATTCTGCATCTAATTCCTTCCATCTCCTCAGGAACCAAATTATTCCTTCATTCCCTTCATTTTCTGTGTCTTCCAATGATAACTTTCCATTGAGTAGTTTTATCATTGCACGCAGACCTAGCCATTTTGATTTAACAGACAACAGAGACATCTTCCATGGTATGTCCTGCTGAATCTATTGCCTTCTCTATTTTTCCATACAAGCAAAAGTTTTTAAAAATATAATCGAAATTCATTTCTTTTAGATACTCTAATAGCTCCAACCCTAATTCCTCTGCTGAAATATTCATGCAATGGTTAAATTGACTTACTATTTTCCAAATCAAATTCACTTTTCTGTCTTTGTTTTACTTGGCATGTCTCCAGCAGGCGACTCTAATCATGAGGAACCCCTTTAAACCATCTCCCTTTGGCTTCCATGTTTCCATTCTCCTTTTGGTTTTTGTCCCTCACTATTCAGCTTCAGATTCCCTGAGGAACTCTCGTTACTTACAATTTACCATTACTTAGCCAATCTTGACCTTAACTAACCTCCTTG
Organism: Glaucomys volans; assembly: GCA_020662805.1. Taxonomy (NCBI): domain Eukaryota; kingdom Metazoa; phylum Chordata; class Mammalia; order Rodentia; family Sciuridae; genus Glaucomys; species Glaucomys volans. The sequence goes on along the minus strand of JAJEJO010049932.1, from coordinate 872,279 downwards.
TCTTCACCTCCTTGCCATATGCAAACAAAATTCATTTACATTATATTGTTACATTTAAGTATTTCATTGGCACCAGTTTATATTACTTTGTTAATAGAAATAACATCAACATCTGTAATCCAGGTCTCTCTCAAGAGCTCTTATTATATTCAACTGGCTGCTGATGATTACTCCACTTACATGTTACAGATAATTCAACTTCAACAAAGCAGACTGTGAATAGGTCACATTCTCCCACCGACCTAATTCCCCTTTTCCTTACCTTAGACAATGTCTCCACCATGATTTCAATTTCTCCCACAACTTCTCCAACTCAACTAAAATATCAAGACTTCACCTTCTTTCTCCAACTCATACCATCCATATTCAAATAAATAAATTTCTATCCTGTCTAACGTACAGAAATATTATACCACTAGTCGTTCTATCTTTGGTGAAGTCCCATCCACTCACACTCTATGAAGATGTCAGAATGACCCTTTAAGGTGCAACCATAACTTGTCACTCCACTTTAACCATGGATAAAGCTTAGACTCCTTGGCTTAGCACACAATGACCTTTTATCATCTGACCCTTCTCACTTCTTCAGTCTCACCTCCATCATCCATGACATCTATTCATCACACAGTTGCCCCAGGGCTCCAGATTTTCCTCCAGGCTTTCACCCATCACATTTGTTCTTTCTGAAACTCACACCTTAGTGTTAATCAGGCTCACATATACCAAAAATAACTTTAGGATAATTTTTAAAAGAAATAACAGATCTATAATTACAATTATACGTATGATTATTTTGCCTGATTGTTTTAACTCCCAAAACTACAACATCAAACTTACCCAAACTTTCTTCCACATACAGATTAATGAAAGAAAAATATTTTTTACACAGTTCATTACAGAAGTTTTACTTTTCACTAACACCTCCCTAGAAACCCAACCAATTCCTAGCATTAGCACTATGTCTAAATGGCAAAGTCTCCGTGCGGCGCCCTCTGCTGGTCAAGGAGAAACAGCAGCTTGAGCTGAACTTTATCTTCTGGTTATAAGGGTTTTAGTTGTCTTCTTGGCCCCTTCCTTAGGCAATTTTCCAGCTTGTCTCATTCTATTCTCAAGTAGTCAATATTTACAAAACACTAGAACTATAGTCAGAAAATATAACACCATGTCTATGCCACTAACTTCTCAGAGAAGATGACTGCCTGCCTTCCTTTCATGACATCAGCTGGACTGAACACCTGTTCTCCTAAGGCACAATGTCTATTGAGTTAATAAACAGACACAATTAGCTGATTTCCAACGTCCTTCAGCCATTTTTTCTTTATAAACTCTTTCAGAAGCCAACATTAAAGTATTTACACCACTTTTAAGAAATTTATAAATCTTACGACGAGTAATGTGCTTAGAAAAGATAAAACACAGACTTAATGAACGATTAGTAGTAACTGGCATTCATTAAGTAAATCTATCATTCACTAATATTTGTGAGCTCCTACTATATGCCACTCATCAGCAGGATCTGGCTATTTGAAAATAGACAAAATATAGTACGTGGTTCCAAAAGTATTTGTTCTAATAAACAATCAGGTTTGTAAGCAAAATTAACACAAAATGCCAGGTAATTCACATTTAGCAAGCTGACATTAATTCTTACATTTTGTTAGTGATTTGAAAATGAAACTGAGAATTAATTACATGTTTGAGATGGCATGTGAGAAAGCTAAGTAATCAGATAATAAATAATGAATATCTATCTCCAAATATAGATATGTCTGTATATTTGTAAGAACAAAATATGTATGTGTATAACTACACATATATACATAAAAATTATATATAGTTGTCTCATACGATCAATTTTATTAATTCCACAGAAGGCAAAAAGTGATTCGCTTAAGAAAAATTTAAAGCATCATATACATGTGACTTGTTATTCATATATATATATAAATAGCAATGATTTCACTAATAAGTCAATGTACTTACATAATTTTAACAACTACTTACTATTTTTCATAGTAATTATAGAAATGAGTTAGAAACTAATCACAAAAAATAGTGACTTTATTATCTATTCTCTGTTAGGAAATCTATTTTGCAAGGTATAATTATTTTAATAAATGTGATGCTATATTTAAGGTAATATGAAAATTATTTTTATATTACAGATAATTTCAGAATCATATTGGCTTGCTATGCATAACTTTTGCCATTTTGTGAAGACATAATAAATAATACTTACATGTTTTGCTGAAAGCAACCAAGAATAACTGTCACCAAAAGCACATATGTGGTAATCAAAACTGCATGTCACAATAACCTGTTAGATTCTGAGGTTTTTCTGTTCTCATAATTAATTTTGAGCATTTCATTTAAGAGCTACATATTTATGTGTGGGACTATATACTTTATATGTGTGTCTATATGTCACATGTATAGACACATTCTGTGCATATATACATATATGCATATACACACACTTAGACATAGATTCTTAAAGACAATGAATTGAAGAATTATGTTTCCTAGAGTGATATAACATTTCATAGAATAAGTGGCTTTTCCAATATGTGAATTCCAGATCTGTTTGTTGATCTAGGTTTGTTTTCAAATATAAGGAGGACTATACTTTTATAAAATATCCAAGATCCTACCTCATGCTAGTCTGAGGTGATTTTCAGACTACCAAATGAAAAAAAAAAAAAAAAGCCAAACTTCCAAAGGAGATTTGAAATGAAAAAAGAAAAAAAAAAAAAGAATAGAAAGGGAAGAAGAGGAGGAAAAGGAGGAAGACAACAGTATCACTCACCATATAAAGTTCACTGGCCTAGGCCTGACCTAGGCTAGCAAAATGTTTTACCTCCAGTTCGCCCTGGGTTTGAGGCTAACCGTGGCATTTTTTCCATTGCTACTATAAGACATTTTGTAAGGAAACACAACCCTGTGCCAAATTACTGCAGAGACCGACGCTCTTAATTTTCAGAGGTAGGAAATCTGCCACCTCATTAAAGGGAGCGCTGTGTCATTAGCCTGCTGGCATCCCAGCAGCAGTGGAACACACAGTGGGCTTGTCCTCCTGACCAGCAGAACGAAGCTGAGAAGCTGGCTTCAGAATATTTCTTTGAGGGCTGAGTAGGGAATACACACTTTAAAATAGATTAGAAATTATTTCCTTATACAAAAACTATCATTTTGTGATACGATAATTCTATTCATAAGCAGACAGTTGGGGGTGGCAGAATGAAGGGGAGGACTGAGAGGGTTTTCTTGAATAGACCATGCTATGCACGACCTGTGAGTTATAGTACTGGAAGTTCAGATTCCTCAAGGGGTAATTACTTCACTAATATTTAATACTGCTTTTTCTTTCTGGAATTTAAGGTTCATATTTGAATATTAAAGAAAGGAATGCTGAATTCATTACGAAAATCTTTCCTACAAGTCAGCACCTACCAGCATTTCATGCCCATTTTTTTCCACAGTGGGGATTTAATCCCAACTTGTAAATTAACAGCCAACTAGCTACTTGAACAGAGAAAATAATATCTTCTGTGATGTTTTGCTTCATTGTTCTAGAAAAGGCCAGGTACCCTTACTGGAACATTCAGATTTTCAATTTATAATAACTATCAAGCCATTGTTTATATTTCTATTGCTTTGTAATAACTTGAATTCACAGGTTTATAAACACAGTATTAACATTTTGTGGAAAAACTTAATATGGAGATTTTAAAAGATTACTGGACTTTTCATAGATATCTGTTGTATGCTTATTAACACTTTATCAAGGATTTTGATTTTGCATTATACAAAAAAAACTTTACACTTGAAAATAAGCTTTATATATAATTGGCAGATCTGATTCCACAGTATATCTCTTTCATGAAATAAATAAGAATTTCTGAGAGACCATTTCTGATGGAATGTACCAACCAACACTCTTTAATAATTCATGATGTGAGGTTCATCAGACTAAGAGATTCCTAAGAGTGCAGATGAAAACAACTCCTTATTCCATTTGGGCCAAACACTAAGAGTTGGACAAAAAACCATTTACACAGTATAAACAACAATTCATCTGAGATTTATGACTGAAAAATGATAAGAAAAAGATATGGCCATAATTATTAAATTTTCCAAGAACTTGTGTCCTCATGGCACCCTTTATGTGTTCCCACTCCACTTATTAGAAACAAAAAAGGAGAAAATTACTAATATTTATTTTAAAATATTCAATGAAATATAATTTTAATAAGTCTAAGGAGATGAACAATATTAATAAATAGCCTGTTTCCAAGGCACAATGCTAGACAGTGGGAGTTCCTCAATGTTAACTCAGATAAAATTTGCTATGTGAAACTTGTCTCCATTTTCATTCTTGAATATAATTCCAACTCCATAAATTTTATTCCTGAAATATCCTTTCTAGGCAAGAAACATCACTTCCTGTGTGACTCATATTTAAGCTTTCTATATAGGGCACGATTTAAGGAAGTAAAACAATGAATTGAGTCATGAAGATGTTATGAATGAGGATCAAATAATGCAAAAACCAGTTGCTCTTGGTAGGTAAAAACAAAAAAGGAAGAAGAAAGAAAGAGACAGGAATTTAATTCATTTATGGTCAAATTTTAAGAGAGATTATCACTAAGCACAATAGGAAGCTAAGCATTTTCAAATTTATCTTACTTTAATGTAACCAACATCCTATCTCTGTGTTTGGAAACCGAGAATACTGTGTACTTTACTTTGGATATAATTACTTTTCTTAGGAGAAGGACCACATGTTCCTGAAGTCCTTAAATTTTACAACATCTCCACTATTCCTTTACATATTTTACTTCTGATGAGTTTTACTTTAACACCAACACTTCTGCCTTAATAATCAGATTTGAATTTCAGGAAGTCATTACTTTCTTTCTTGAAATGTCAGTACTGCTTACATTTACAAACCTGCCCACTTTAGTAGAGTTCAGGTTCATGATCTCTGAGCAAAAACATATTTGAACAGAAATGTCTCTAGTGCACAGGAATATCAAGTATCACAGACATAAGTTCAGACACATTAAGCGTGTTTCTCATTAGTCCCAAGGTTCTGAAAAACAGTACCAAAAACAAATTCATTGGAGGCATGATGAAAGAATAAATGAATATATAGAGAGAGATTCTGCCTTTAATGTTAAGTATGCTCTAAGAGTCTTTTGTTCCCTCACTCCCCAAATCTGTATGTTGAAGTCTCAACCTGCAGTACCTCAGAGTGCAACCCTGTTTGGAAACAATGTCATTGTAAACATAATTAGTTAAGATGAGGTCAGACTAGGGTAGTGTGCACCCTTAGTCCAGTGTGAAGTGTGTCCTTAAAAACGGGATATTTGGACACAGATGTGCACAGGTAGAACACCATGGCTAAGTCAATAAGCCAAGGAATACTGCCAACCACCAGAAGCTGGACCAGAGGCATGGAAAGATTCCTCCTCATGACCCTCAGAAGCAACCAACCCAACTGACATCTTGATTTCAGACTTCTAGTCCCCAGAACTTTGAGGCAATAATTTCCTCTTTGTTTAATCTGCCTAGTTTATGAACTTTATTACAAGAGTTCAAGCAAAGTGATACATAAATTTTGACCATAGTAGCTGAGTCCATAAGATATTATTGGCTTGTTGTGAATTTTTATTCTAATTAATGTTTCTTTATAGTCTCTCTCCTTCAAATTTCTGCCACCTGCAATTCCTTAGTCATTTCCTAGAAATTAAATTGCCTTTATTTTTTTGAGGTTGGCCTACTTCAACATTGGATTTCAAAGTGCAATGTCTTTTACTTCAATATATTTCTGAAAGAATAAAGTCTTTTTCCCTTTTGCTGGAGGTCAACTTATTCTTTCAATTTGGTCTTTCTCCTAAGGGGAAAAAATAGAATTTTCATTTTTATTTGCTCATTACAGAGCATATAAGCAGTTAGGAGCTAAAGACTCCTCAGGGCAGATTTCAACTTCAAGTTGTATCACTTTGTGATGCCTCCTACAATCCACTGTAAAGAAGGACATTTCCTGTATAGTCAGCAACATTTATTATTCAGGAGTAACCTCTCCTGATGGCTAGGCTGGAGATATAAAGATGAATAAGCAAGTTGTCGTTAAGAAACTATAACTTGCTGATATACTGAACTGATGGGCTGGGGATGTTGCTCCAGGGTAGACCATGTGATTAGTAAGTATAAGGCCCTGGCTTTGATCCCCAGCACCGCAAAACAAACAAAAAACAACAACAATATACACAGTTGTGGGTTCAATGTGGATACACACACACTGAGGTCAGCAGAAACTACAATTAACATGTTAATGAAAAGAAAGGGAAGGAGAAGAAAGAGCAGAAGGAGGCTTATGACCAAAATGATCAAAGCATGACATAGGATATATGGAAATGTCACAATGAAACTCATCAGTTTGTACAAATGACCTACATTATTAATTATAATAAAAAGGAACTTAGGAAAAAACACATTGTGAAGTGCTTGCTGTCTTCCAGATTTTAAGCATTGATAATCATTATCTCATTTAATTTTATAACAGCTTTAGGGGGTAGGTACTATTTTATCCTCATTTTACAGATGAACAAATAGGGAACTGTTCAAATTCACACAGCTGACAAGCGGCAGACCCAGGATTAGACCAAAGCCATGCTCTTGGTTACTATACAACACTTACTTTGTGTGTTTGGGGTCAGGGAGGAGGTCATGGAGGCAACAACAAAAATAGTAAGTTGAGCCATGGAAGGATTTGACAAGGAGATAAAGAGAGATGGATGTATCTAGAGGAAGTAGTCTCTAGGAATATGGTCGTTGATACAGGTAATCAGTTCAGTATAGGTGGAGCTGATGACAGATAGAGGAATAGTGCCCCGAAAACAAGTGGGACTGAAAACAAGTGGGACACACACTGAATACTTTGAAAAGTAATCTGGAGATTACTCTGGGAAAAAAAAAAAAAACCTAGTCCCCATTGAGCATATGAGACACCTGGCCACATCTATGTTTCAAACGAACCCTGTTGGCTATTAAAGATAGCAAATAAATTTATAGTTGAATCCAAACAACACAGATGTCTGAGGGTCACGCTGAAATGGATGACAAAACAATTGTACATACAGACATAGAATTTTACACTTAATAATATGTATCCACAGAATGACCATAATCTATCTCTAATAAAGGGACAAATGGGCAAAATGTTAAGAACAGACAAATCTGAGCAAAATATATAGAGATGTCCTTTATGCTATCTTTATTTTTTAAATTTTCATAAATTTGAATTATAGTTATGTAAACATTTTGAAAAGCAAAAAATAAAGATTGGCAGTTGCCAAGGTCTGTGGGGGAGAGGGAGTGAGGAAAACTTCTTCATGGGTAAGGAGTTTTACTTTGGGATGATGAAAATTTTGGAAATAAATAGAGGTGGTAGTTGTACAACAGTATGAATGTACTAAATGTTACTGAATTACTTACTTTAAAAAAAGTTTTAAAAGTATATATATATTTTTAGGACTTGATTTTTTGAGGGCTGAGTTCTGTTTCTCAGATATCATTGAAGTGCCAGGTACTATTCATTTACACTAGAAATATCCTCCAGACTCTTTAAAGGTTGTTGGCAAAAGTGATAGAAGCCAAGGAGCATTTTGAAATGACATAGTTATTAATTGACCAACTAAATATGCAATGGCCTATGTAATCGGGAAGCTTCCCCAGGAGCTATTAGAGAAGAGCAGGTGATCATCAGTGTAAATGGGAGTAGGAGAACTAATTGACAACCTGGGAGACATTGCTATGTTTGAGTGACCTATTCAAGACCACAGGCCTAGATGAAAATTAAGAGTTGTCCCTTTGAAGAATGTGCATTATCTATTGTAGTAATAACAAATTATTCAAGAATACATTATTATAATGCTGAGTAAAATATATCCAAACCAGTACCAACTAGAAGGAAATAGATGAGACTGCTGGGTATGGTGGTGCTGGCTCCAGAGGCTGTCAGGAGGATCCCAAATTCAAAGCCAGTCTCAGGAAAAGTGAGGTGCTAAGCAACTCAGTGAGACCATGTCTCTAAATAAAATACAAAATAAGGCTGGGGATGTGATTCAGTGGTCAAGTGCCCCTGAGTTCAATTCCTGGTACACACTCCCCCTCAAAACCATTCAGACTTTATATGAAATACAAAGATTTCTTTCTGATGAAGAGCACATGCCTAATAGAAATGCTATCAGAAGTAGCTCCTTCTACCATATCCTAGTCACATAATAGGTAAGATCAGTTCAATTTCGGAACATAGACTGAGATGACCCATTATACTCTGGATTTTAATTCAATCATAGTGATAACCTTTAGAGCAGATGTTTTAGTTCCAGTTTTTTCCAAACATCATATGAAATTAAGTTGATTCAACTCATAACTGTGCTATACTTTCAAAGAACTGAAATGGACAGAATCTTCTTAATATCCTCAGTCAAGGACACTTTGTTTCCTTTTTTTCCAAAAAAGACTCTTGCCAGAGTGCATGAAATATGAGAAAACATTGAATTCGAGTATGGCAAACGCTATTGCCTAGGAAACAAAATCATTCATCAGATGAGGATGATGCACATGTGGTATTTTAGGTAGTGGAGTATCAGCCTACACTCATTAATAAGAGTACATCATTCATTCAGATATGCACTTATTAATCATCATTCTTTATCTAATGGCCTTAGTTATGCAATGGCCTATGGAATCAGCCTGCTTCCCCAAAAACCATTAGAGAAAATCAGGTGATCTTCAGTGTAAATGGGAGTAGGAGAACTAGTTGAACACAGTCATGGACCAAGAATTAAGCAAGTGCGTGAAAGTAATTTTATTAAAATTCTTAAGGTTAAATCCTTGAAGAGTTTTGTTTTGTTTTTCAAGCCCTCAGAGAATTAATGTTATATTTCATATTTACTATCTTAGAAGTTTTCAAGGAATTTGAAGAAAATTAGGATAACTGACAGAAGAAGAAAGACACTAAAGAACAGATGAACTGGTCAATAAAACTACACATACACACACACAACCAGAAAATAGGCCAAAAATTACATTTATTAATGCAGTTATTTATTCTTTGACTTAACCATCATTTAATTGATGTATTAAGTGCCAGATACTATATCAAGCACTGAAACCCTGATGGTGAAACTAGGCTGCATCTGGCAGACTTCTCAATGATCCATATCAAATGGGTCAAAGAAATAAACCTATGTGTGTCAAGCCACAATTTTGACCTATGTAAATATTTACTGAGTGGAGACCATGGGCCATGGAAGATTGTAGGTGTGTTCTCTTGCGTTATCTCATTCATCTCACTTGCATACATATTAACCTTGAATCTTTATGACATGCAGCATATTGTTTGAAAACAATAGTAAAAATCACAATGTCTGCTGACAGCAACAAGAGAGATGGGTTCTTCCATATATTTCTAGGAGGAGTATTAACTGACATAATCTTTCTGAAGACAAGGTTTGAATAATTTGCCCTAAAATTTGATGAACTGCACTAAAATTCTACCAACAAAACCTGATCTTTTATTCACTAATTCCAGAAATGCCATTAAGTATGCAGAGATATATAAGGTAGCTCTTTTCAGCACATGATAGCTACATAAAACAGGAACACCCTCATTACTAATGATAAAAATGTATTTAAAATTATTTTATTATATCCATTTGATGAAATAGTATGCAGCTCCATTTAAAACCAGGCATCCCAAGTATATTTCATGATATGGGAAAATGATCACAAATAAATTTATGCTACACATGCTAGATGAAAATATTTCGATTTTTAATAAATATACAGGCAGATTTAAGGAAAAAAGAAAGGAAGGGAAAAAAGAGGAAGGAAGGGAAAGAGAGGCAAAGAAAAAGACTGAAAGAAAATTAAGTAAGTCAATTAAGTAAGTACTAACACTGGTTATTACTAAATGATGGGATTAGAAATAGGTTTTCTCCTTTATATGTCTGTTTCAGAATGTTTTATAATGATCACAAATTATTTTTAAACTCAAAATATATGTTAAAAGAACCAAGAAGATAGGGAATTTTCTAATCCACTTTTGAAAGTTTTCCATATTAACTTGTTAAAATTAAAAAGTGCTTCTGCTTAAATCTGTAAATTTTATTTATTAAGAAAATTCACTTGTGTGAAATGGCTCATTCCCTGCTGATGTTAGAAGAGTGAGGTGTTACTGCAGCATTTCTAAAACTTGTCTACCATCTGCAGATTTATTTTTTAATTGTCTCTGTTTTTTCAAATCTAAATTTAATATTGTTTTCACATATAAAGATGTAACTATGACTTGTGGTAATGAATTTGAGAGCTTGCATTTCTCCTGGTTTTGGTTCTGCCAAAATTATTATTTTTTAAATCTACTTCCTCAAGAAAATTGAGGAAGTAGATTTAAGAAATATTTTCTCCATTTACAGATTAATTAAGTAAAGGCTAAAGTATGTTAATAAAACTAGAATACAAAGCAAAGCATAACAGTACCAGTGTCCTGCTGGAGCTGACTGTCCTCTAGAGATATACACAGATAGGCTTATTCTACACCTCTTTCCCAACTGCATCAGGGATATCTTACTGGTAGCTAGAAAGTGTCTTGGGTGCAAATATTTGTACCTAGGAAGTTCTCAAGCTTGGTATCTAGGCTTTCTATTTATTTTATTTTATTTTTCCTAGTAATCCAGATAACCTGCACCACTTCTCATAACAATATATTTCTTCTAATAGTGCTTAAATAGCCCAGGACCAACAGCCTGTCAATATTCAAAAGATATCAGGTCCCACAGTGTAGAGATCCTAGTCTAAATTGTTCCTGGTAATTTACGAACACCTACGATAGTACCTGCAAACCGCTGTTGCTATATTTTTATGGGTTTTTTTTTTTCTAAACTTTAGAAAAAAAGATGAACTTTTAAGTTTCTCATGCATCATCCTGATTTTATCTTTTAACTTCCTCTGGAATATTTTACACTGTTGATAAAATCTTTTTTAAAAAACTTCTTTCTTACTAGACCTTGGAGCCGCCTGCATATTCTAATGGCATGTTCTACCATATTTTTCCTTGCCTTGTGAAGTTATCCTTGCCTTCACCTCTCCATCTAACAATAGTATTTATACAAAGTTTAGCAGTCATTCCTTTGAGCTTCTTTCTTTGTGATTTCTTCTAAAAAAAAAAAGTATGGCTTCATCACTTACCTCTAATCTGAAACATTCACTTCTGGGAATTCAGTCTTGTTTCTCTAAGCTCAGTCAGAAATTTCTAACAGCCTATTTGACATTTTCATTAAAAAAATAGCCTTCATATCAAATTTGTCTAAAACCAAATGCAAGATCTTTCTTATAAATTCCCTTGCTCAAATAACTCCTACATTTTCGTAAGGTAGTTGGGAGGTTTCTCTGCTGTTAAGGTAGGTCATCTATGTAGGACCTCTCCTAGCTCAAGATTTACAAGGCACTACAAGATGAGTCAGTTGTCCTGCAAAGCTCCTTCCTCCAAGTGCTCAGGAACAAGTAAAATGAATTATTCATGTAGGTTTTTTCCCAAAGCTTTCATCTCCAATGCTGACTGTCTACAAAAACCAGCAACCTCTGATGCTGCATCAGTTTCCCAAGTGGCAGGACCCAGCACCCTGCAAGCATGGCAGCAGGCTAGTCAACTGAACAGAGCTTAATTATACACAGATAACTTTGAAAATCTTAATTCCTCTGAAGAAGTGACTAAGCATATTATCAGGAAATGGAATTATGAAATGTTCCCAGATCTAGATAAGCATCTACAGGTGGATTAATATCGAATTAAGCTTAAGTAGAAGTTGAATTAACTGTTCATTCTTTAAAACCTATTGATTTGCCAAACCAATATTCCACTGTCTGCAATAGGCAATTGGGAGCTGAATAATTCTGAAAAAAAATAAAGGAAAAGAAATTATTTTTAAGGAGAAAACAGTCATCCAAAATGTAACCTTGTTATTAAGGAATTCTGAAAGCTGGGCTGTCCTTATCTATTCAACAATCAGTCTGTTAATTAATTCCTTGCATGTAAAATTGTCACTGATGCTATGGGAGATGGTTTGATGAATGTGGATTTATGAAAAATAGTGGTAAATATTAAGAAATGCCAGGGACTTGCAGTTAAGCATTAAGACTGATTCTATCAGTTAGTTTCTGGAAAAACTTGACAGATTCCTAATTTCTTCTAAAATCCAGTTTCCATATTGACAAAATTAGAGTAAGGAATCTAATTTATAGCTTGCTGTGTAAACTAGAGATAATATACATAGCATATCTCTCTATAGCAGACTCTCAGTAAATGATATTCATTATGATTACTTATGAAACTAAACAGAATGTGCAAATAAAGAAATGTCCCTTACATGTTAATGTCTACAGCATTAATTCCTAAACATTTTTGTTTCTATACTTTTTTTAGATTTTAGAAATTATTAAGGACTCTGAAGAACTTTTCTACATTTAGAATATATCTATGAATATTTAACTTAATAGAAATATCTTAACAGAAATTAAATTTGGACAAGTTTATAGTATTTGTATGTTAAATCATCTTTTAGCAACAACTTTAAGTCCATTGTATGCTAATGTAAGCAACATATTTTATATCAAATAATATTTTCAAAATCAAAACATTTTCATGAGAAGAGTTTCATTGTTTTACACTTTTGAAACTGTTCTTATACTGGACTTAATATAACACAGCTGGATTGCTGTATCTGCTTTCACATTCCATTTGTTGCAGTATCTCATTCTATTCAAAGTTGATAAAAAACCTATCCACATATAAATATGTAGTCAAAGGGTATCAGGATCCTGCAGAGATCCTCAGATCACATTTTGAAAGCTGCAATAGTTAGTCAAGACATTTTCTTGGAAGAAACAAGTCATAATTCAATGATGAGGATGATGATGATGATAACAATGAATGAACAGTAACTGGCAGAGAAATTATAAGAGGACATTCTAGGTACTGGTAACACTATAGTTAAGATTAGAATGGGAAACTGAATGTTTGCTGTATAAAATATCATGGAAAGACAAGGCCAGTAGGAGTAATAAATCTCTATAGAAAAGAGTTGAAAAAAAATAGGGGTAAATTAGGGGTTTCAATTGTGGAGAAAATATGGGATGTGGAAACTCATGAATGCAATTTAGAATAAGTATGCTTCGATTTACATTTTACATTGAATACTTTTCAAATTGCTTAGAATGAATAATGTTCTCCTGATGTTTCTGATCAAGATGTGCACATTGTTAGTGAATGTTTAGCTTTAATTATTAAAAATAGTTAAGAATACTAATGCCTGGGGGGTACCTATGGAGTTACAAACCATTAGCAAATATTCCAGTACTCTCCATGGATCATCAACTGATAGTTTGGGCACAAGTGGTTTCTTTATAGAATGAGGTTTGAGGAAATAAATGTCCCAGAGAGATTAGGAGAAGATGGAAATTGTGCTTCTTTTATATCAAACAATTAAGCATGACCAAAGTTAAAAACAATCCTCAAGATGTGAGGAATTAAAAGAAGATAACTGGAGGAAGCCAAGAGAAGACAGTCTTTGAATATGGAATAGAATAGCTAGGAAGACTGCTGGAGTGAAATCTCAAAAGAAAATAAACCCCTTTTCTTGAATATGGGTGGTAATATGAACTTATCTACTCTTAGTAACAGACCCACATAAACAGTTATCTCATACAAGACAAAGACGCTAAAAACACACACTGGAGATAAAACAGCCTTTTTAAAAAATGGTGCTGGGAAAACTGGAAATCCATAGATAGAGGAATGAAACTAGAACTCTTTCACTCTGCACAAAATTAACTCAAAGTGGATCAAAGACCTAGGAATTAGACCAGAAACCTGCAATTGCTGAAAGAAAATATAGGCCCAACACTCCAGCACATCAGCACAAGAACTGAATTCCTTAACTGGATTCCAAAATTGTAAGAAATAAAACCCAAAATCACTAAGTGGGATGCCATCAAACTCAAAAGCTTCTGTGCAGCACAATTAAGAGTGTGAAGAGAGAGCCCACAAAATGGGAGAATATTTTTGGCACATGCTCCTCATATAGGGCTTTAAAATTCAGAATATATAAAGAACTCAAAAAACTTAAGGCCAAAAATCCCCCAAACAACCCATTTAATAAATGGGCAAAAGAACTAAACCGATACTTCTCAAAAAAAAAAATAAAAATGGCCAACAAATACATTTAAAAATGTTCAACATCTTTAGCAGTTATGAAATGGAAATCAAAACTACTTTAAGATTTCATCTCACTCCAGTCAGAATGGCAATTATCTAGAATACAAATAATAATAAGGGCTGGGAAAGATGTGGAGGTAAAGGTACACTCATATTGTGGATGGGACTGCAAATCAGTGCAACCACTCTGGAAAGTAGTATGGAGAGTCCTCAAAAAACTAGAATTGGAACCACCAAATGATCCTATCCCACTCCTCACTATATCCAAAAGATCTAAAATCAGCATACTGTAGGTATACAGACACATCAATGTTTATAGTGCTGCACAATTTGCAACAGCCACACTATGCAACCTACATGCCCTTCAACATGAATGGATAAAGAAAATGTGCTGTATATATACACAATGGAATATTACTCAGCCACAAATAAAATTATAACATTTGCCGCTAAATGTGTGGAACTAGATACTCTCATACTAAGTGAAATAACAGACTCCAAAAGTCAAAAGGTGAATGTTTTCTCTGATATGCAGAAGATAATTCAAAATAAGAGGCAAGGGGAGGAAGACATGGGGGTATTCCATCAAAAATAGAAGAAAGATCAGTGAACTAGATGAAGGAAATTGAGGAAGAGGGAGAAGGGACATGATGAGGGGAAAACAGTGGAAGGAATCTAAATTTCCTATGTACATATATGAACATACCACAGTGAATCTCACCATCATGTTCATCCACAAGATGGTAGACACTAACAAAAACAAAAAACATCTGAATGAAAACAGAAGAAACCTCAGTGGAGAAGAGAAAAGAGAACAGGGTGGGGGTGGGAGGAGAGAAGAGAAAAGGGAAGTGCTGAGGACTAAAGGGACTAAATGAGAGCAAGTCATATTCCATGCTTTTATAATTATGTCAAGATAAATCCTAATGTTATGTATAACTAAAAAAGAGAGAAAAGAAAGAAAGAAAGAAAGAAAGAGAAAGAAAGAAAGAAAAAGAAAGAAAGAAAGAAAGAAAGAAAGAAAGAAAGAAAGAAAGAAAGAAAGAAAGAAAAGAAGGAAGGAAGGAAGGAAGGAAGGAAGGAAGGAAGGAAGGAAGGAAATCTAACAAGAAAGAAAACAATCTAATAGCAATCATTTGAAATGGAATAAGTTATTAAATGGTAAATTATAATTGGGGAATGAAAAACAAGTTGAAATGGAGAGCAGTCAGAGGCTGCTACGCTAATACAAAAGTGAGGGAACAAAGTCAAAGGCAGAAGTCACCCTGAGGAAGAATTACCAAATTGGAGACTGACTTTGGGAAGACATAAAACCAGAGGAGAAGGTAGTGAAAGAAGGGAGAAGGTGACCTTTAATGAAATGGAGAACCCTAGGAAATGCATGCAAAAAGAAAGAGCCTCAAGTTCAAGAATTAAAATTTAAGAAACACTTAAAATACATTAGCAAAAGTAATAAAAGTATCAAGGAAGATGGAAAGTGGTAAAACCTAATAAAGAAAATGTGAACAAAAGAAAGGTGTAGAGGACAAAGACAGTTAAAAAGTTGATAAAAGCTGATTAGTGTGTTTGGCAACTTGCTTATCTTAATGGAAATGCAAGGATCTACTGAGCATCTACTATGTTCAGGATCCACTTTCATGGGCTTCACATCATTATCACTCTAAACAGAGATGTGGGACTATTGCCATTGAACCAAGGATTTGCTATCAGTTTGCAGTAAGTACAGTAATAAGAGAAACTTATAATAATTCAACATCATAGCATCTCTAAGACAACAAAAATACTTTTGATTTTCCATTTAATTTCTCATGTAATTCATTTTCTGGTATTCTACAAAAGTATTGGCTTGCTATTCATGATCACAGGTAGAAAACACTTTCACATAGATAATCCGAGAAGCACAACTTTACATGCCTTATCTGATTTATTTCTCACAACTATGTAGTGAAATAAATGCTGTTCTTATGCCCACTTTACAGATAAAGAACAAAGACACTAGGGTAACTCAGAGTTGGTAAGTGATCAGAAGCTGAACCTATGTAGGTGAGTAAAATTTGAAAAAGCCCATGAAGAGGAGAAGCAGGGAGGAGAAAGGAAAGGAGACTATCACAGTGTATTTTCAGATAGGATATAAAGAAAACATCACAGGGGGTGAGAATATGTCTGGATTCTTTTGTTAATTTGATCCACTAATATTTGTGACCTAAATCAAGTGTTCCTAGGACAACACCAAAACCAAGTTAAGAATTACAGTAATCATATTGGTGCTGACTTGTGAGTTGTTATTGTTCTATTCTTCATCCCTATACTGAAGGCCTACTGCATGTTCACTGCAGTACTATGCAGAGGGATATCACTAGGGTCAGGTGATGTTCAAATTGGGTGAAATTAAGTAAGTTAATAGCCCAAGCCTCAGTTCCTATGTATATATAATGGTCATGAGAATAGAACTGTCCCCATATGAACATTAAATGATGTGGCCCATGCAAAACTTAGCCCAATGGCTGACTGATGCAAGTTCTCAAAAAATGAAAATAAAAAATAAATGGGATGAGAAAACTAGTGCACTCTGGAGCCTATATCTTCCCAAGAGGATCAAATAACCATATGGTTGGCTAGAGTGTGAATTTCCCCTAGTGCTTACTAAAAGCTCTAACTGAATTTTGTACTTTACCATCCTTTTAATTCCAAGTCAAGGATTTCAGCCATGCATAGACTGTTCAGTCTGTTGGATTGATTCCCTTACACCAGGGCTCATACAGGTGTTAATTGCTTGGAGTTGACTGGGAGATGTACCTGACTTGCCTGTAATGGACCTCCCTGGCCTCAGCAATTTCTAGAGTAAACTCCTGTCTTTCTCTCCGACACATGCTTGTGTAGGAATACTGTCCAGATGTCTCTGAGGAAGCAGCCTAAATCCCTGTCAAACCCACCCCTGCAAGATGGTTGCAGAGTAGACAGAATTTTGGTTTGGGCCCAGAGAGAGAGCTCCCTAGATAGCTCTTCACCTGAACTTGGGACACTAGGACTAGTATTTGCTTCATGGTGTATCCCTGAAAACCTCTTTTGTTGCCATATATATACAAATAATAAATTATAACCAAATTAATAATTTGGTAGGCCCAACTTCTATCTGTGCGAAGGGAATAAAAATTTGGGGATACAAACTGTATCTAACTCTAGACCAATGGTACAATTGCAAAGAGTCTGATCAATGCTGATCCTAATTGGCAGGTATTTCTACTCTCTTTCACCAGAAGAGAGAGAAAAAGAAAAAAGAAGAAAACACAACTGCAGTTCTTGGACTCTGGGGGAGTATTTGGATCCCAACATCCAACACTTCAATCTTAATAAGTTGAACTACCATAGAGGAAGGGATGCCAATGTTCAGATAAGGATAGACAATAACAGTTCCTTCTCACCATTTCAGCTTTTAACATAATATCATGTATATATGCTCTTTTAAAATGACTGTAAGGTGTTAGAAGTCTTACAATTTTCTGGAGGCCATGAAATATGTCGCCTCCTTTAATTGAATATTCTTCCTTTTTTTCTCTTGACTTGCTTTCAGCCATTTTGGGAGATTTCACAAATAACTAAGATTTCTTTAAATATACTAAGTCCAAAGGGTAATTAGAGCACATAAAAATTCCTATGCGATTTATAAAAATACATATCACAACTCTGAAATTTCTAATCAGCTCTTATTACCACAGTGCCTACTCTTCATTAGTAGCTCTCTAAAGTTATTAATTAATAAATATTGACTTTTGAAATTATTGTTTAGGGTATGTATCTGAGAATTTTCATGGCGAAAAGAAAATTCTCATTGCCAGCTCTCATCAACATATGCCATAAAAATAATTGCTTCTTATAATATTTTTGTTTTAAATAAAAGTTCAAAAATTCCTAATAACCCTGGAAAATAGCTTTATAAATAAGATCCCCTGATTATAATTTCTTTTTAAAAAATAAAAATGTGTCTGACACATTTAAAAAGTTCTATTATAGTGTTTAACTCCAAATTATTGAGCATTTGCCTCTCTCTCAAATCTATTACAAGGACTCCCCTGAAATGGGTCTGTGTATGGCTTGTCATTATAGCATCAAATTATCATAAAAACACTTATGGTATTATTTTTGTTTTGTTTATTTAAATGCAACCATATATTAATTTCTTTCACGTTATTTTACAAAAAAAACCTTAATTTTGAGCAAACAAGTCACTCATGATTTCCCATGATTTTGTTTTCAACAAGAAAATAAATATTAATCTAAAAGCTAACTATTTGTTAAACTCTGCTTTCTATAACAAACTCAAAAACTAGAAAATTAGCAAGTAAGGTCCCCAATTAACTGAACAAACATCACAGAGTTTATGCATTAGTTATGACAGTTATTCCTTCAAAGACATGCATTTACCATGAAATTCACGTGCACATGCATACCACACACACACACACACACACACACACACACACACACACACACCTGAAAGGATTTAGGGATTTGTTTAATCCCCCAGCAAAGTGGAAACAGAAAATAAGAATTGTTGATATGGCTAATTGAAAAGACACATTGAAATCTATTTATATGTTCATTAAAGAAATATATTTTAACTGAGCTGAGGAAAAAGCTAAGCCTAAAGAATAAATGATGAACAAAACAGGTATTGCTTTAAGATCATGTGGTTTAGTCTGGTGGAGGAGATAGGTCACGATTTGAGCATGAAGAGTGAAAGCCCTTCTTCTTGATGACAGAGCTTGTTCCCACCATTGAGGCTAATGGTCCTAGATCTGTGCTGTCCTAGCCTCCTCTGTAGCTGGAGTGGGTGTGGTGTGTGTGAACATGTATGGCATGTGTTCCTGTATTGGCCAAGAAAACCTTAGTAACACCTGTGTCTTCTCAAAAGGTTTTTCCTCTTTCAGCAAATGTGAAACAGTGAGAACTAGACACATCCTATGTGACCACAGGACCCTTAAAACTTCTGCAGCTGCCTTGCAACCATGAGGAGAAACCAAGAGGATCACAGAGCACCCACATCGGAGTGGCTGGATTAAACCCTAAAACCTCCTACATACAACCCTCTTATAGAGAACAATTAATTCTTAGTTTCAATTTTCTTTTTGCTGGATATTCAGTAACTTTCTGTGAAAAGAACTCACCTCAATTAAGTGTAATAATAAAGGAGGGGGTGACAAGGAGGAGGACACACAGCATTTAGACTGCTTTGGAAAGAAAAGGAGACATCGAGGACTGGGAGGAGTTGCTGGCCTAGGAGTTTGGGTTGGAGTTGTGGTGGTTTTGTTTCATTTTTGAAAAGAAATGATTTCAGCAAAATATTTAGGAGATGTTTGAAAGAATCTAATACAGAGGAATAGATGAATTATATAGATGAGGGCCCCCTTAGGTAAACTCCACAATTGAAAGAAGGTGGAAGACTCAGGACACTGATGATCACTCCCTGTTTCTTAAAACACTGTTCTTTTGACATTAATGTCATAAACAGTATTGGTTCCCTTCCTAACTCTTTGTCTGGTTCTTCCTCTCCTACTTTCTATTCCTTTGCTGGAATTCCTCACATTGAGGTGGACCCAGGGGCTCAGTCATTAATCCTTTTCTACTTACCATACCACCAATAGTTTTAAATACTACCAATATGATGATGATACCCAAATGCATATTCAGGTCTTAATTCATACCCTAATTGAGGACTGCCTCCTGTATTTGTCCCCACTGATGTCTCACAGACATCTCAGAACTCTTGATTCATGTCTTTTCTCCACCCACACTGACACACATGCAAAATACACGTTTCCTCTATTTCTAGTCCTTCGCTGTTAGTAAATGCCAATCTCATGCACCTAGTCACCTAAAACAAAGACTTTTTGATCATTGCTACTTCTTCCTACATCCTATCAGGAAGGCTTATGCTCAGACTGGATCCACTTCTATATATTTCCATTCCCTCAACTTTAGTCCACACCATCAATATGTCTCAATCAAGATGATGTGACAACTTTCCCTCCCCTCATCTTGCCTGCCTACAATTCAATCTCTAAGTAGCATCCAAAGCTATCTTTTACAAATATATATCAGATCAAGTCTATTCCTTATTTAAACCTTCAAGGACCTTCCTTTTCCAAGCAAAACAAAAACTCCAACCCCCTTAGCCTAACCTACAAGAACCTGGATGATCTGAGCCTGCTTATATCTCCAATTACTCCTGCCATTCCCTAATTTATTTTATTCAAGCCACAATCATTTCTCCCTGCTTTATGAACATAGCCTTTATGAATTCCACTCCCTAGAGTTATGTGGTACTAACTTGTTACAACCACATGCGTCAACCTTGCTTCAGGCATTGATATTAGCTGTTTTCTTTTTCTGATACTATTTCATATGATGTCAGCTCAAATATAACTGAATGATCACAATGATGATGATGGTGGTGGTGATGATGATAGGTGACTGCCTCCTGTCCTCCCCAATTCATTCTCCATCCTTCTCTGCCTTGCTCTGTGTTTTGGGAGAATATCCCCCAATGCCTGCAACATCTAAACCCTTTCCTTGAATTCTTGTTGGATGCCCTGACAGTAAGTACCGCTCGGAGATTAGGAAGTGTGAAGAGATGGATCGGGATAATATTCACCCCTACCCTCCCAACTTCTGCCCTGCCACTCTTTTGAAAATGGCTACGTTTCTTTAGGTCTACAGCTCTTGTCAGGGTATCCAATACAGAGAAGCAGATAAGTGACATAGAAGAAAGAATCATCTCGCAGGTGAAATTCCTGAAAGACAGAGATGGCATGTCCAGTTCCACAGGATGCCAGTGATCTACCAGGCTCTGGTAAATACCCACAACAATTCACTGACCTTAGGATTACTGGCAAATTATCTAATTTCCCTAGATCTCAGGTATTGCTTTTATAATTTGAAACATATATGTCTTCCTTGGAGAGTTATTTTAAGCCTGGAAACGAAACTTTAATTAAGTTGAGAATATTATACATAAAAAATAAAGCATTCTAATACCAAATTTTTTAAAAAAGCACTGATTCACAAAAAACCATGATGGTTCTTCACACAAGGAAATTTTAAAATACATTTCTTTGCATGCTGCATTGGAGGCAGCTAATCAAAACGCCAAAGAAAATGTTTCATATAATGTTGAAGTGCTATTAATATATAATATATAAATACTAATTATCAATAGTACTAAAACTAATTTTTGGATCCACCATCCAAAAGTTACCTTGTCAGGACTGGTAGAAAAGATGGCAGAAGTAGAGGTGAAATAAATGCGTACTGGACCTGCATGAAATTACATCAGTGGCTCATTTGATTCAAGCAGAAGTCTATGTTTTATCTTCCATTTTATGGATATTAGAGCCTATCCATTTTGATGAGCACTATTACCTTCTCTCCTTCAGTGGTACAGACAGGTAGCCACAGACATCTATCAAGTATTTTATCTAGGCATACCAGATAATATCAAATATGAAATGGATTTTATAGTTACCTTAAAAAAGCAGACACTGAGCTTTCAAAAAAGATGTATAAGTCAGAATTTTATGAATGAGACTATAATTTTAAACTTCTGTATTAGTATTATAGCCTATTAATATTACCAAAATATTTGAAGAAGTGCTGAGTACATAACATATTTTTCAAACTGAATTTTTGGCAGATTTTTTTCAAGTTGAAATTATACATAGATACCACCAAAAATAAAATGGAGCAAAATTCATGAGCAAATTAATACCAAAGTGTCAATGCAGTCTTATATACCACATTACCTAAGAAAGTATGTTCACTAGTCAGTGAAAGGAGTTATTTGTAGAATGACTCACTGCTAATGAATAAATAGAAATTATCTTTTCCAAAATTGTCTTACCTCTAAAGATTTTGATTCCTTCTAATCCTTCACAGCATTACAAGTTTCAGTAGTTAATGGTTATAGGTTTGACTTTGGATAATAGTCTTTCTAACTGAGAAAATACAATGAAATTATTCTTCAGAAAATAATTCCAGCATAACAGTAATATTTATACTTTTACCCTCCTAAAGCAACAAAAATTCATAAATTTCCAGAAAAGTAAATATTGCTGAAATAATAATAATTATGAGTAATTATTGCAGAGAACTAAATATCCAAAGTCCAGATCTAAAGGTAAATTTAAAAGATCTTTATGAGAAATCAAATATATAATGGTTCTCCAAAGTCAAGCACCAAATCTGTAGAGACTTGGGCCCAATGTTATGGACACAGCAAATACAAATATATGTTGTTTACTCCTTTCTTTCAAAAATAGCAAACAGTTTTTAGAAATATTTTAAGGCAATAGAAATCATAATGATAAAGTTGTCTTAAACATCATTGAGGTTCATTTTTTCAAAAAATAATTTAATCACAAGAGCTTTAAGTTATCCTTTTATGACTACATAATATTACCAATGGAAAAAGTTAAAAATAAAAATAGGTATTAAATTTTAAATTTTATGTTTCCACCATAAAGTATACAACTACCTCCCCTAGAAATATTGGTGATGCAAGTGTTTTATTACAGATAATTTTCTTTAGACTAGTTAATTTAGTTAATACTGAAGTTTTCTGGGATGTTTTCTTTAGACTAGTTAGTTAATACTGAAGTTTTCTGGGAAAAAAATGTGTGTGTGTGTTTGTGTGTGTAAATATATATATATACACACATATATACATAAGTATATGTATATAATATTCTTGTGTATCTTAGTTGATTGGCCAAGTCATAACAATAATTAATCAGACAGAAGGATAATTGGAAAAGATTTATAACTTCTACTAAAGGTAGGCATGCTATTAATACCATTAATTCAAGAATTCTAGCTTATCTTGTCTCCCACAGCACTACCACAAAATCTTGCACAATTTTAATTAATAAAATTAGTCAAATACTTCCAATAGAATTTAATTTTTGTTTTAATATAATCTTGAAAACAATATTTATAGTTTTTCCTAGTCTAATGTTAAGAATTAATAAGTACTGAGAATATACAAGAAAACTAAAGTTAAAATTAAATCCTTCAATACAGATATTCCTATTCTGTCATTTGTATACTAATAATGTAAAGTTATAAAAATTAATCTTTGCCATTCTCTTTCCTGAAAAAAGGAATACACTTCAAATGTTATTAATTATTTTTTGGTGGAATACACGAAAAATATGATCAGATTTATTTTAAAATGGGACTAATCCAAGTTAACCCTAGAATTAAAATAATTACAAAGAATTTGATGAGAAATTTCACAGGAAAAATAAACATTCAGTACATTTTCAATACCACTATAATAAGTCAGTATTTTTCATGCATCCAAAATCTCCTCTAGTTCTTCATAGCATTAAGATTTTCAATAATGAATGATTTCAAAATCAGTAGTCACCATAAGTCACTGCAAGGAGAAAACTAGGTAGCAGAATTAAGTTCTTAAATGTGATTAGCATTTTTTTTCAATTTACAAGGACACTTCCATTTCTGCAAATTTAAGTTAATTGATGTTTACACATATTTTTACATAATTTAAGAGCAAGTATCAGGGTTTTGATATTAAAAGGGCTAATAGACACCTCAACTTTCTACAATAAACATTTCTCAAAGTTTATTTTAGAATACTAAAATTAGAATGCAAAAGGTATCCAGACATTTGTCATGGCCTCAGTTTTAAAAGATTCGATGTCCACTTCATATATATTATTTTATAGGTGAATGGCTAGTGCTTTTAACAGTAAAAAATAAACCTCAGATTCTCCAAATTTGTGGAACAAGCAAATTTTCCTTTGTGTTCTCCATCTAGGGACTCACATCTCATGGGAAGAGAAGCATAAAACATTTTCTCAAAGCCAAGGTAATTCTTAATTCTTTTGTATATTTTTCTAAATATTTCTTATTTAATTTCCTTTTATTCATGCATTACATTCTACAAATTTATAATCATTTTTTGTTATAATCTTAAAACTCAATAATGAGCCTGAAAGGTTTAGAAATCCATTCTTCAAGGTTTGAACCAATGCTTACTAAACAGGTGTTAAAAGAAAATTAAAGAAAGTGATATGCGCTATGGGGGAAAATTATTTCCATGTGCACATAAATTTGGTTGTTTTTTGACATTCAACAGACTTCAATGAATTATTTTCTTTCCAAGTATTTTCAGAGATTTCACTGTGTTAATACAAAATGTTAATATCCAAGAAGAGAATTGAATATGTAACATTTCCCAAGAATCTTTGATGAAACAAGTCTTGAAAAAGTATCTCTGATAAATTGTATTTTCACTGAATAGAATTTGTGAAACTCTGAAAAGATTCCCAGATAAGACTATTTTTGATGAACTTCAGAGAAGAGAATTCTAAAAACGTTCACACTCATCTTACTGACATATACCACTATTCCTTTTTCTTGCATTCAAGGAAGATAAAGGATCATCCAATGCCCATTAACCCTAAAGGAAACTGTAGCTTCATTTTTTTTCTCTATACTGAAAAATTCTAATACCTTCCAGCTTTCTTCGGAAGTTCAATTTTAAAATTTGTGAGTCATTTTTAATGCTCTCTAAACCATCTACAGTTTGTCTATGACTTTCTTAATAATTCCAAACCTAAATTTAAAAATAAAACTGTACAAAAAAGTGCAAACTTTTCTTAATGAATACTAATTATTAAGAATTTTCAAGATCAGGAACACATTAATTTTTCAAAATAAGAGTGGTATATAACATACTGCTAAGGTGAGACTGTATACTAATCTGTGATACAGAACTATAAGTACAGCCCAGAATTCAAGAGAAAAAACTGAAGAAAGTTGGCAAGGATCTTTCAATTGGTTCTTTCCTTAATTTCTGTCATTTTTATATACAATTTTAATAGTAAAGACAATGTAAGAAGTTTTTCCTCTCCTTATTTAAACTCTACTCCTATCTCAACCAGGAAATTGGATTTTTTGCTATTGAAACTTTACTTGCACAAAATACTTATGCATCCAGGATATAAGGTTGTCTCCATTGTCAAATGAAAAGGGGTTTGATTTGAAAATACAGTCAAAAAGAAGAAAACACCATTAAAATGAATTTATTTCAAAATAACCAAATAATCAAAGGTTCATTCTTATTTCCTCAAGAGAAAAATAAATTCATGTGCATCTGCTATAAACCTAAGCAAATGAATCCTTCAGGACTAACCTCCCTTTACATTAAATCTGCAATGTTAAAAACAAAACCCAAAATGCCAAACTTCAAAATCTTTAGGGACTTAGATATTTGGAAACTCAATTTAAAATTTAAAGGATGAGACCGATTGTTAAATTGCTAGTTGGTAGAAAACAGAGTTAGTAATACAGGGTATGGCTGCAGTGGTTATGGGTTAAGGGTGATTGACAGCAGGGAAGGCACAATCAAAGATCGCAGACCAAGAAGCAGCACAGGATGATATGTCAGAGTGGGAAGAGGAGTTAGGGGTATAGGTGGTAAAAGCAAAAATCACACAAGAAGAGCAATGCAGGAAACAACAGTAATAGTTTCAGCATGATACTCATCATATTTGTTGTCTGGGTACAGGACTTAAACCAAGTCCAACATGGTTAGACGAATGAAAGGAAAGCAAGTCCACTAAGCTAAATGAAGAATCAAGTCAGAATAGGGAGAATGAGGTCCGAGCCAAGTGCCAAGGAATACAGCTGGGATTAGAAATGTCTTTTTTTTTTCTTTTTTTTTTTTAACCAAGGTTCAATAGCAGGAGGATCAAGAGGTTGCATGCAGGAGTGCTGGATAAGTTCCAAGTCATGTTTTATTGCTGCTCCAACACTCTTACTAATGTTCCTGAAAGAGCCTCACCTTCCCTCATTCCATCTTAAAAGACTTCTCATCACCGCAGGTGTGCTCCTCTCCATAGGAGCACACATGAAAGCAGTAATTGTTGCCACAATGGGCAGGGTAGTTTGGGGGATGGTGACTAATGCCAGGAGCAGAGGATCTGGCTGTGATAACCAGAAGGCAGGAGCTGAGGAGCAGTGGGGAGCACAGTCAAGCTATTTCAAACATAGTTACCTTCCTGGCAGATCATGGGTTTTTCACCTTATTCCCATATCCCCAAATGGAATTTGGACCTTCAGATGTTCTGAAGTGCTTCTTGTTGCTATTACATGGCTTTGTCAGTCATACAGGAATCAGAATCCAATTAAACAAGTTTTAATAAGAATGACTTACAGGTTCGGGCAGAGTGAAGGGAAATAAAAAGGAATGTGGCAGCACCCAGAGAATACCAACTGAAGGAAGTCCTTACTGGCCTAGGACAAGAAGGAAAGTATTGTTACTGGAGTACAGTTAGAGCTGGAAGCAGGGAAAAATGGTCACCCAGTCAGGGATGCAGGCACGGCTAGAAATGCTGACCCAGAACAGGAAAGAATGGGGGAAAAGTAACCCAAACATTCTCTCCTGCCTTCTGTTCTGCAGTTGATTTACATCTGTTGGATATCAGCAAGAAACCAGCTCAAGGGAACCTGGAGAGGAGCAGTTTATAGAAGTCAAGGTCAGCCTCCCAGGTCATAGAGAACAGCTCATGAATGGAATGGAGTGGTTTCCAGATAATAATCAATGGATATAGCATTAAACCATGCCTATAAACAAACTCTCCTGACCACAAAACAACACTGTTCCCATTTGGCTTCCCTGTAGTATGGGATCCTCAGATTTTAAGAGATGGGTCGTGAATGATAAGAAATTAAAAATTATTAAAATATTTTGCAGAACTCATATGTGTGCCTTGCAATGGGAACCATTGCCAAAGGATGGGAGCAAACAAAGCATGTGCTAAGCAGTTGCCTTCTATTTGTTTCTAAATCCTCTGAAATAACTTCAATAATAGAAAACACATTATAAACATAGTAGCTATTCACAGATAATTCTGAATTTGCTCTTACCTAGAAGAGAATTCTTTAACACCGAATTGGATTTAAAAAAAAAAAAAACTACAAAAGAGCTTTATAACTCCTTTAGACTATTTTAGATGTTGTCATTTTATTAAAAAAAAATCTCAGAAATCATAGGAACATTCACAGAAATAGGATATTCTTCAGTATTAAACACATGTTCTCTATTGATTGCATGGTGACAATGAAAAATTGTTTTGCTTTTAATGTTGGTCATTTAAAACTCATCTCTTAATTTCTTAGCGAAGACTATAATAATCATCTCTCTCTTTTGTCTTAGAAAGTGCTGGGTTCACTTAGGATTTGATAAGTCGATTTAACAAGCTTGATACATTCTCTCATACTGTAGAGCGAATTTTGATTTTTTTCTTCGTATTGCAGGTCAGTTAGTTTGCTTCCAGATGCTGTTACAAAGAGCAGGCCGTTTGAAAAAGGTGGTTCATCTGATGAAAAAGGCATTATTCCTTCCTTATAATATCCCTCTCTCATTAAAAATGATGTCAGCCTTCCTTCTTGATTAAATGCATTGCATAGATTTTTATTATATTTTTCCCTAAAAATGACTTTCCTTTTTATTGAGCTGCTGATGATAAATATCACAAAACAATGCTTCAATGAACACAAGAGATTTGTATATTTATCCATATTCTTAAAAGAGGATCAAGTGTTATAAAATAAAACATATATTAGTGAAAATAACAACTTAAAGAGTAAAGGAATATTCAAAATTAAAAGCAACTCTTCAATGGCATTAGAAGGAAGAAGAATGTAAGAAATGGTGACTACACTCAGGCACAGTTAAGGAATTATGCCAGCTGTGACAACTATGCTTTATATTATATGGAGAAAAGTATTAAAATTGTCCAACAAAAAAAAAAATCAATGGAACAAAAGAGGTAAGTCATGACTGTGGTGGACAGTCAGGAAACAGAATTGCTGTTTTCCATGGGAGCCTTTGTTGCCACTTTTCTAACACTTCAATGGTTGAAAGGAAATCAAACTGCGAGAACTTACTGCCACTCCAGTGAGCCCTGGGGGATTTGTCACAAATTTGGAACCTGAGTGGCCTCAAGCTTCACAGTTCTGGTCCTCAGAAGTGACAGAAATCAAAGGGACCAACAGAGAAAGTTGAGCATTAGTTACACAGAACTGAACACCAACATATTTTCAACAGTGGGGCTAACTCCAAGCCACAGTTTCAGTTTTACATTAGGCCAAATGACCAAATAATTTCCTCCAAAGCAGGTGCTATACTTAGGAGTTTCCAACAACAACCATTATTTTGTTGCTATTCATAGGTAATTCTGGACTCACCCTCACCTAGAAGAAAGGTACTTATACACTGAAAATGGAATAAATGACTATAAAAGAGTAGCTTTGCAACTCCTTTTAGACTCCTTTTATATGGTATCATTTTACTATAAACATTCAAAAAAGTTGGGCCCATTCATGGAATAGAATTCTTGATCCCACAGAGCTGAAGAACTTCAAGTCTATTGTGGAAGAAGATCACACAAAGTGGGTGCTGCTGACTGCAATTTCATGATGACTTCTATTCCTTGAATTCCAATATCCTCACCAGAAAAAAATATTTCTACTTTGTCTGCACTGTGAAGAAAAGTGATTCAGGTGAAACATTTATTTGAACACCGTAGCACTCTAAATCAGTATTTCTTAATTGAGGTCCCTGGATTGAATTCACCTAGAGTTTTGGATCAAATGTAAATTCCTAGCCCCCAAGCCCTAGTAATTCACATGCATGTTGAAATTTGAAAGAAAATAATTCCACCACTGTAAAGATCTCCTATATTATTTCAGGAACAAGAATATAGACACTAGAATATATAATGCCCTCCTTTAGAATATTTTATACATTTATATATTGCTCTACTTTAGAGTATTTTAGGGGGAAAATGAGAACTTAGGAAAGATTTATTTTGTATAATTTAACTGGGAGGTCTAAAAATGATCTAATACGAATCAGCCATAACAAATAGTTTTAATTTCATGATTCTCTACTCCATCCAACCCCCTCGTCTGGTTAAAGATTTTGGATTAAAGTTGATTGTAAAATTATATGTAACTGTGTATTTTCAAAGACTAGAAGAAAAAAATCTAAGTTTAAAGATCAATCATTATTTTAGGTGATTCTTAAATAATTTTTAAAACTGTCCTCACTGTTACAAATTTCATAAGCTTACATATTAAAGTAGAAATAAACCTTAATTCTAAACACTGAATTTTTATGGACTCTTATTTAAATAACTCTTTTCTAACAAATGCTAATTACACATTCTAAGTTATAAAGAATTTCTGTCAGTTTAAGAAAACTTCACTAAGCATAAAATGCTAGGAAACCTAATATAGGAAAAACCAGATTAAATATATATGAGAAGGAAGCAAAATGATAATTATATGAAGACAAAATTTCATTCCTAAATTGAAAAATGATTAAAGCTACATAGAACAGCTTATGAATTTGGTTAGTTATAAATTAAACACTCAGCATATAAAATTAAAACTTTCCTATATACCAATAATGAAGAGAAAATAGAAATACTAATGAAATAAATATACATAATACAAACAAAAACATGAAATATCTAGGAGTCTAAGAAAGTACAGAAGTATAAATTCTACTGAATGACATAAAAAATCTGACCCTCTTCCTTCCCCATTTTTCCTTCCTGAACAATTAAGTCAAAGTTATTTAACAAAGCAATGTAAAGTAGGCATCCTCATGGGGGAGGATATGGATCCATTGCCCTACAGAACAAGGGGTCAGAGCCTGAGCAGAGTGAGAAGGGAGTTTCACTCAGAGAGAGAACATAGTTTGGGAGTCAGAGGACTTGCAGGATGAGGAAGCATCCACAGAGGAGAGGTTCAGACATAGCCTATTGGAGCCCAAATAACATGAGCAGGGTGTTCCTGCAGGAGGGAAGCCCCAAAGAGTCTCAGTGCCCAGGTGGGGTTGGGAGGGCATCAATGCAGAGCAAAGGACAGGAGCAGCAGCAAGAGACTTGTTCCACAGAAAGAAACTAATAAAATAGATAAATATCTTAAGAATAATAAAAGTCAAGATTCATTGACCAACAAAAACAGTTGCAAATACAAAAAGGGAGAAAACTAGAATGTATTGAGTGTTACATAATCAGAATTTGAGATATTAGTGTATGCTCATTATTTTTTTAGAAAATCTAGAAAAGCAAAGAGATGTATTATGAAT
The DNA here is from genome assembly GCA_020662805.1 of Glaucomys volans. NCBI lineage: Eukaryota > Metazoa > Chordata > Mammalia > Rodentia > Sciuridae > Glaucomys > Glaucomys volans. The sequence continues at coordinate 841,809 of JAJEJO010049932.1, read as the reverse complement.
ATATATTTCCTGGTTCAGTCCAATGAGAAAGCCTCAGGGGAGGGACACCCCAATTGCAAGGAGGATACCTGGCATTCGGTTCTTGACTTTTAATATCATTTGCCTATAAAGGGAAAAAAGGGACTTCTAGAAAATAACAGGGAAAATTTTAGATGACCTTGGTTTTGACAATGACATTTTAGACACAACACCAAAGGCACAATCCATGAAAGAAATAATTGATAAGCTGGATTTCATTAAAATTGAAAACATCTGCTCTGTAAAAGGTACTGTCAAAAGAATGAGAAGACAAGCCACAAACTGGAAGGAAAATATTTGCAAAGACATACATGATCAAGGACTTATATACAAGACATACAAAGTAATCATAAAAGTTCAACAATAAGAAAAAAAAGCAATTATAAATGGTCCAAAGTCCTTAACAGACAAGTCACCAAAGTAGTTACACAGATGCAAAAACACATAGCAAAGACATTCCATATGTCATTAGGAAAATGCAAATGAAAACAATAATGAGTTACACCTACACACCTATTATTTTGAATGGTCAAAATTCAAAATTCTGACAATCAAATGTTGGTGAGTAAGGAGGGTAAGCAAAAGAAACTTTCAATCATGACTGGTGGGAATACAAACAGGTAAAGCCTCTGCAAGACAATTTGCAGTTTCTTAGGAAGGTAAACATACCTTACCAACAATCACACTCATTGATATCTGCTGAACAAAGTCGAAAACATCTACACAGAAACCTGCACATAGTTGTTTATATCAGCCTTACTTGCAATTGTCAAAACTTAGAAGCCACCAAGATCCTTCAGTAGGCATATGGATTAGTACATTCTACAGGAATATTAGCCAGTGCTAAAATGATGTGAGATCCCGAAACATGAAAAAACATGGAAGAAATGTATATGTGTATTACTAAGGGAAATAATCCAATATGAATGTCTACATTCTATATGATTCCAAATATATGTCATTTTGGATTAGGTAGAGCAATAGAAACAGTAAAAAACAAAAACAAAACAAAAAAATCAATGGTTATCTGAGATCAGAAGAGAGGGAAGGCTAAATAGGAGGGTACAAAGGACTTGAGGACAGTGAAATTTTTCTGTACGGTACTGTGAGGATGGGTAGCTGCCATCATGCACTGGACCCAAACCACACAATGCACAACATCAGCATTCAACCCCAATGTAGACTGTAGAGTTTGGATGATACAGATGTGTCAGTGTAGGTTCATCCATGGTAACAAATGCACCACTCTGGTGCAGGAGATTGGAAACTGTGGAGACTATGCCTATGTGGGGACAGGGCACTATAGGGAATTTATGTACATTCTACTCAATTTTGCTGTGAACTCAAAACTGTTCTAAAAATTATAATCTATTTAAGTATCAAAAATCATGTAACAATAATTACTAAAGTGAAATACAAATAAAGATTTAATAAGATTTGTCACTAAGCATCCCATACAAATTAAATATTCATATGTATTGAAAGATGTTATATATATACATGTGCCAGATTTCATAAGAAAACTCCATGATTAAACACAGACAACTACTCTGAAGGCTCTCTCTTCACATTGGTGATTGTTTCCTTTGCTGAGAAAAAGCTTTTTAGTTTGACTCTATCCCAATCATTGATTCCTGCTTTTATTTCTTGCGCTTTGGGAGTCATGTTAAGGAAATCTGGTCCTAGGCTAACATGATGGAGATTTGGACCTATTTTCTCTTCTATTAGGTGCAGAGTCTCTGGTCTAGTTCCTAGGTCCTTGATCCATTTTGAGTTGAGTTTTGTACAAGGTGAGAGATATGAGTTTAGTTTCATTTTGCTGAATATGGATTTCCAGTTTTCCCAGCACCATTTATTGAAGAGGCTATCTTTTCTCCATTGTGTTTTTGGCTCCTTTGTCAAGTATGAGATACCTGTACTTATTTGGGTTTGTCTCTGTGTCCTCTATTCTGTACCATTGATCTACCTGCCTATTTTGGTACCAATACCATGCTGTTTTTGTTACTATTGCTCTGTAATACAGTTGAAAGTCTGGTATTGTGATACCCCCTGCTTCGCTCTTCTTGCTAAGAATTGCTTTAGCTATTCTGGGTCTCTTATTCCTCCAAATGAATTTCATGATTGCTTGCTCTATTTCTATGAGGTCCGTCATTGGGATTTTAATTGGAATTGTATTGAATTTGTATAGCACTTTTGGTAGTATGGCCATTTGACAATATTAATTCTACCTATCCAAGAACATGGGAGATCTTTCCATCTTCTCAGATTTTCTTTAATTTCTTTTCTCAGCAAAGGAATCAATCAGCAATGTGAAGAGAGAGCCTTCAGAGTGGGAGTAAATCTTCACCACACACACTTCAGATAGAGCACTAATCTCCAGAATCGACAAAGTACTCAAAAATCTTTACACCAAGAATACTAATAACCCAATCAATAAATGGGCCAAGGAAATGAACAGGCACTTCACAGAAGATCTACAAGCAATCAACAGATTTATGAAAAAATGTTCAACATCACTTGTTATAAGAGAAATGCAAATCAAAACCACCTTAAGAGTTCATCTTACCCCAATTAGAATGTCTTTTATTAAGAATGCAGGCAACAACAGGTGTTGGCGAGGATGTGGGGAAAAGGGTACACTCATACATTGCTGGTGGGAGTGCAAGTTGGTGCAGCCACTCTGGAAAGCAGTGTGGAGATTCCTTAGAAAACTTGGAATGGATCCACCATTTGACCCAGCTATCCCACTCCTTGGCCTGTACCCAAAGGGCTTAAAATCAGATTACTACAGTGATGCAGCCACATCAATGTTCATAGCTACTCAATTCACAATAGCTAGATTGTGGAACCAACCTAGATGCCCTTCAATAGATGAATGGATAAAGGAACTGTGGTATATATACACAAAGGAATATTATTCAGCCATAAAGAAGAATAAAATTATGGCATTTGCAGGTAAATGGATGATGGTGGAGACTGTCATGCTAAGTGAGATTAGCCAATCCCAAAAATCTAAAGGCCGAATGATCTCTCTAATAAGTGAATGATGATGCATAATGTGGGGTGGAAGGGAGGAAAGAATGGAGGAAGGATAGATAGAATAGAGGAAAGGGAGGGGTTGGGTCGTGGGGGGGTAAGAATAAATAACAGAATGAGACAGACATCATTGTCCTGTGTACATGTATGAATGCACAGATGGTGTGACTTTACTTTGTGTACAACCAGAGAAACAATAGCTGTACTCCATTTGTGTTCAATGAATCAAAATTAAATGAATACAAATAAACAAATATATAAATAAAATTGGTTACCTAAGGTAAAAAAAAAATGAAATGAAATCAGAGACATTATTTATGTGGTATGATTGGGCTGGATTCAAGCATTTAAAAAAAAAAGAATTTTGAATTTTGGAAATGCTGTGGGATCTACTTTTCCTACTAAGTAAATCTTACCACACCTTTTGTTATTCATTTGCATTTTCTGTTTTTCAAGTTCAGGTTTTGCCCTTATTGTGTCTTCATTTTTACATTTCAGCAGCGATCTTTTCATTTAAATTTTTGATGTTGTGTTGCACTGTTTATTTCCAGAGGCATTGTTCCCTGCTCCATATCCATATTTGCACTTGTTTAAATTTAAGTGCTTGGGTGTAGGTGCCATGGTGAGAGAAAGCCTTTGCATGTAGTCCATGTGACAGAAAACCAAAATCTGCATAGGTGTAATCACCTGTTCCTTTCAAGCAACAGGAAAGAGGAAGGAAATTGGGAACGCCTTGAGGTCCTTAGCAATTGGAGTTATTGTCAGTAAATATCCTTGTTTACAGAATGATCTCACCTTTAATTCCTGCTGAATTTATATAGTACTTTGAAGCTGAAGAAATGTCCTGGAATATGTGAGGAGACCATTAACAATGACAATTTTTTGGTGTATTTCAATGAAGTTGGTTTTCATTTCCCACATCCTTCTGCCTATAGTCCACAATAAATGTTCTTTCCTCTTAAAAAAAAAAAGATAACTTCATATTTGCCTAAAGTACTCTTTTGGATTTTAAGAAAAGAAAACAGTTTTTTTGAGAAATAGCTGGGTCCAGGATTGGAAAAGGAAAAACACAAGATGCACCTGGAACATTTTACTGATCCAAGAAACAAGGGAGTGCTCCAGGACAGTAGGGGTATATATCAGGCACAGGACATCCCCAAAGTATTCTAACCGGTCAAAGCCTGTGCATGAAAGAATGAAATGTTTGTACATAATAAATTTAACACATTAAATAAAATATAATATTATGAATATGAATTGATAAATATTAGCTAATTCATTTAATTAAAAGATAGCTGGGCATGATCTACCTTTAAGACCATTAAAACACTGTAGTTATTATTTACAAAGGGGAAATGGATACCTTTACAATGTGAGAAGACTGGCAGGTACCACCTTAATCAAGAACCACCTGACAGAAGGCAATGAGACCAGCATGTCATCCCTTCTGTGATATTTTTTGCAATGATGCATGCTATACAGCTAATCACAAAGAAATATCAGACAAAACCAAAATAAAGGAAAACAATTAACCTATAAATCTTAAAGTGTTAAGGTGTAAAGTCAAAGAAAGATTGAGGCTGTGTATCAGATTGAACAAGACAGAGCCAGTAAACACAACTGTAATTTGGGGCCTGTGGTATAAAGGATATTGTTGGAATACTTGGCAAAAATATATGAAATATACATGGAATAATATATCAGTGTCAATTTCCTAATGTTGATGGGTATTATGAATGGGAAGGAGAAAGTTCTTATTTGTAGAAAATGTATACTAATGTTTTTAAAGGGAAGATGGGCAACTCACTTTCAAATGGTTTGGGAAAAATACTTATTTGTACTAATCTTGCAACTTTTTATATGTTATATTTCAAAATTAAAGGTGTATCATAAAAGTGATTTCAAAAAATGAGAGATTAACTGAGTTCCTATTTTTGAAAATTCAACAGTGCAATTATTTGAAATGTACTTGATTAAATATTTTTAACTTGACACATATCCTAAAATCTACCTGAAAAAAACAAAACCAATGGAGAACAGCAAGAACATATTTGAAAAGAAGGAAAAATGCAAAGAACCTGTACTATCTCATATTTTAAAAAATGCTAGAAATATATAATCAATTGAAGCAGTGTAGTATTTTTCACAAATAAACAGATCTGTAAAGTTGAATAGAAAGTCTGTAAGATTTAAGTATATAAGAATTTTGTGCATAATAAAGAACACATTGTAAATTAGTTTATAAAATTGAGTTCTTCAATACTACTATTAAGATGCTTATATCTTACAACAAAACACATTCTAGATATAATTTTAAAAATTAACTATAAAAACTCAAGGCAAGGAACTATCTCAAGAAAACATGGATTAACATGTATATAGTTTGGTGTAGCAGAACAAGCTTCATGTCAAAGAAAGAAACCATAAAGGAGCTATATAGAGAGAAAGAGATATAGAAACACAACCCGTTAGAAAAAATTAGATACTTTTTATGGATGGAAATAATTTGGAAAATAAATATCTTTTAAAATGTTTCAAAGTTTTAATAATCAAGGATCTGCCAAGTTAGGCAATAAGAAAGATCACATCTACTAAATTGACAAAGATCAAAAAGAGTAGTGTCCAGTATTGAAGAGAGCACAATAAATCTACATTAGAGGGATTACAGATGGCTACCACCCTTAGGGAAAGCACATTAGGAGTATATATTGAAAGGACTTAAAATCTGTATAACCCTTACCCAAGACATTCCCTGACAAGAATTTATCCTAGGGAAATAATTAAACAACTGTGCATTGCATAAACAGTGCTCATTATTAACAGAAAAAGCAAACAAAAACCAAAACTATTTCAAAAAAATCAAGCAATAGGAATTAAATTATAGCATACAAAGAATGAACTAATAATTGCCTTCTAATGGTTCACATATAAATATGTACATATTTATATGTATTTGTTACATATACATAACATGTTACATGTATATAATATACATATACACTATACATATATACAGTTACAAATACTAGACACAGAAGGAGTTATTTGGGATGATAGAATTTAAATTTATTCTCGCTGCACAATTTTTTCAAATTATTATAAAATGGATATGTATTATTTAATAAAAAAATAAAATCACAAAAAGTTGTGACTAAAAGAATCTGAGAAGAATAAGGAAGCAGAAAATATACAGAAAGTATTAAGAAATAAAACATCTAAAGAATGAACTCAATTTACTTTTCTATATTATGTATCCCCATTACAATTTTCATTTCAGAATGTGTTGTGGAAGTTATATGTAGAGGAAATTTTCATAAGTTATGAAGGAAATGGATCACAAATAAAGACCCAAGCATCATATCTTTGAAACTGCAAGTCATCGTTGCAAGTAATCTGTTGTAAGTTATTATATTTCTGTATAGTGAAAAATATAAAACTAGGCAACTACATATAATTAGTTTTAATATTTAATGCACATTTTATAAGACAGTATTTAAACCCATATAAAGATAGGAAGTATGAATTACTAATTTTATATAGAAAATTATTATTTCCATGTAACCAGAAAGGCTTATATGATTCAGACAATTAAGTGAAACAACAAAACATTCTTTTCAATATGAATAGATTATTTAGGATATTGAACTGAAGTAGCACACCAAGAATTTTTAAAAACAATTTTAATTAGATAATTTTAAATAATTTATTTAATGTATAATTTTAAATAGAAAACAAAACGTTTTAAAAACAATCATTGGAAAAGTTCTTTTTAATTGTTTTCTACTGCCTCTAACTCTCTTATACTTTTATAGGATATTTGAATTCAATATCATGAAAGACTAATACAAATGAAGCTGGTGAGGCAACAGGTAGTACCTTGTCACATAGATGAACTGGTCAAATGTAATGCTTAACCCAAAAAGGTAGATCATTTTCTATAAACAAATAACATGAAGCACTGATTTCAAATAACAAATTTCCAAGTTCGCTAACTTATATTCTCAAAAAGTTTCAATTTTACAATTATAAAGCATCTTCTGCTATTATTGGTCATAGACTGAAATTAAAACAGCTGAAATATCACAGTTCAATCTACAGTAACATAAGGATTTATTCTATATGAAATTCCAAAATCATATTTATAAAAAGACCTCAAAATAAACACGTAGGATTCCCTATATTTCTATCAAAGTGCATTAGACTCCCTCCAACTGCATATTTTAAGGTGATGAAATCTCTGTGCTTGGTCAGTTCCAATATTCATTTGTATTTTTAAAGGATACAATTATTATTTGCAACCATTTATTGCCCTGCCCTTCATTTCAGGTCTTGTTGCTCACATGCTCCAGAATTATATCCAAGTAAATAATAAACACATTGTCTTGCATGTATGTTTTTACATGAATTTCACTAAGCAGCAGTATTGTTAAAAAAAAGAAAAACAAAACTCCATTTTGATCACAGGCAATATTTCTGCACTGACTAAAAGAGGGATTCAGTTAGAAAATGGGAAATAGAGAATGGCAAGGGAAGGAAAACAACTCACACAGTAAAATTCATGGAGAAGCCGCTCTTCCTGGTTGTCCTGTTTTTCCTTCAGCCTTTCAAGGCTGTCTCTGAGGTTTGGATTACCATCAAGATATTTCAGAATAATATAAAGCCAGTGAGATGCTACACATTCTGTATACACTACTTCATTAAGTCTGCTCATTCTGTGAGGAAGATATTATGTCTCATTTGCAGATAAAGAAATAAAGTTCAGAATTATAAAGACTGTGCATGAAGTTATACAGGTCATAATTTTGGGGAATACAATGTAAACCTTGGGCATCTATCTATGCTCACTCTTTAAGTGATCCAATCTACTCTCATGACTTGAATACCACATGTATGTCAACAACTCCCAAATAAAAGCCTTGTCCTCCCCCTGGACTCAAGAGTCCTTGTCTAATTGCTTACTATCCATCTCTACTAGATTCCTAAAAGACCCACTGAAATCCAATATGTCTGGAATTGAATTTCTGATATTCACCTGCTCCCTCCTCATCCTTCTCCATCCCAGTCAATAGCAACTTCATCCTTTCATTTTCTCAGGCCAAAATCCTTGGGTTCATATTGGACTCAATGATTTTCTCTGAATCCACTTTCAATACATCAGCAAATGGTGAAGGGCTCATTGTCAAAATATTTCAGAATCCAGGCTCTTATCACTGTCTCTACACCACCATCCTCATAAAACTACCATCCTTAGTGAGGCAACATCATAACTCTTCTCCCCACCTAAAACTGGCTTTCCTTATGCTTTATGAAATTAACATATTTTTATAATTTTGACTTCTATATTTCAAGATTTAGTTTCTATGAAACTTTTGTTCACTACTTACTATGAAATTGAAAGGTGGTTTCAGGGACCTATTGTTCTTGTTTATTTATTTGGGTAACAGGGATTGAAGCAAGGGATACTTAGCCACTGAGCCACATCCCTAGCCCTTTTAAAAATATTTTATTTAGAGATAAAGTCTCACAGAGTTGCTGAGGTCCTTGCCAAGTTGCTGAGGCTGGCCTTGAACTTGTGATCCTCCTGACTCAGCCTCCTGAGTTGCTTGGATTACAGGTGTATACTGCTGAACACAGCTCCTTACACTTTATTATAAATACAACAGTAAGAGGTATCCTGTGTAAACCACTTCTCTTTTGATAACAACCTTTCAAAGACTCACCTAAATCAGAATTAAAGTCAAAATCCTTATGAGGGCCAATAAGGTGTCTGTGATCTGCACCACCCTCCTCCTGCAGCCTTTTGCCTGTTGAATGCTCCCAGCATCCATCAAACATTCTCTCACTGTAGGAATTTGCACTGACTGCTCCCTCTACCCGTTTTCCCCCCAGATACACATATGGCTTGCTCCTCATCTCTTTCAAGAGTTTTCCAACTATCACCTTTCTTAAAAATTTTGTTCTAATGAGTTATATTTGACAGTAGAATGCATTTTGACACACTATTCACAAATGGAGCACAACTTCTCATTCCCCTGGCTGTACATGGCACAGAGTCACACTGGTGGTATAATCATACATGTATATAGGGTAATAGTGTCTGTCTCATTCCACCATCCTTCCCACCCCCACGCCTATCACCTTCTTAATGAGGCTTATTCTCACCATCTTGTTTTGAACCAGAATGATACATTTTCTCCCCAACATTCCCCGTATTCCTTCTCTGCTTTACTATTTTCCCTTTGGCACTAACCATTTTTATAAAGATTATACAAATTTATTCATTTTGTTTACAGAAAGCCCTACAATGGAATGTGAGTTCCATGAACACAGACATTTTTCTATGTTAGCTTGCCATGTAGTATAAGAATATAAACTCAGTCTAGCACCACAGATATTCTTGATGAAATTAATGATTTAATCTAACTTTAAATTATAATCAATTTCCATTATTACTCCTATCTCCCTGAATCTCTCCTACCTCTCTGTCTCTTGTTAAGTACAACTTTAGCCTTAGTTTAAATGCCTCTGAATCAATTACCACAAATTGTATAAACATCTTGATTGTTCAGTTGCAATGCAATCTTCATAAAAATGTGCCCATGACTTAGACAATCTGAATCATAACATGAAAATATGTTCATCCTTTACTGAATTTTTATCAATTGCTTTTGCAGAGTCCCATCTCAATAACTAAATTTTTTATCTAATATTAATCCCAGGCAGTAAGAATATATGACCAGAGGAATAAAGTCAGCAAAGGGAAAATATCAAAGTTTGAAAGAATTGGTGAAAATATAATAGGGTGAAGGATAAATACAAACACAAAACAAAACCAGGAAAAAAAAAAACTATTTACAAAAGCGTATGGACAAAGATGTATGCCCATGGCATGGAAATTAATATTTCAAGATTTGGATCATGAAAAAAGGCTCTAGGAAAGAGTAAGATAAGAGATTGGAAAATAAAAGGTAAATGCCACCTGGAATATTTTGCATCAAGCTGCTAGTGAAAGGCACCACAAACTTTCTGAGAGGCAAGTCAATATCTGTCCAGGAAAAGTTGAGTTAAGAATAAAAGGTAATAAACCTGTATTGAACTCATTCTACAATAACAAATTGGACACTAACTAATGTAAGTGACAGATTAAGGAACTGATGCTCCAACAGCTTAGCTAATTTATCTGAGATCATGAAATGGCCAGAAACAAGACTGGATTACAGCCCATTTCTACCTGATTCCAAACCCAGTCATGCAATTCAGAAAGCAATACTGTATCTCTGTTATAGGTCAAAGCAAAAATTTTTAGAGCCAAATAACAAAGAAAACTGGGAGAAAAATACCACATTATCCATAGGTCCAGGAAAAGCTATGTCTTTATTTGTCTGAATACCCTAGTTGAGGACCTCAGTAACTGGTAAATTCCTATTCATCTTTAGAGACTGAATTCAGCTTCCCCTCACTATCAAAATGTTCCTGATCATTACCAGATAGCGCTTACTAACCTGATTATGAAACCCAGTAGTAGAGATTGAAAAGAAATCTGTTCCAATAGCATAGCAAAATCTATGAAGAAGGAATCAGAGTGCCCATCAATCTTCCAAACATTTACTGAGAATCAGGAGGGCCAAGTTCTCCATCTGTTTGCTAATAGGAATACTGGGCTAAAAGCTACAAGCCCTCCCTTTCATGAATTTTAGATGGAGTAGGGAGACAGATGATAATTGATGGCAATAGCACAGAATTATATTAGAGAATGTAGCCTTGGTCATGGGGGGCAAGGCAGTGAGGGAATCAAGAGCAATAAAATATTCAATACCCGGTCAGCATGCAGCGTCACCCAGATGAAAAGTTAGCTTGAGGAGAGGCTAAGAGCATGTAGTAGGACCTTAGTCTCTCAGGTAAGGCTCAGGGGTCCATGCCCTGTCAAGTCCAACAGATACATATCGATCAACCAAAGAACAATGATATAAGAGTGGAGCCTCGGGAGCCAAGAAGTCAAATTTCACAAATTGAAATTGTTGCATCCCCAGCTCCAGAGCTCTTTAAGTACCTATTTTATGTCATTGTGCTCTGAGGAAGTGAAGTGAGATCCAGGCTATAGCTATTGCTCCACAGATATCCACTTAGGGAAAAACTGCAGATGCTGGGACATAGAGGGACCAACAAAGATAAAAGGGAAAATAAACTTCTGCTTTCATTATGATTCTAAGAATTTGTCTGCAAATCTGTAAGTTAAATCTACCAAACTATATAATTGGTAAAAGACTGTAAATATATGAAGTATATAAACAGTACTATAGTGGCTATTTTTTAAATGATTTTTATTGGTACATTATAATTACACATAATAGTAGGATTCCTTGTGACATTTGTACATGCACATAACACAATTTGGTCAATTTCATTCCCCAGTGCCTCTCTTCTGCCTTCCTTAATCCCTTCCCCTGGCCTCTACTCTACTGATCTTCCTTTTAATTTCATGAGATTCCCCTGACCCACCCCTGCTTTTTCCTTTTTGTTCTCCAACTTTTACATGTAAGAGAAATGATCCAGCCCTAGACTTTCTGAGTCTGGCTTATAGAGATACTTGAAAGAATATTTATCTATAGGAATGACAAGGAAGACAAGGAAAGGGACTTAATGATATAGACTGGCCCAAGTTATAGGGTAGAAAAAATAAAAATGGGACAACAGTAAAGAGAAGGAAAAGAAAGACAAAAGGAAAAGAAACAGTGCTGCCCTTTTCTTTTGTAAATATCAGTGAACCACTGGATTTTGCTGCCTCGAGACTGTATTAAACATGGTCGGGACCATAGAACGGGAAAGGAGTGTTCTCAGATTCCTTCACTGGGGCCCAGTAGACCTGTTTATTTGGCATGATATCCACACATCCTCCTGAGAACTATGAGACATACGCAGATGATGCAGAAGGACACAACAATCATAAAGCTAATTTAGATGAGTGATAGATACTTAGACAAATGCATCCCCATAATACAAGGCTAAATCCTATGCATTGTTATTTGTAAAATATACAGATTTCAATACATTGGTTTTTCAAACTACAAACTTAGATAAACTGATATGTTATAAAGAAATGCAGTGCTTGGGTTCCAAATTCCATTCTGTGACATTCACGGGTTTATTATTTCCAAGATAAATAAATTCAATGGTGTTAAACACAATAGTCACACCTAATAATAGCTAATATATATTTTATTTACACACTCTTATTGTGTGTTAGGCTCTGCACAAAGCACTTTGTATAGATTCTCCTTTACTCCCTGCAATTCCCCAAAGGCAGAACTGTCCTTACCTCCCTTTATTAATGAGGATATTGAGGCAGAAAGAGGCACAGTAACTTGATGGCAGCCCTGGAATTCACCCACAGGCCCCTTTGACTACAAGCTCTATTATCTGAATCCCTCAGCACTGACTCCAATATACTGCCTTTTGCTCTGCTATAGACAACAGTACTCTATCTTCCTACAGAGCTTTATGATATATAAAAAAATGCATTTTCAGATTTTCTCTCATTTGATCCATATGAAACAGTCAAGAATATGTTATCTTTCCCATTTTATAGGTAAAAACATTGAGACCCCACCAGTTTAAACAGACTCTGTCAATCACTAACATGGGGCAAAGTTGAAGTTTACATCAACTTACATCAACATGCACCAACTTCAAGCCCAGTGTTCTATCCATTACATCATGCTCTTTTCTATCCTATGTTTTTCTAAAACCCAGCAATGTTTATCTTTGTACTGCTAAACTACTTGTTGGGAAGTTTAAAAATAATTACCAGAGAAAAATATAATGCCTGTCAGTTGCCTTAAATTATCACCCCCTCCTACCCCCTGCCATCTCTTTAGATTTAAATAGCAATCCCTATATAATAGGGAGCTGTAAATTTGCCTATTTTGCACTTGACAGAGGAGGTTTTTGCTGAAAGCATTGCTTGAGGGTCCAGAATTAAACCATATACCATTGAGTTACTATAATTATTTGGAGGAATGTTAAATCTAGGTATTTGAAGTCACCCTTTAATCACAATTAGCTTGGAAAACAAATGTGGTTTTCAGGATACTCCCAATGTTCTGAGTTTGCTTGACACACACTGAACCAGAGACCAAAGGGTTCTGCTCACTTTGCAGGTCCCTACTTCACTGCCCACTTGTCTCCTTCCCCATCTTATTATTTTGAGTTTTTGTTTCAATGTATTAGCATGGGGCTTTCAGATGTATGTCTCTGATGGAGCTGTTCAGATGTGGCTGTGTTAGAGTCTCCTGTTCTGTCCCAGAATCCCTTCCCAGATCAGAGTTCTTATCCATTTCCTACCATCTTTTTAGTCTCTACACCCTGTTCAGCCTTCTCGACACCACTCCACCTCCTGTGGTACTGCTCCTCCAAATCTGTCTTCAAAGTGAGATGTGGCTCTCCATGTCCTCCTTCTTTGCTCTCTCCAGAGACATAAAGTAACTATCCTTTTATTTTTAAGGGTTTTACTGACAAACCCAACAGGGAAACAAAGGGAAGAAGGTAGAACTAACCATGAAGCTGTGTCACATACAATATAGTACCCATTTGTTATCTGAAGCTCTGAGGTGACCAATTGAATCCCCCAGGTACCCTGTCCTAAAGAAAACACATTGGTAATACTGGCAAGATTATAAAGAAAGGTCCATTATTTTCTACATTCCATGAGTATTGCTCCTTTTCCAGCTGAATTCAAATATAGTCATTGACTCATTCCTGAGCAGGGGATCAGGTCTTCTATGGCCTTTGCCCAGTCTTTCTACACAATGAAAGCAGTACAATAGAATAATCTATCTCCTTCTTCACACCCAAGTCAAAGTTCAGGCATTACCCTCTCTTTCCCTTAAGTTCATAATATAGGTACCAGCTGCTGCCAGACATAGTTTGAGGACAAGTTATAAGACTGATTATTTCAGGTCTCCTTCATGCCTTTCTCCTTTCTAGGCTCCAGCCTTGTTCCCAAATATCACACATCTTAAAACAATGTAAGTATGAGGTGCTCATTGAGTTTATTTGGGGACAACTTCTTTGTGCAAAACTCACAAATTTTCTCCTTTGATAAACACCTACCACCCCACCACCACTGCTGCTTTCCCCCTCATTCTTTTTCCACATATACAGGGCTTCGGAAGCCTTCTGCACATGGAGTGGGAAGAGTACCTGATGTCTTTTGGTTCAGGACTCCTCACTCCACTCACTGTCCCCACCCAGAACTTTCTGAGACATCTAGAAACCAATGCTTCTGGAGAGTGCTAAGCAATGCCTGACAGACTCCTGGCAGTTGGCAAAACTCCTGTGGATCCTTTCCTCAGTGATGGTCCCTTTGCTAGATTGGAAAGCATTGTTTTGAAAAAACAAACAAACAAGATTGACAGATGGATATACAGGTAAATAAAAAGTAAAATGGCACATGCTTCCTTGCCTCAGAGGCACATTTGTCATCTTAAAGTCTCACAGACAGAAGGACACTCCATTGGAATCATAATGCATCCCCCAAATACCATTCCCAACCACTTCCCTCACAATGGGATGAGATGTTAGCAGTTGGTGGGGGAGCAATGTGGCCAGGATGAGCCCTGCCTGAAGAGAACGAAAGACTCTTACAAAGAAGGCCAGGGAGACACTAGCAGGGTCAAGAGCAGCTAATCTTCACTCTCATTTTCTCCTTTTCAACTGAAGCACAAACCACAAATTATCAAGCACTTTCTTAAGGAGAATGGCTAGGACATGGAATGGGACCTAAGAAAGCATTTGTTGCCAGCATTATCAACTGCAAAACTTACTGTAATCAGGTTAACAAAGTTCCATGACATAAACCAACAGTCATTTTATTTTATAGAATTATTCTTTCTTGTGATCCTGTGTCATGGGATCTTGTGTCATGGGATTTGCATGCTGCTGTCCAAGCTGAAAAGGGGAGGAGTATTAAGAATAAAGCCTTTTGCTCCCAGAAGAGCTATAGCAATTCTGCCTCTCCAATGTCTTTATGATGTGGGTTGGATTTAGTCGAGGTAAGAGAAGATCTAGGAACCTACATGCCTCAGAGAATGAATTGATGGAATCACTATTTTTTTCCTGAAATATTTTTTATAGTAATCAGAGAGTATTACTCAGGACTGAATTCATTTGACTCTCAATTCACAAAAAAAGGCTAGTGCCAACAAAGATGTATGCCTTCTGCTTTTCTTCTCTCCTGATTTTCTCTTCTGCTGATTTTCTCTTCCCCCTTCTTAGACTACAAAGCAACTTTACCTGGTATCTTTACAGCAACTCTGGTTCTCATGATTTACAACAAAATCAATGTGTAAATGTGTGCATGTGTGTGTCTGAGAGACTGTGTGTATGTGCGTACACGTGCATTTGTGCACATGTTGAGGGGCAAAGAGGAAAAGAGGGGCAGGGAGAGAGGGAAGAAGTGAAAGAGACTGAGAAAGAATGTGTTATTTCAGCACTGGTATGTGCATGTAAATAGCTATATTCTTCATCTTTATTTTTGGTACCCTCATTTACATCACAAAATCAGTAAAATGATATATAACATATAAACCTGCTAATAGTATTCTGCAAAGGGACAATGCCATGATCAGAGAGAATACCTCTTGTTCCAAATACAATTTTACATTTTGAAATATGATTTACTTTCTGGATTACATCCAGGCAATTACCATTTGCAAATATTTCAAGTGGGAGAAATGAAGTGGTTGCTACTAGTTTCATAATTTGGAATTGCTGCTAACAGATTTTACATATCATCTCCTTTCTGCCCTTCTTTTTTAGAAACTTCAATAAAATCTTAATATTTCTGCATTTCAAGCCTTATTGTCAGTTTCGTAGATGCTTGAGACAAAACTGTGTAAGTGGCTCCCTCTGGTGCTGCCACTATTATCAGTATTTTTATTCACAAACAGATGAAAGCCAGCTAAGTAGGGAAGGGTAAGTAGAAGTTCTCAGGGACTGCATTACTAGAAATGTCTCTTGGGTTACAATTCCTGAAATAAGATTAGGTGAGGGGTAAATTCTTAATTTTTTTTTCAAGATCTTCCTTGGCCTTTTTCCTTTAGTTCATATGCACTAAAGTAAATTGTAAATGATAAAAGGAAACTCATGCTCACTAAACCCTAGCCAACTTCCCCATTCTAGTTGCTGAAAATACTAATGCTCTAAGGGGCCTCAGCACAACCATCAGTCAACACCTGCTACTCCACCTTGACCTATGACTTGCACAGTAGCAACTAGGGTAAAAGTGGGGTCATGAAAAGTCTGCCCCAAGTGACAGCTGGAAGTTTTGGAATGGCCGTGGTGGAGGATTCTGGCAAAACCTCCTCCCATGGCTGTGATCCACAGTGGTCTCTAATTTCCATTATTTTAATGGAAGTCATTCTACCAACAGAAATGTGTGAAATTTAGGCTCCCAAAGGGAATAATAGAAATCCTAAGTCAGCTGCCACAGTGTCAAGCCACAGGAATCAGTTTAAGGCAGTCTGTCGGCTCTCCCACGTTGGTCTTGTCCTCCTTTCTGCCTGAGAGGCAGCACATCTTCCCTCACATATTTCTCTAAAGCACAGCATATCCTCCACCACCAGCCAGAATGTTAATGCAATATCACTCTGTACACTGAGGAAACCAGTGACCATATGTAGCCTATGCCAGTGGAGCTGTAACTGTGAAGAACAATGGCTCTGAGTCAACAACAGAATTAAACTACTCCCTCTTGTGAAGCTCTTCTGAATATTTTAAGTGTTGCCTTGAAAGTGTGGGATTATGTGCAAGCATAAACATTAGCTTAATGCAATTTTTTTTGGTACAGAATATGCCAGAGTTTAAAAATCAGAATTGAAATGCAGAAAATAACATTGGGATAAATTTAATTTTTTTCATGTGTGATTAAAACATGATTGAAGAGGCATACTTTATGTATAATTAAAGTTGCTTTGTAATTAAGAGATTTAAGCATGTATAGAAAATGATACAGCTTAGTTTGGAGATTTTACAAAGGCGCCTATTAAACACTCCCTAGCAAGCCTATGACTCAAATGTTTTCACATTCTAATGCTGACAGAGTCCTGGAATTTTTTTAAAGCTGCCAATTTCACCATTTCTAAATGTTTTATCCCTCCTTCCGTGTATGAGTGAAATAAAAACAGGCCTGTCTTCCCTGCATTAGCTAAAACAGGGTAGAATATGCTATACTTTAACTTCAAAGCCCCAGGCAGAAGAAGAAGAAGAAGAAGAAGAAGAAGAAGAAGAAGGAGGAGGAGGAGGAGGAGGAGGAGGAGGAGGAGGAGGAGGAGGAAGAAGAAGAATCATCACCACAATTATAGACACTATTTGACTCACCTTTCCCTTCTCCACAGTGTCTAGCACCACATCTGACCTGGTAATAGAGAACAGATGATAATTGGCTCAGGCTGGGAGATCATGTGAGACCAAGAGCTCAGGGCCAACCTAGGCAACATAGTGAGACCCTGTCTTAAATGAATTAAATGTCTGTTAGTATGTGAGCAGTGTGTACATATAGAGTGCTACCATGTCAGTGTGAACACTTTTGCGCAATTTTATGCAGTAGGCAAAAGTGCTGTATTATTTAATCTCCTAACAGCCTTGAGAAGCTGATATTATCAACTTAATTTTGCAGATAGGAGAACTAAATGAAAGAAAGGTGAAGACTACAGAGATCATGCATTTTTATCACTAACCTAGTAATTATTGAGCTAAAGTGTGCGGAACATGTATGTTTTCCTAGGTCTTGGTCATTGTTTTTTATCCTCTCTCCCACTCTCTAATTCCTCAGTCTTCCAGCCTCTCCAGAGAGTGCCTCTTGGTCTCCATCTATGTCCCTAAAGCATCCTTCTAGTAAGCATCTGGCACAGACTGAGATTTGAGCTCACTGGCAATGGTCTTCATTTTAATTGATCTTCCTTGCCTTCTCCAACAATATCTGCCTATTTTGTTTCATTCTTTTTAACTGAGTATCACATGGGACAGAGAAGCTCTCAGAAGGACTTATCCATATAAGCATTGGTTGCTGATATTTGCAATTGAAAGGCTTTTACAATAGTCTGAAGGTGCAATGGAAAATTTTGAATTCTTCTTTTAGATAAAGGAAGAATGTCATGCAATAGTAGTTGTTGATCAACCACAAGGGTCAAGAAGCGTGGAGATGAGGGTAAAGAACCGGAACAAGGCAGGGATGCCCTCTTTCACCACTACTATTCAACATTGTTCTTGAAACTCTAGCCAGAGCAATTAGACAGACCAAAGAAATTAGAGGAATACGAATAGGAAAAGAAGAGATCAAACTATCCCTATTTGCTGATGACATGATTCTCTATCTAGAAGATCCTAAGAATTCCACCAGAAAACTTCTGGAACTCATTAATGAATTCAGCAAAGTAGCAGGATATAAAATTAATGCTCATAAATCTAATGCATTTTTATTCCTAAGTGATGCATCCTCTGAGAGAGAAATTAGGAAAACTACCCCATTCACATTAACCTAAAAAAAAATAAAATACTTGGGAATTAATCTAACAAAAGATGTGAAAGACCTCTACACTGAAAACTACAGAACACTAAAGAAAGAAGTTAAAGAGCATCTGAGAAGATGGAAAGATCTTCCATGTTCTTGGATAGGCAGAATTAATATTGTCAAAATGGCCATACTTCCAAAAATGCTATACAAATTCAATGCAATTCCAATTAAAATCCCAATGATGGACCTCATAGAAATAGAGCAGGCAATCATGAAATTCATTTGGAGGAATAAGAGACCCAGAATTGCTAAAGCAATCCTTAGCAAGAAGAGCGAAGCAGGGGGTTTCACAATACCAGACCTTCAACTATACTACAGAGCAATAGTAACAAAAACAGCATGGTATTGGTA